>JANRMT010062854.1:5098514-5162431 GCA_026402145.1 Polypterus bichir lapradei | reverse complement strand
GTGAGTGAGTGAGTCAGTGAGGGCTTTGCCTTTTATTAGTATAGATTCACATCCCTGATTCAGCATTGTCAAATACACTGAAATTAACCGCATATTGTTTATAAATTTAAGGCATCTAATTGTAATCTATCTGTAACAATATAATAGTGCACAGAATGGCCAAACTAATCCACAACCATGGCTGATTTAGCATTGTTAGATGACATTGCAAATGGAAGGATCACAAGTGAACGCATATTCAGAGATCTTACTGATTTCTTGGCACATGATGATGACTGGCTTCTCAGTAGTTTTAGATTTCTAAGAGCTATCCTCTTGGAGCTGTTTGCTGATCTGGAGCTCGCTTTAAAAAGGCAAACTATGAGGAATTGTGCTCTACCTGTTCCTTTGCAAGTTCTGTCAACTCTCTGGTTTTTAGCCACAGGAGTTTTTCAGCGTGAACTGGCTGACCGATCAGGCATTTCTCAGTCATCACTGAGTTGTGCGAACCCAGCTGTTTGGGATGGTATTATTCACTTGTCAAGCAGATATAAGATTTCCATACACTGTGGTTGAAAAAGCAAACAAAGCGCAACTTCCGGTTTTCCCAATGTAATCAGAGTGGTCGAATGCACACACATTGCTAAAAAGGCACCTTCGCTCTATTAATGTGCAAATCATCAGTGTTGTAAAAATGCGCCTCACTAATGATGTGGCGAGATGGCCTGGCTCAAATCATGATTCATTCATCCTGAGAAATAGTAGTGTTGGGAACAAACTTGAAAATAGTAATGTCCGTGATGGTTGGCTTCTTAGTAAGATAAGACATTTAATATTACCCCATTGGTCAAAATTGTATGTTATCTGTATGATGTAACCATATAACACGGTTACATGGGTAACAGTGGATACCCACTGAATATATGGCTTCTCACCCCACTCACCAACCCACTGACTGTACAAGAGCGATGTTTTAATGACCTTCACCCTCTGGCTCGGGCAGTGGTAGAATGTACTATAGGGCAGCTTAAGGGCCGTTGCTGCCTGGATAAGACTGGTGGATTGCTGCTCTATAGTCCACAGTAAGTGTGTTGCATCATGCAAAAGCATGTAGCATTCTACATAAATATGGCACACAATTGTGGCTTGCCTGTACCTGAAGAGATGCAGTATGATGAACCTGACCCTGAACCACCAAATGATCTGCCACATCTGACGTTTTATGCTGATTTAATGTAAATTAACAGAATGTAAAAATAAGCAGATGCATCATTTATTTTTTAACAAGTTCGTTTAATTTGTGGTCAATATCACCCAAGTACTACTTTTATATTCCGTAATTCATTGGCTATATCTCTCACCGCATCCTCTAATGCATTTTGTGATTCTAGTACAGCATATGTAAGCATACAGCAAGACAATCGCCCAGCGGTTTCTGAGGCAGAGGTGTGTGATCAGCCAGCACCCGAAGATGTGGTCGGTGCAGATTCAGCACCATCATCGCTTGGTGCCACGTCCTAAGCATGAGGGTCACCTGTGTAATATCTTGAATTGAATAAACAGTAATTAATACTGCATCTACTGCACTGATTGTTTCTTATTCCACACGCAAGTTCATTTACATGAGCATGGATGATGTAAAACAAAAAAATTAAAACTCATCGTTGCCTGCGGTGATGTTAGAATCTCCTTCCCCCACTGGTAAAATGCCGTTAACAAGTGTATCCCCAATAATTGCAGCAACTCGCTGTTGAAACGGTGTGAGCCCTGGGAGTTCGCTACCTCCTCCAGTGGTGTTGACATTCAGACGATGGGCTGCGACTCTCCTTTTCACTGCGACTTTGGCTGACCACTTTTTTTTAAAATTGCAGTCACAGTGCAATTTTCTGATCCTGAACTTTTAAGTGCATCTGCTACGCTATGCCATTCCACCAATTTCCTTTTTTTGCTTATTCCACTGCCTAAGCCACCAAATAGTAATTTTTTCCTGTCCTCTACTTCATTTAGCAGGACCTTCACTTCACATTCGTTGAATTTGTTTCCCCCCCCCCATGCTGCCTGCCACAGTGTGCATGTGTGTATATGTGTGTGTATGTATGTGTATAACAATAATTTTCATATATAGAGAGTTCCCCCCTCCACAGTCATTTCTGCTCCATCTATGCTGTTAATATTTACCAGTTTAAAGTCATCTTGTCCACCTGAACAGAGCACAGCACCTGTCCAACATCCCACATTTCACCAAACATTTCCAGGTTATTAATCAGTTTATAATAGGTGACCTCAAGTTTTAATCATCTTTTCACAAGAACTTTGAATACTAACACTACATCAATGGCCATGATGGTTGTTCTCTTTGTTTCTTCTTGTCTTCAACACCGCTCATTTTGCCTGTCCTAACAGGAAGTTCCCAAGAGGACACCTGTTCATATGTTTTTGAATATATGTGACTCTAAAAATAAAACAGGTTGTTTTTGAATTCCATTCCTAAAGTAGGCATCCGGAAGGTTAAACAGAGGTTCCAGTCTTTTGCAGTAAATGAAAAGATGAAAATTAGATTCTCTGTTTTGCACAATATGGGCACTGGTCAGTTGTGCCATCTTTAATTATATTTAGAAAAAGAGTTGGTTGCCAAAGCTATCATATATACAGTAATTCAAATTCTTTCTCTGCCAGACTGACAAATCTAAGAATATGATCTGTAGGATCATATCATAGGTCTATCTATGTGGCCTGGTACATTTGGGTGTACATTAATGATCATGTTTGTTTCTGACTCGGAGTGCCCTTTACCTCTAAGATACTCGCATCCTGGGGATCCACACCCCATCTGTACAGTGCCTCCTTCAGCTGACTTGGATAAAGCTCAGGCGTTCTGACCTGATACCTAAAATTGCTGCATGTGTGCCAGGACCTTGTATTCTCATTGATCAGGTTTCTTGTTTTAAAAACCTTTTTACTAACAAGGACTAAAATAAAATGTTCAGAGTAATAACAGGCACTCCAGCACACTATTCCAAATAAGAGGCTCCTCTGAGCCAAAAAATGCTGTCAAATGTTAGTTTCATCCTCCTAAGCTTATTATGCCAGGTCTGTAATGCTTTTCATTAGAAATCTGGTAAACCTGGTCTGATTTAATTTTGCAAATTGTATCAAGAGAAGTAGTTTATCAAAGTTTAAATTTTCTACTGTACCAAATAATGCAAATGCCACATTCTCTGGGTCATATAAGAGCCTCTCAGTGCTTGCAGTCTGATAGCCTCCAGCCTGCTCATAAAATCAATGAGAACCTGACCACCTCCACCTACTGGCAAATACAAAATCCTCCATCTCAACCAGTGTAACCCATCCCAAAAAAATCTAAAATTTATTTTCTGAACAGTATTAATATTTAAATCTGGAGGATCAGCACACCTTAACCTGTGCCAGAACGTGGAGTCCACAAAGTTATTGATTAATATACTGCCTCGACTTGAGCTTTCCTGTTTAAGGTATTTCCATCAGTTTAATCTGGCTTACTCCTTGTCAACCCTGTCAGCCCAATTTTCCTCAACTGTCCCATCCTTCCCCAGATAAACTCCTAAATATCTAAAGACCTTCCTTTTACATTTAAGGCCTCCTGGAAGATCAGGAGGGTTGATGGTCTTCCATTCACCAACCAGTTAAATTTTGCAGACAAGAATTCTCAAAATTATCCAATGTTTTAATGCCTGAAGGCCTGAAAATGAGAAATGAAAGCAGTCAGATCATCTGTATAAGTGAACTCTGAGGTGTAGATTAGGGCACTGGGGGATAGTGAAGTACTGAAGACGCAATCTTAGCTGTTGTAACAATCTGAAACTGCGACCTTCCCTGAAAGAGAGCAGCCCTGACAAATTTTGAAGTCCCAATAGGATTTAAATGTACACAGAGTGGGACAGGAAATTTGCATAAAAAAACAAGGCTGTGATAAGAGAAACCGGTTGGACAGACAGACAGAACAATTAGCAATGAGATTTCTTCAATGTGTTTGAACATAAAACCTGTTGTGCTTTGCCATGGAGAGCAGTCCTGTAGATCACTTAACCCATGTGTAGCACCTCGCTTCACGAAGCAGATATCCTCCAAATATCAGTTAGGTAATTTTTTTGTAATAATAGACATAAGTTCTTTTACAGACCCCTGGGTGTGGCTCCAGACCATTTATGTCCAACTGGGCATTTTCTGTACAGTTGAAATCACCTCCCACAAACATCAGCTCCCTCATCTTTACATTTCACAAGCATCTCACTCAAAATAGAAAAGTAGAGTCTCTCCCTGCCTGTATTATGGATATAAACATGTAAATGCCACAGGGGTTGGACGGGTATCCTGACCAGAAGTGATGGCTGGAGTGGATGGATGGACAGCCCACCAGAAGATGTTGCTAGGGACTCTATTTCCCCAGGACTCTAGATGGCAGCAGAACTCCGTATCAGTGGCCATTTGGGAACCAGCATGGAATGCTGGAAGATGTAGTCTGGCAATACAGCCGTGCTGATTAGGTGTCGCAAGGGGGCGCTGTAGGGAGCTGCACTCCCAAGTAAATGGGACTTTTGTATGACCCAGAAGTACTCCCAGGTCATTCCCTTGTCCAGATGATTCATCGCTCAGAGGATGTACAGCAACACTCGACTGAATAGCCTCTACTTTTAATAGTCTCCCACTAATGATTTCTGTAATGTTAAATTAATCCTGAATAAAGTTCTTTGCAAAACATATGGCAACCCTAGCACTGACATTGGAGCCATGACTTAAGCATGCCATCCCTCCCCATTCTCTATGCTATTCTGACTGATTGTTATTGTCAGAATGTGTTTATTGCAAAAAGGAAACACTTATATTCTTTTGTTCTAATTATTCAAAAACTGATACCCTTTTCACAACATCTCTGCCTCAGTGACTAGTTTTATTCCATTTTTCCTTGAGAGATTTTCAAAATATTGGTATTATAGTCCGGCAGGTGTCCCAACTTGTGCAGTAACAATCAGAACAATAACAAAATAACTTGGCAAATTAGTAGTCATACTCTGTATACATTAAACTAATGGAAAAAGATCTAAAGAAACCAGGAATACTCGCATAAAGACCCTCCATGTACAAAACTGACCAGCAACCCGCAACCACACACACCCCAGACCAGGTTAATCCAGGTAGATATTGCTCCAGACCAGAGTAAAATGGGCGTCATTTTCAACTAAAGCCAATCCTTATATATAATTTGATACTATCCGTATGTATGGTGTTCGCACCAATACCTCGAGCAGCCACAAGAGCAGTGGCCGCGGGAAGGATGCGTAGGAAACGAAGTCTCATGACTGATGCGGAACGTAGACTTGCTAATGCGACCACACGTACGCAACAAGCACAACAAACAGATGAGCAGCATACAGCTTCAAATGCTACTAATGCCGAAAGAAATCGTGCAAATCGGACACAAAGGACAGATGAAGAACTTGTGCTACAGAATGCTACTAACACTGACAGACATCGTGCCAGCCATGCACAAGCGATTGAAGAAGCTCGAGCAGCCGCAAATTCAGCACGGGCCTTGCGGTGGCTGAAAAGGTCTATTTTAACTACAAATTATTATCTTGATAACAAAATCATTTCAAGGACTTAACAAAACAAATAATTCTTTGCAGAGAAAGTATGGATTTCACAAACATTGAATTTGTAGCCCAATTCGATCGGGCTCCCAGTCACTATCATATATTAAATTTGCGTACGTCAGACACTTATCAGCCAATTGCAAATTTAAATGTCGCGGTCAATCACCTTTTTATTCAGCAAATCGCCAATTGGTGTTCTTTGTCATTCACGTTCTACTTTAGCCAATTGATTTATGGATATGTAAAAGGAAAGACGGGAGTAATTTCTAAAGGTGGACATGCAAGATAATTTCTAAAGGTGGATGGTCAAGATAAAGTAATCGTAAGCGACGGAGTGTATATTCGTAAAATACATCGGTGACGGTAGTCTACTAGTGCCAATATCTTACAGTATAGCACTCTGTTGAGTGCATTATTAAGACTGCAGTGTATTTTTACCACCGTCATTTATGATTAGCAGTTTTCAAAAATGATGTTTGGATATGAGATGTTTATCATTACTAAACAACATGTGAAGAAAATTTCAATGAACATATGAATACAAATTTGTTTGCCTAATTTTAATGGATTGACGAAGATTCAAATGTGGGCTATACTTGATTAATTCAATCAGATTAAAACAAATATTTGACTGTTTACTCGAATGTCCAAATGAAAGTCACCCACATTTAACAAGTCACACTAAAGAGGGGCTATAAACGTATTACAATTTTAAACTTTGAATAAATCGTCAGAGTTAAATTTTTACTTCTGTAATACACAACTCTAAAAATGTGTTTTATAACTTTCATTACTATTTATCAATGTTTATTTATTTTATTCCTAATATTCCATTGTAGCACCTTCTGCCTGCAGAACAGCCTCTGTTCTTTGTTTGCTAATGCTTGTCAAATATTCTACAGTATTCATGTCTGTTCTCAACATACCAACAGCTCTAGTGAGATTGTTACCTGTGGATATCGTGTTCAAGTTGTTTTAGCTTTATTATGATTATAGAATATAACAAATCACATACTTGAGACTCAAGTTTATGTACTAAAGAATAGACAACCTTAAAAAAACTGGCAATAAAATCGTGAACTGAAAGCATCTTTGGCTGTCTCTACATGTTATCAATGTTAATGATTGAAAGGTGACTATTAGCTCTATAACTGCACGACTACTTACTGCCCTTAAGGTGAGTTCAGGTCACTAAAACCCTGCAGCATTCAAGGTTGCTTTTGTGATTAATTCTTTTAAGAAGATGGAGGGTTTTGTGACGATGCAGGTTCGTTCCATGCTCCCAACCCTCTTCATGGGAGCCTTTGAACCCTACAACATCAGTAATGTTAACGATGAGCTTAGCAGTGAGGCACAACAAAGTAAGGGGATGGTGAAAAAGTGTCAAGTGCTTTTATTTAAAAACAACAACAAAAACAATTTGTTCAAAATAAGAGCAGTGCATTCAAAAGTCATTAAATAAATAATCCTTTAAAATGAATGTTATTGTGGAGGTTAAAATTAAATAGAACAAATCTTCTAAAAACAACGAGGTTAAAATAATGCAGGAAGCAATCCTTTAAAACAACAAAGCCCGGTGTCTTCTTTCCTGCGGCAACTCCCCTACTCCTCCCATCTGGGCTTCTAAACAGGAGAGTCGCCCTACCTGCTGCTTGCCCTCTGTCCACTCTCCTGCTGGTTGGTCGCCTTACCGATCACTGGATCCGGTAGGCTCTATGAACAGCGACTTGAGATTCCCCAATGATCAAGGCTCTCACGCTGGGGACACTACATCCCAAGTCCCGACTCCCACTGCCTTTACATGGAGAGTCATCTGCCTTCCGGTCACTCCCGTCCTTCATAAAAACAAACTCTGTGGGAGCGACCACAACTACTATGCCCTGGGTATCGGCCAAACACCCAGGCTGCCTGCACAGCTGCATGCAAGCCTTCACTTGCTTGCTCTCCCGCACTGGCTTTCTCTCTCTCCCCACTGCTTCCTGCTTTTTCCTCCTGCAACCTCCCGTTCGTTCTTTCTTTCCTTTCTTTTCCTTCCCCTCTATCTGACTCGCACTTCTATTTATCAAGAGGGCATAGCAGCTGTGCCAAATCAGCGGCACCAGGAACAGTCACAGATGTGGACAGTTTCTCACCTGTGCACTTAGGTGACAAACGCCCACACCGCGAATCGCCCCGACAACTGCTTCAGCCACAGTACCATGCCCCCTCGCTAAGCCGCGAGTGCGGTGATTATTTATTTAAAAATTGACCTTTTGTCATGCGCTGTGGACCCACTAAACCACAGGTTTACATTTAAGAAGATGGACTTGGGAATTGTTTGGACCTTCTGCCTGTTAAGCATGGAAGGGCAGCGTCCACATTTCTCAGAATAATTTTTCTCTTAAATCACAGGCACGTAGTGCAAGGTTGTCAGACAGAAATTTACAGGATCTCATAGAAAATGTAATTTCTATACCACAGCGGTCGTGTAGCACCTTTCACAAGGGATCTGCAACTGACAGATGATCCAAATACATTTAAACTGCTGTTAGTGCTACTTACCTGTTGTGTTATTACACCTTTAAAATGTACTTTATCCAGTACTGCTCAATGTATCTTTACTTCTTACATGTTAATGTTTTACTGTTTAATAATTTATATACTACATTTTATTTTTATCCCTTGCACTCAGTGAGCGAAGCCACAGGGTAATCAGCTAGTTTTATATATAAATAAAAACAATGTAATGGGAATAGACATATTTACTTGTAACATACAAAAAAGGAATAAAACTGTACAATGCAGTTATAAAAATTAAAGAAAAAATGCAGATGACATGAATTGGCTAAAAACAGATAAGCAGATATGCAGAACTTAACAATCTTTAACAAAGTGTCATTTATTATTTATATCAATAGTTAAATCAAATATACACAACTCTATTGTGCACAGTCAGTTTAACACTCAGAAATAAAAAAGGCAAAAGACAAATAAAGCAAGTGACATTTGCATTAGAATAGAGGTTGAGATGGAATCCCAAGCTGAAATGCCTTAGTGATGCTGTCTTTGTGCTTCCAACTGTTGCAGCTCAAGTACAGTTTGTCAAACTCATCTCTCTCACTAAAAAGATTTACTTTCACAGCCACACAGCCAGCCTGCTCTCCTATAATATATCAGATTGTCACGTGTAGTATTTGTCTTGTGCGAGCTTTGAGGTTTTGGTCTGAACACTTCTGTTTTCACCGAAAAGTGGACACCTTGGAATAGAGTTCAAACTGAGAATTCCTTTTGTTCACTACAAAAACTCCTATTGGAGGTTATCAATAGTTTTTTAGAATACATCCATTACTTCAGAGTATTACAAATACACCAATCTGGACACTACCTAAAGTAATATGCAAGTCACAGAAAAGCTTTGTAGATACTTTTATTCTATCATAAAATAACCAATCTAATACTCCCAAGGTGACAAATGGTCCTTAAAAAAGCTTATGACAGTCCTTCATTCCACGTTCAACTTTAAGGTTTTTGCTCAAGTTGAACAGAGTATGAAACTACAGTGGTAGACTAAGTTTTACATTAATTCCTTGGTGTGGCTGTATCTGTATATTCGTCAAGGAGTTCACTGCTACCATGTTTTTCTTGGTCCTGACTTTTAGACAATCAAATATTGATGTTATCCAGTAAAAGTTTAATCGTCTAATGTAGTCAAATTAGATTACAGTGCATGTAATATACATACAGCCTTGCCGGTCTACAGCTGCTAATTTTCAATTAAGCAATGTTGTTGTTTACTCAGTGTTAGTTCACATGCGACGAAAATAACCTGTTATTGTCTGTGCTTGGTTTGGACGATGGTCATAAATTTGGCTGGACAGTGCATAAAACGTTTCATACGAATCACAGACAGTTGACTCTAGGTAGACTCATATAAAATCTAAGCTCTTCACCGCATTAGCAAACGTCAGTGCCATGGCAGGTGCAGTCTGAATGTCATCGACGTCGGCCGTATCCAGTCTCTCCTCCTCTTCTAGTTTATTAGTGGCTGGAGTAGCTGCCTTCAGGCTTTCGCATATCTCTTCGTCTGTTTTATCTGCACTTGCTGGAGCATTACTGTCGATTTCAACGAAACAATCAAAGTCATTAGTTGACATTCCATCGGGCAGCTGTAGCCCCATGCTGCTGCTATCATCCACAACTGCTGCTGAGGCGCCCGGAATTGGGATAGTGCTATCTCCCTCCATAACTTTCACAAAGTTTGCCTGTCTGTAGCAGTTAACTATTGTTGATGTACTGACTCCATGCATCCTTCCGCATGTGCAAACTGTCAAGTAGTGTCAGCTTACAGGCCAGCTCAATTGCTCTTATTGTTTCATTGTCACATTGATCCATGATAGCCGTCAGGTGACAAAGCATGAGGGATCGTTAATTTCACTTGAAATTTGCTATTATGCCTTGGGCCATAGGCTGAATTAAGCTTGTTGTGTTGGGTGGCATAAAAACGATCTTGATATTTGTCAGTCTGATATCATCACTGTGTGCTGCACAGTTATCACACAGCAAAATAATTTGTCGTCTTTTAGACCTCATTGAATCGTCCAGCTTCTTTAGCCACTGCAGCCAAACTTCGCTGGTCATCCAGGCGTTGCGATTTACCTCGTATGCCACTGGAAGATTCTTGACGTTTTTGAAGCACCTTGGCTCTTTGCTTTTCCCTATTACCAGCGGTGGCAACTTTTCTGATCCATCATGTTACAGGCCAGTAGCAGCATCATTCTGTCTTTTGGCACTGGTCCTAGCAGCTGGTCCTAGCAGCTTCATGGTGTTTAAACGTTAATGTTCCCTCGGGTATGGCATGCCAATAAAGCCCAGTTTCCTCAGCATTGAAGATATCACATTCATCATACTGTTTGATGTCAGGAAGAACTTCAACTATCCAACACTCGGAACCAAATTCCTCAGCGTCCCGCTTTTCCCCATGTTGCTGTTTAAACTGGATGTTTTCTCGCTGCTTCCAGCGCTCCAGTCATCCATTTTGTAGCATTAAATCCCTCTATGCCAAAGCTAACAGCAAGATGATTGGCTTTTTTAAATCAACATCGGTCCGCTAACTGGCAGCTGTCTGCTTCTAGCTTGGCGGAACCAATGCAACAAAGCAACTGATTTTCCTGCCTGTTTTCTTTTTCGGTCAGGATTAGCATTTTTTTTCCAGTCATCAATCACCTGCTGCCGTTGCTTAACAATGCAACAGATTTGACTTGAAAGAAAACACAAAAGTGCTTAGCAACAGACACTTGACTTTTCTTACTATCAATTAGTTTTAACACATACTTTTTCCGCTAATGACAGGGGTTTTAATGTTTTTGAAGTCTTACACACTGCCATATTAGATTAGACCTAATGTAACAATATTCCAGCAACTTTTCAAAAAGCTAAGTTGTCGATCAGCTGATGTTCTTTTCAGATCTGTCAGCTTTCTAAGTTACTGAAATAACAGACACCGCCCCCGCATATGCCTGGCACTGTCGACTTTATATGGTGTCGTCTCTCTCTGTACAGTGTATCAACTACAGTCGACTCCACTTGCATGCACATCGGTTGAACGCACACTCCGCTTAGCTGCACATGACTTGCACGGTCCCTATTTGCATAAAGTCAAGTGCAGTTTACGCCGCTTAAGCGCATGTGGCGACCTCTTCCGGAGGTCAAGCACTTAAATGGAGTAGACTGTACAGTAAGCGGAAAACAGACTCGCACGGCCACTGCAGCTATCCGAAGTCAACTAACCTGAAAATCATGAAACAGGAATATTAAAGGCACTGCAGCAAACCAGAAATTGCAGATAAGCGAATTGCAACTAACCAAATGCAGTTAGCAATTGAGTGTATAGCAAAAAAAAACGTGCCCAAAACCTGCATTGCAGATAGGCGGAGACTGCAGCTAATCGAATTGCAGGTAAGTGGAGTTGACTATATGTATATGTATGTGTGTATATATATATATATATATTCCACAGTCTACTGAACCAGTAGGGATGTCCTAGGAAAAGAAGGAAAAAAAAAAAGCACGCGAAAGTCAAAAACTACAGGTGAATTACAAATTTAACAGATGGTTGTTTGCAATTTACCTTATTTTTCATTAATATACAATTTCCAGAAGATATTCTCATACCAAGTTGGATGAAAAGAAAAATATAAATGTCACTTGTAATTAAATTGAAGAGGCTCTGTGTACATCGCGACACTCAGTCTGAGTCACATACAATTTAGTGGTGCACTGCCCATTGCATGAAAGTCTTTAACAGTTTAGAAATGTCATGCATCATCTGCACAAAACTACAATGAAATTTTGTTAAAATTGACTTACCAAAACATGGCAGATTTGGTATTACAATTTAGACACATTGCTCCAAAAGCTCCAACATAAATAACCTGAAAAGAAAAAAAGGTAATATCATGCACCACTGTACTCAATCAGAACTTTGTCAAAAGCCTGGTTTACCACAAAATAAATTATCAAGTGTTTCCAAGATGCTTGTAACATTTTTATTTGTCTTCTATACACAGTCAAGGAGTTCTCATAAAACTTGCCTTGTTGAATTTGAAGAGTTGTTGGTACCACTGAACCCAGCGCACTTCAAGCACTGAATACACATCAATTAGTACAGCGAAAATGACTATTAATACAAATGTAAAGGTTTACAGTACAAATATAACCATGCAACACAAAGTTGTTAAAAAATACAAAGAAAACTGTGCAAATGCAAATTTCAAACGTTTTCATTTCGAAGCGCACTTACTTCCATTGTCAAAAATAACAAGCAATTAGTTTTGTCACTTCTTCTTTTGTCTAATGGAGTTTTGTCGCTGCAGCTTCTTTATTGTTTTCTTCTTTTGTTTAATGGAGTTTTGTCACTTGGTACAATGGCAGGTTATTTAAGAGGAAATTCTATAAGGCGGAACCTCAGAGGAAGGGATCACGAACTGTGAAATGATTGGTTGAATTTACATTTGATAGACAACTTCAAACGTTGATAATTGGACAGGTGTTTTTGATTGTCATACAGTAACAACAATCTCATTCGTTGAAGTTTTGAATTAGCACAATATGATTTGCTGTAGTCGAATTTGACAGTTATCCCGCCTCTAGATTCACCCATAATGTCTCCGGTCTGCAGCAATACCCTTCTCAATTAATCGACTGACAGAGAGTCAGCAGATAGGTGAAATAATATATTCATTTGCATATTATTTCACACATTGTAACGGCATTCAAAGTTTGGTGCAAAATTCAACAAATGTTTGGTTGAGTGAGACACAAATCATCGTTATTACAAGCTTTATTTTCCTTGTTGCCAAAAACGTAATGTTACTAACACTTTCATTTTGACTGGCAGTGCATGGCTTCTTTGAGTAGGTGAAGCATTCACATGACTTAAGATTTGTTACGAGTAGCATTCCATCTGTGACAAATCTACAGTATATCTTATTACAAGTTCATTGTTGTCCAGTATTTCCAAAACATTGTGCCTTTCCCAAAATGTGCATGCCAGTCTTTGTCTGAATAATACCTTCAGGCTGTTCCTAGTAAGTTAGGACAGCTCACAAGCTCTTCTAATTCCTGATGAAGTTAGAAGTAATTTCCTTAATTAGAAACATCCTGCTGCTATTCCTACTCCAAAGAATGGGACCAAATTTGCATCACTCTTAAGATTTTTGAGCCATTTAGGAACATTTTCCTCCTGTGAGACCCTTGATAAATATGGGTACCAATCTGATTTTAAACTTATGCTTTCTTGAATTGTGTTAATTTTGAAATCAGCACCTGAAATGTTTTCAATTTTTAAATATAACTTGTGATGCAAGTGTCTCAGTTTCTTATTTGAAATCATATCTCTAGGTATGTGTGCTGTGCCAGGATTTCCAGGCTGTTGCTTGCCAAGATGACTGGGATTGTGCAATGCATGCCATATTTAATGCAACAGCATATAGGTCAGCATCATATAGTCCTGTGCTTGTGATTAATTCAAAACTTAAAACTCTAGCATTATCATTTTTGAAGATCTCTCTGGCTACGGATTGTTTTCTGTTCTTCAACTTTGATGCATGTCTTCCATTTTGGCTTAGCTTACATGAAATATTCTGGCTTTTGATCCTCTCACTATGTCTCTTGATCTACGATTCTGTCCCGCATTCTGACTGTTGTTTGTTTGAATTTCAATCTCCTACTTTTGACCTTGGTTCATTATGACTATTATTTTCCATCTCCTAATTCCATCCCACTTGAATCTGCTGCAACCCTTTGTGGTCATTAAAGTTACGCATTCTATAGCTCTGTGATATACAGTGTGATTTTTCTACCTCACTTCAAGGCCTACAATCAACAAGCTGAAAATGGAAGCAGGCTCAGTTATGGGGTGCACTCTAGAGGTAGCAGCGGAGGAAAGAACAGAGACAAAGCCAAAGGCCAATGTGGGTAATGCTGCAATCCTCCCTCTGGCACACTAACTTTAAGTACTTTTAGCCAACAAATTACTAAACAGAAGTGTCGAGATATATCACCGGGGTTTCTTATATACCTATGGCAATACTCCTTTATGAGGCCTCAGTGTGACTGCTCTCTTATCATTAGCTAAATCAGAAGATTTTTTCTTTCTTTTTCCAAAATTTTTAAAGGGAGCCTAAGATTCAAGTGTCTTTCTTCAATGTATTTTCACATTAAGTCTGCACTTTCAAGTGATACCTTGAAATACCTTATACCTAATAGGGGGACGGTTGCAACACTTTTTGCATTCCTCTCATTTACTCAGAGACTGTTTGGACTACACCAGCCAAATTTCTATACTATAAACTTACATCTATCAGCTAATTACCCATAGTACTTGTAGTTAATTATATTTTACATATCCTGCACAATATTAATTTAAACTGAAGAAGTCGGATGTTGCAACCATCCCCAACATTGGGGACGGTTGCAACATGTTAAACATATATTAAATTTCAATAATTAACCTTTGCTTTTTCTCTGAACTTGCATAGTACTGTGTAAATCTACAATTATACAATAATATTAAAGTAGATTTTTATTCATATTGAAAGTTCTGTATTTTTATGTCACACGGGATTTTTTAAAAATGCATTTATTGTCCAAACATGGATCTGCTTTAAAACATGTCAAAAATATTGAATACAAAGTGAATGTAAAGTCACCCCAACAATTCTACTGGCTCTCAGGATAAATCTGCCAGTTACTAGAACAATTATAATATAATTCTTACTAATTAACAGTATTTAAACATACATTTATTGTACAATATTGAGAATATCAAATACAACCCAAATAAAGTTGCACAGATATTCCTAAACAGTGGCTAATCACCCCTCATATAACGTACCCCACATCTATGCTGACTAACAGTAGAAATCTGCCAGTTAGAAGAACAATTTTGGGAACTGGCTTCCAGTGAACCTTTCTACAAACAACAAGAACAAAATAATGCAACTCTTTTAGTCAGATTCACAGTTGTGGCATGTGTAAACATCACCTCCAGGTGTGCAGGCTTTATGTGCCCAGGATTTGCACATCCAGCACTGCAGCCACACTTCCCTGGATTTTGAATAACCTTCAAGACACATGATGCAGAAATCATCTTCGTCTTCAGATTCGTATTCTTCTCTGTTTCTCTTTTTTTTTCTTTATACTTCTCTGTGTAGTTGTCTTTTTTGTTATTCTTTTTTTGCTTTCTGTGGCAGAGTTTTGTTTTTTTCCATCTCTAATGCCTCCTTCACAGGAGTGTCTGTAAGAATAGCAGTAGAGCGTCGTTTCCTGCCTTTTGTAGGCCTACTTTGTTTTCTGGGTCCTGCTTTGGGATGTGGCCGTATAGCTTGAGGTGAGAAGTCATCTGTAGGCTCACTCATCCTAGAGGTTGATGTTCTTGATGGGGATGGACAGAATGAAGGTGGCTCAGTTGGAGGAGGTGTTCTTGTTAGAGAAGGCACAAATGCAAGTGACTCTGTTGGAGGAGACACATTAGCAGTTGTCCCTGGAGGGACAGCAGGTGGTCCTGATGGAGGAGGTGTCCCAGAAGTAGAAGGCACACCAGATAGGGCAAGAGGGCGATCAGTGACTACTGATGGCGCAAAGTCACATTCTTGGAATATATCCCTATTAAATGGCCAAATTCTATCCATCCATCCATTTTCCAACCCGCTGAATCCGAACACAGGGTCACGGGGGTCTGCTGGAGCCAATCCCAGCCAACACAGGGCACAAGGCAGGAATCCAATCCCGAGCAGGGTGCCAACCCACCGCAGGTCACACACAAACACACCAAGCACACACTAGGGCCAATTTAGAATCGCCAATCCATGATCCGATGTCTTTGGACTGTGGGAGGAAACTGGAGCGCCTGGAGGAAACCCACGCAGACACGGGGAGAACATGCAAGCGAACTCGGGTCTCCTAACTGCGAGGCGGCAGCGCTACCACTGCGCCACGGTGCCGCCCTGGCCAAATTCCTGTGCATCTAAATCCTGCTTGCCCATTTGTAGGTGTTGCTGCCAGTGGCAGGGACACTCTGACAATGCCTGGGAAATCATAAATTGTCATTGTCATCCCCGGGTGGGTCTTCATCCAAGAATCACAGGCTGAGTTGACAACTCTTTTTAATGGCCCATATACACAAGTGTCAAGTGGCTCTAATTTGTGAGAGCAGTGGGGGGGGGGAAGGATAGCAAAACAATTCCATGGCTGCGGCAGAAGTTGATGCCTTCTATTGACAGGTGGGATGGGTGATTGTCAAGAATTAAAAGAACTTTGGAGTCTGAGGAACTCTTTGTGTGTAGCTGAAAGTGTTTCAAGTAAACAAGAAAGTCAGGCTCTTGCATCCACCCAGATGCGTTGGCTGTCCCAATACAGCCAGGTGGGCCATCCCGAACAAAATGAGATTTGTAATGCACACGTGGGAAAATGAACATTGGGGGTATGGAGTTACCAAGTGCATTAATTGTACAAGCTAGTGTGACAAGTGTGCCTCTTTCTGCTGAGGTAGCTGCACCAACTTGCCTGTCACCACATCTTGCCACAACCTTGTCGGGAGTTTGAACAGTTGCTATCCCAGTTTCATCCATGTTCCATATGTTTTGTGACTGAAACTTGTGTTTGTCCAAAACCTGGCTTAAATTGTTAAAAAAATTGTTAACATTTGTTTCATTAAAACTGGTTGCCCTCGAAAGGCTTGTGGCTTGAGGACGTCTTATTGAGAGAGTTGGGTGCCATTTTAAAAAACCATTAAACCAGTCAACACCAGCCATACAGTCCTCATTCCACTGTGAGGGAAAGTTGCACTTATAGTGAGAGGCGAGTTGAAATGCAAGCCTACAAACCTGAAATAAATTGTTATAAAATGTAAATAGTTTTTATTATCTTTCACTTTTTACCGATATTACCCTAACCCTCTCACCCTCTTACTCTCTTTATACAGTTCTGTTAATTTCTCTTACCTCTTTAGGACTTAACCCATAATATAAGTCTGCAGCCCTTTGTAAATACTGTTTTAGACTCCTCTCTTGATCTTCTGAGAACACTCTTCTAATGGTCCAGTACCCTGCACGTGGTAACTTATCTGATCCCTAACTTGCAAGCTTCTCTCTTTTCTTATGGAATCGAAATAAGGTGGTATGACAGATGGAAAAGTCCTTGGTGACTGCCCTGACTGTCCTGCCCTCATTCCTGATTACATTTGAAGCTTGTTCCAAAATTTCGAGGGGAACCCCTCTCTTAGGAACTCTCTTCCTCACTCTTGGCATACTGGAAAAAACAGAATATTATTTCTATTTTTAGATCCATAAACTATAGTTAAACTGTATAGCAGTATACTTCGGAGTTAAACTGAAAAAAATGTGCTGATTCTGAACTAAAAATGTTAAAAAGTAATGATATGTAGTCTATTTCAATATGGCTGGTTGGCTTGGGGACAGTTGCAACAAGTTGTTGCAACCGTCCCTGACCTGCCAGCCATGACAGAACACCATGTGCTAGCTATTCAAAGAGTCAGGGAAACATGCTAACAATACTTTTTAAAAGTCAACAACACAATGATTTGAACTAGGTATGTTTTGATTAATTAAAATAAAAGCTATGGACAGTAAGTCAAAAAAACAACTTGCAAAAAAAAATTACTTTCACCCTTTCAAAACAGTTATTTTTCAATAAATGCAGCAGCAGATGATGAAACTGTATAGTTTCTCTCTGGTGGAGAGAGGACCTAACTGAGCATGTGCAGTATGAGTATCATCACTCTAGCATGTTTCTAATTGGAGAAATAAGACTTGTTGCAACCGTCCCCAGTCTTCCCTACTCATTTCTCCACTAGGATGCCATCTTTGAAAATATTTGAGATTTCAAAATGGGCTCTAATTATCAGTGTACTCGGTTTCGGTATGTGCATAGACATTATCTGACCTATCCTAAACTACACTTAATGGGATTTTGATCAGATTTCCTCTGAGCCTGGATTGGTACATCTGTGTTCTTGACTTATACATATGTACTGGTTTTTGTTTTTGGCTCTGTGGTCTTTAAATTCTCATGTTATTTGATGTTGTCTGTTATTTCCTCTTTTCTAAAATTCATATTCTCTAGCATTGCCGGCGCTTTGCAGAAATACAAGTTAATATGTTTGGTTACATTAGCTGCTAAACGTCTGCTTTCTTCTTGATGAAAGACTTCTGATTTAATCACAGGAACCTTCTGTCTTCTACAATTTGATTCACTTGGAGTTATAGCATCTGTATTGTGGATTAATAATGTTTCCTAAGAGTCTCTCGAACAACTGGGATTTATGCCGCTTCTCTGGTTAAGTCCTTTTATTACACAATATTGTGATGTGATAGCTCTCCTCTTTTGCTGAGGCAGTGTGCTGAGCTGGCGTCGTCATTGTTCCTGGTGGTATGATGTAGGGTTTGGTGTTAGGTGTTGTTTATTCATTGATCATATTAATAAGAAATAAAATACAAAAAAAATGATTCTCAAAATTTAGTACTGCATTTAAAGATCAGAGGTTCCATGTAATCTTTCACCGGTATAGTAGAATAAGTAGAATAAATGGTCACAAAACATTAATTGTAAAGAAAATAATTATTAAAAATATAAAAAGTTGTGTAAAAATATGAATAACACAACACCTATAATTTCTTAAATATAGTTTTTAACCCTAACCTTGAATAGATTCTTATAGGAAAATAAAGCATCCATCCATCAGTCTTCCAAACTTACATCATCCTATGCAGGGCTGTAAGAAAGTTGGAGCCTATCCCAGCAAGCATAGCGTTCAAGGCAGGAACACCACCTGGACAGAGCGCCAGTCCATCGCAGGGTGAACACAAACACACTACACACACACACTAGGGCCAATGTAGCGACACCCATTCATCTAATATCCATGTCTCCGGACTGCAGGGGAAAATGGAGCACTCGGAGGAAACCCACGCAGTGAATATGCAAACTCCCATATGTGAACCCCAGATACCATGTTGTGAAGCAGCAGTGCCACTGTGCCGTCCTATGGAAAAACAATGATTAAATTAAAATTCTAAAATTGTTTTACCTCCCGAAGACAAGCATGTTAGGCTGATTATTAGCACATGATGGGATGTGTGTGTTTGTGTGTTACAGTTGTCTAGAACCGGGCAAAGGGGGGCACACTCTATTCATCTGTCTCCATTTTCTAGATGCAGGGGGTGATAAATCTGGAGCCATTGGTGACCTTGGGGTCCGTAAGGTTCACCCCCATCTCCAGAACTCAGGACATACAATCTGGTGCTATTACCTGCAGGCTTGAAATTGTAGTTTTCATCCCTAATATATCATTTTTGAAATAAATAATTTCTTTAATGGAGAAAGGTAGTAAAGAGTGCATAACAGCAATCATACCTGCTAAAAGCACCTAATCACAATAATCATTACCACTGACTCCAAAATAATATTGATATTTGATTTGTGAGAGCAAACAGTAATAGTGGGTAGATCAAAGGATCAAAGTCCTCAAATTATACAGAACATTTTATAATAAATGTAAGATTAATCACAAGTGCCTTCTCTGCTTAGATAACCTTGGAGTATACAAATAATGATAATTATAGGGATAACAAAATGATAGTTTGTCAGCCAGGTGATTAGCATTGCTGCTTCACAGATTCAGCATCCTGGTTTTGAATCCTCTAGTATGTCAATATCTGTGTGGAGTTTGTGTATTCTCCTGTGTCACTGTGTCAACATATACTCTTTTATTTTCCCACATCTCCATAGGCATGCAGGTCGGGTTATTTAGGGACTCCAAATAGGCCATGTGTGTGCTTAAATGGGCCCACAATGAACTGGTAGGTTGGCTATTGTTGGCTCCTCTCATGAGTCCAGTACTGCACTGCTAGGCTCTGCCCCATGTGCTGCTCAATTGAATTAAGTGGGTTCTAAAAGCATTTTTATTACATTTTATAATGATACCTTTTTAATTATTTGCACATTTCCTGACACTCATTTATAAGATAAACCTCTAAAACATGTATAAGCAATACAACACAACAGTTAAACTGGAAAATTAAAAACAAAATAGCAAAAAATAGCTGAATAGAGAAAAAAGGGATCTAGGGAAGGGAGAATTAAGTCTGAAGTAGTAAGTTTCAAGTTTTGTTTTTTTTTAAGAAACTGAATTTAGAGACCAGGGCCCGTATTTATCAAGTGTCTCTGAGTAGGAATGTTTCTAACTGGCAGAAAATGTGACATGAATTTGGCCCTACACTGGGGAGTAAATTTTATCAATTTTCCTAATTTAGGAAAATACTGCTAACTTCATTAGGATTTAGGAGGGCCCATTAGAAGATGGCATTCTGGCAGAAATCAGCACGCACACCTCAGGAAAGGTGGAATGTTTTGGAAACTCTGTCCAGCATGAACTCGTAGAAAGGTATAGATTTGATAGAGATGGAATAATATTTGTAACAAATCTTGTATGCCCAGGTTGCTCCATTTACATATGAGTTTAAATGAAATGAAGCACTGTGAGTTGAAATGAAAGTGTTGGTAATGTTACATTTTTTGACCACAACAAAAAAGGCAGCTTTATAATAGCAATGATTTGGGTATGTCACATCCAACCCTTTCTCAAATTTTGCACCAAAGTTTGAATGTCCTTACAATGCATGAGATAATATACAGATTTCCCTACAACTCCATGTAATGCAATGTTAAAACAAACTGTATTCAGCATGCACATTAAAATTATTGCCACACATTTGAATTGCAAGCGTAATTGCATTATCAATACATAGATGGACATCGCTGTAAACTGTATAGGCAAGGCTGGATGGGCGACTGACAAAGAAATGTCACATAGGTAAGCTGAGCTCTACGTTTCATTCACCCCTGGAAAATTTGAGTTAAGCTTTAACAGTCTGGGAAGAAGTCAGACATGAAGACTCACAGGGCAATGAATAAATAGAGCCTAGCAGAAGATAAAGGAGGGTGGACATGTAGAGAGACACAGCATGCCACAGTGGAAAATGATCAGGAACACTGAAGAATTAATGTGATTTCAGAAATGGCGCAGGAATAGCCGTGGCTTGTTTCAGTATAACTGTTACTTTACAAGCCATCTCCTGTAGCAAAAACAATGGGATGGTGACTCTTTTGAAGGTACAACCACGAGTCATTCATTGTTTGAAAAAAAAAAAAAAAAAAAGAAAACCCGCTCAATGTCTTGCTTGGTGTCTGTCTCAGACTTTCTATCTTAATGCTCATTAGAGTATTATTTTTGATGATGTTGCGAGTAACAAATTACATGCTGCTTAGCACAATATCCTACCTTATGTTTTCCTTCTTCCTTTTCTGTTACTACTTTGATTATTATAATTATTATGTTTATGTTGGAACCTTAGCATTAGTATCAGAAAACTACAATGCGTCATTATGATTTCCAAGGAAACTACAAAACGCCTTTGTGAGTGTCATTTTGCAACTTGGGGTGCAGGAAAATCATGTCATTCACTGTCAAACTTGAACTCCTACTCCTCATTTGGAGTTGGTATAGTACACTTCATAACTACTACTCAAGTCCTACCCTGGGGTAAGACAAATCCTTATTTTCGTCAGACTTTTAGGGCAGTTCTAAGACAGTTGATAAATATAAGCAGCGGATATGAGGACAGAAATTAATTTAGCAGCTGAATACAGTAGATTTACACTGGTGGGCTGGCACCCGGCCCGGGTTTTGTTTCCTGCCTTGCACCCTGTGTTGGCTGGGATTGGCTCCAGCAGACCCCCGTGACCCTGTAGTTTGGCTATAGCGGGTTGGATAAAGGATGGATGGATTTAGTTACACTGAAAGCAACAACCCCCACATCCATTAATGAAAGGAGGAAAGAATCTAAAAGAAAAAGGGAGAAGAATAGGATCAAAGGGAATTTGTTTTATGTTCACATGATGTCAGCCATGCCACTGCCAATCTAAAGAAAACTGTACTGTGTGTAGTTATTAAATTTAATCTTTTTTAAGTCATTTAAACAATATTTTTGGATAACAACTTTCACAGAATGTATTTTAACAGACATCTTTACAAAGCAAACAAAGATACAAATTATAAGGCAACAAAATGATGTCCTAAAATTAGATTAATAATCTGAAATTGTTGCACATTCATTGCTAAGTGCTTTTGTTTGTTGTGCTGTATTGCTACTGTATGCTTGACGGTTGTGCATGTTGACTTGATTTAATTCACGTATAGCTCTGGGTATCTTTAGCTACAAGAAGAATTAAGTCAAAACACCTCTAAGATTACAAAACCTTACTTATAATCTGTTTTTGGACTTTCATGGGAGGAATTACAAATAATAAGAAATAATGTTCCCAACAAATAGCAGAGGACAAAGGCTTTTATTTAGATAGATAGATACTTTATTAATCCCAAGGGGAAATTCACATACTCCAGCAGCAGCATACTGATAAAAACAATATTAATTAAATAGTGATAAAAGTACAGTGCAAGTTAAAAAATGCAAGGTGAAGATTCCAATGCAGGAATAACAGACAATAACTTTGTATAATGTTAAAGTTTACCTCCCCAGGTGGAACTGAAGAGTCGCATAGTGTGGAGGAGGAACAATCTCCTCAGTCAGTGGAGCAGGACGGTGACAGCAGCCTGTCGCTGAAGCTGCTCCTCTGTCTGGAGATGATCCTGTTCAGTGGATGCAGTGGATTCTCCATGATTGACAGGAGCCTGCTCAGTGCCTCTCGCTCTGCCACAGATGTCAAACTGTCCAGCTCCGTGCCTACAATAGAGCCTGCCTTCCTCACCAGTTTGTCCAGGTGTGAGGTGTCCCTCTTCTTTATGCTGCCTCCCCAGCACACCACCGTGTAGAAGAAGGCGCTCGCCACAACTGTCTGATAGAACATCTGCAGCATCTTATTGCAGATGTTGAAGGACGCCAGCCTTCTAAGGAAGTATAGTCAGCTCTGTGCTCTCTTGCACAGAGCATCAGTATTGGCAGTCCAGTCCAATTTATCATCCAGCTGCACTCCCAGGTATTTATAGGTCTGCACCCTCTGCACACAGTCAGCTCTGATGATCATGGGGTCCATGAGGGGCCTGGGGCTCCTAAAATCCACCACTAAATAGTTATTTCTAACTAGGCATCACTTTGCACCATGCTATTAGATTATTTTTGAAGCATTTTCTTGAGATTATTCTAATTAATCTGAAAGAATTATATAAATCATCTCACCACATCCTGTACAAAACTGTAAAGTCCTTTATTTTGCACTGGGAAAAACAATATAAAAAATACTCTGTAACCACGGAAAGGTCAGTTGCAATCTCTAGTTAACCTAGCCATCTTTGGAAATGTGGGAGGAAAACCAGAGTACCTGGAGAAAAGCTTATACAGACATAGTGAAAACATGAATAATCTACACAGACGACATCCTGGCACAAGATTCCAACCCGGGGTCCTGATACGTATGAAGCAGCATTACTACCCTGTGTAGATGACTACACAACATTATCCAAGCAACTTAAAAAAACTGGAGAACTGGTTTCATTTCAAAAGAATATAAAGCATGCCTTCTGTAATAGATTTTTCCAATGAAACATGAGTTTTACAAAAAATGTACCTGCAAATTGCAATCAAAATTCATTTGAAAAAAATTTTTCCATTGCATACAAATAAGTGGTTTTTTTTTTTTTAAAATTAAATCCTTAGAAACGTAGAATAATATAATGCGTTTGCATTGGCAGAATAAAGTAACAGAGAAAATAAACATATGTTAAATTAAGGCTTGAGTCCATTTACAAACACAGGAATTGTCTCTCATGTGTGTTGGAACAAAAAACGGCCCTTGCAGTGAAGTGTCATCAGTGTGTTTGAGAATCACTGTTTAAATGTTGTTCATCAGTGGGGAATTATAATTCACTTTTCCAAGTTAGTATTGTATAAACAGGAAAATTAACGGAAAAGGGAGCCTGGAAAAGAGAGAGGGAACAGCATTGATGAACAGGAAGACAATTATTAGGTACAGATGGCCATTCAAATCCTGCAACACAATACAACAATTTTTTTTTTTCTTTTACACGTGGTAAGATAGGACACAGTGGGCTTGTCAATGCCATCATTCCCTGAATCTCTTAACTAGATGTGTTTTAATGTTGTACACTTAACACCACTATCTACTGTATAGACAAATCAGTGGCTACTTTACAAAAGAGAAGAATACAAAGAGTCTATATGGGATGTACTGTAGTGACGCTCAAAAATATTTCAAGAAAACTGACAACTATCTATAACGTTATGTTGCAAATGTCATGGTGCATTGCAGATTAATGTTAATGTATGAGTAACTGTTTTACTTTATTGTGCTGTTATAACTTGTATTGTTACCATTTGGTTTTAAGATACTCCCTTAACATTACAGCTGCTTTACAATTCTGAACAGTTGTTCTGAATGCATCATCTTATTGTAGTGAAGGTCCATGGGTTAAGTACTCCTTACCAACAGCAACACACGGTGATTAAATTGTTATTCATGACAGCTATACATCTGTTAATAAAATAATCAGGCAAACTGCTCTGACAGGAAACTTCACGGTTGCTTTTAACAATTGTAATGGCCCTTCTTTATAGATAAAATAGGAAGTCTGGCTGGAAAAGTAAGTAGTGTGACACACTGTTTATAATCAAAATGCAGGGAGTCACCTGGCTGACAGATTTGGGCACTATTACAAAGAATTTTGTACTTTAGCATTGTGAAATGGGGCGCTATTGACTGCAGTGCTTACCATCCTTTTGTTGGACTTCTGTCAAGGGTTAACAATTGCCTTTTTACTGGCTGTCTTTGTTCAGGCAGTTTTTCTTCTGAACATTCATTCTCACCTCATGCCTTCTATTCTCTGTGAATTCACCTATTACGGGATTAACATCCTTTGTGTTTTGTTTTGCTAAAAGTATCCCACCCTCTTCCCTTTTTATGTAAAGAAAACTGTAGTTTTGTATTTTATAATGCCTTAATGTGTGTTCTATTTGAAAAAATTGCCCTATCAAGAAATCTTCTGCTTTTATTTTCCTTTGATTAAAGTATATTTGCAAAATATCCAGGAAAGGATAGTTGAAAAAGGTGCCCTAACTGAATCTACCAAAAGAAAAGTAAAAAAAAAAAAGTTACAAAGTTCAGTATTAGAGAATAAAATGATCAAGATTCCAAAAACAAAACATGTAAGCAAAAGCTTTAGTTAAAAAGCAAATGTACAAGTCAAAACCAGACATTAAAAATAATGTAAAAAAGCAAAGAACCTTGATACTGAGGTCAGAATTCTGCAATCTTTTATAAAAGGTGTGGCGGGCAGCCAGAGTGTGAAAGGAACGGGGGAGAGAGTATTTTTAGGATAGTTTCTCCCCCGGGCTGACAGAGGGCAGCGCCCTTGGTTTCCAGTTCCCTTGGGAGATCAACCCTGTCTGGAACTCGTGGCCACCGACAGGAGCTGCATGGACCTTTCCAGGACCTTATTTGGCCACACTTCTGCCACACCAGGAAATGTGGCCAGAAGAAGCTTGTTGGGCACCTGGAGTCCTTCCAGGTGCCCTATAAAAAGAGGTCAGTCCCCACCATTCGATGGCCACAGTTTGGAGGAAGAGAACAAAGCCTGAGAAGGCAGAAGGTCTGGCAGCAAGAAGGGACTGTTGTGGTGCTGGTGATATGTGCACTTAAAACTGTAAATAAACCATGTGTTGTGTGTAGCAAATTAGTGTCCTGCCTGTTTGTGTCCGGGTTGATTTCACAAAGGGTAATGATGACACAATTCCTCAAGAAACTTGCAGTAAGTATTGCAACTGTAAACCATATATATAGCAATAGTCTTACAAAATGATCTCAAAATGGTGGCAACAAAATGAATATAAAAGTAAAACTAATAGAAAAAACAAAATATCAATGCATGAGATTTGTAAAAAATTAAAAGAATCACAACAGCAGGTAACTTAAACACTTAACATAAAGTTACTTGGTTATATCTCTTTTGTTTTATAAAGAGTTTGAATAATGACAAAAATATTATCAATAAACTTGGCAAAAAAGTAGAAACTCCTTTGCACTCACAAAGGTACATCATAAAATTGTGACTTGCACTTCCTGTATTGTTAGCAAGACAAATTTAAACAAATACTCTTTTGGGTTTATGGGTCTTCCTCATGTGCATGTGAAAATTGAGTCCAATGGCCATGTTGCCTGATGGTCAAGTAGGGTAGTGTGCGGCACAAACTTCAGTTTACCTCACTGTACCAAAAATATAAAGCAAATTCTAGATGCATAGGCTTTATGGGCTAAATTATACACTTTTTAGATTAGCAAATATAACATCAACTATTCATTTTCTTAACCTACATTTTCTGTACACGTAACTCACACAAGGGTGCTACATTTAAAGATTAGAATGGTATCCAGAGGTTATGGGATTTACTGGATGATTATTATATTGCCGGCCCCCCATAACAGATCAGGTCTGTTGGCCGGGTCTGTGGTGCACCTGTTGAGATACGAAGGTGTGGTTCGGACCTCTCAGACTGGGGAACCAGGGAATTGGTTCCTAGGACTCCCCTCAGGTTCCAAAATCCATGGATGCTGAAGTCTCTTATATAAAATGGTACAGTATTGGCATATAACCCAAGCATATTCTACCGTATACTTTTAAATCACCTCTAGATTACTTGTAATACCCAATTCAATATAAATGCTATGCAAATAGTTGTTATATGATATTGTTTAGGGAATAATGACCTTGCATGCAATATGCACCTTTTCAAAATATCTGAAATTTTTTTTGTCAAAAGAATAGCACCTTACACTCCCTCTTATACTTTGAGGGATTGCCTAGGCCGTTTTAATTGCTTTTTATGAGCCATTTTTCACAAAATGCACACAATGTGACATCAAGGGCCTCACAGTTCCTTAAATTCAGCATGGCCAACTGAACAGCTTTTATTTAAAGAAACACAGAGCAGTGCTTGCCACTATGTGTTTGTGTGTGTGTGTGTGTATCCTTGTCAATAATAATGGGTTCACCAGTTGAAATTTTAGCATTTAATTTACAGTTTAATGATTACCTACAAGCAGTCTGTGTGTGTTCAAGCTGTTTCTAGAATTGCACAGCTTTTTATACACATATGTGAATGGATAACCTTACCCAAGTTTAAAGCTGGTGCCCTGGCCAGGTGTCTGTGGGCTGATGGATGGACTCAAATTTCAGTTCAAGTTTATGGTTAGTGATTGTATAGTTATTGATCCTCAATTGATTGAATCCGTTGATGCTGAGGGCTGACTGTGTGTGGCATCTGAAAATCTGCCAAGTATTCTGAATGTTTAATAATTGTATGCATTCCAATAGAGTGCAGAAGAAAAGTATCATAGAATTGTCTAGGTTTTTGTAGAAATAGACAGAATTTACAGCAGGTGGTGGCAATCCTTAGCAATCTTCAGCACTAGGTAGAAAAATTAACTCTAGTACTCTTTTGCAGTATAAGAAAAGGCAGCTGGACTGGGAGATGAAAAAGTCAAAGGGTCAGACAAAAGAATAGCTGCATGACATTTGCAGGGTCAAAGCTATCATGAAAATGAAAAACAAAATGCCATCTGAAAACCAGTTAAAGGAATATTTGGCAAAACTCCAAACCCATAGTTGAAAAGGGCAATAAATAAATCACAAGGGTTTGCTTTTTAGGAAAACAAGGTACACATAATCAATCAGAAGATGGTCAGGTCAACACAGACTGAGAAGTAGTCAGGCAAAGCAAGAGGTTAGAACTGGGGATCTGATCCAGGAGGTGGGTATGCAGACCTCATACAGGGAGGTCCATGGGACTAGGAGGAGGAACCGTACCACACCCTCATGCTATTTTACCCGACAGCGAAGATCACTGTCAATCAAAAAGTGTGGCCCCTGTGGCATGGGATGCTCTGTGCATTGGCTGTTGGCTGTTTCCGGAGATGACTGCATTAATGGCATTCTTTAGGGAGTTGTCATTCCACTGCTCCTGTTTAAAGGACCCCAGCATTTACCTGAACTAAAAATGAAGAGGTAAGCAGATCGGGGCTGCCCTCATAGGGGTGTGGCTTTGAGTTGCAGTGTCGCTTCCCCATCTGACAACAAGGTCGTTGGCGTCACGTCATGCACCACACCCACCACACTGATCCACAATACAATACAATTTATTTTTGTATAGCCCAAAATCACACATGGAGTGCCGCAATGGGCTTTAACAGACCCTGCCTCTTGACAGCCCCCCAGCCTTGACTCTCTAAGAAGACAAGGAACAACTCCCAAAAAAAACCCTAGTAGGGAAAAAAATGGAAGAAACCTCGGGAAAGGCAGTTCAAAGAGAGACCCCTTTCCAGGTAGGTTGGGCATGCAGTCGGTGTCAAAAATAAGGGGGATCCATCATGTCTATTTTTGGCACCAGAAGTAAACACGACATAGAGGCAGGCTGCAAAGCCTTTTTCAGTGTCCATACTAGGGCCCAACCTCATAGCCAGAGTGATTGGTATGGTTGCTGCTTTTGCTTTTTGACCAGTCATGGCCTAGTATCACGGGGTATAGTGGAACAGGCATGACAGCCATTGGGAGGATTTAGAGGTTATTCCTGACCACACAGGAAGCTGTGCTGTATTTCTGTGTTTCCCTGTGAATGCAGGTTATACTGGTCTGATCCTTCAACCACTGTTGTGGCAACAGAAGCCAGCGAGGAATAATGGAAATATTACTCTCGGAATCAAATAAAGCGGAAACCTTATTTCCATTAACTATAGCAACTCCTGTATGGGGAATAGACAGCAGGGTTAACAAGTGCACAATATCTTTCTCCTTGGGCCCATCCACGATCCATTGGCTTGCTGAGGAAGAAACAAGCTGTCACGAAGTGTCCGGGCTCCCTGCACTTTAAACAGCACGAGAGACTCTTCTCCTTGGGTCTTTTGGCTGGGTCTGTGGTGCGCCTGTTGGGATACGAAGGTGTGGTTCGGACCTCTCAGACTGGGACTCCACATTATGCTGCTCAATGACTTCATTGAGTGTCTCCATGTTTTTAAATGGCTGCCCACAGACCGGCTGGGTGAGAGATTCAGGTAGGTCATTGATGATGGCGTTACAGGCTAGTTGTTCAACAATCTTGTGGGCATCATTTTTTTTCTGGCTTTAGCCAGTGTCCTGATCTGGTCTTGCCCCAGATCTCTAATGCCTTTGCACCAGCTGGTTCATGGAAATGCCGAACCATTTGAGAACCTCGGTCCTGAGCTTGTCATAGTTGGCAGCATCTATCTCTGAGAGGTAGTAATAAGCTCGCTGCGCCTCACCCTTCAGGACAGGCACCAGGATGTTACCACATTTGGAATGTGGCCACCAGTTCCAGTTTGCTGGCCTCTCAAATATTAAGAAATAAGTTTCTATGTCATCATTGTCTGTCAGCAGGACAACTATGTGGGAGGGTGTCCAGGATTGGTCTTGTTGAAGAGCCAGACATGCTTTGATCCTCGCCTTGGACTAAGTGAGTTGCACTTATTTGCTTATGGCAGCAGTTTCTGGACAAACCAGCATATTAATTCTGTTAGACCTCAGTGCAGCATTTGACACTGTCAGACATGACATTCTGCTGTCCAGAATGGAGAACATGCTGGGTAGCTCTGGCACTGCCCTTCAGTGGTTCAAGTCCTATCTGACTGATAGGCAAGAGTTTGTTAGTCTTTGCAACAGCAGATCCAGCTCGGCGCCAGTCAAACAAGTAGTTCCTCAGGGCTCTGTCCTCGGCCCTCTTCTCTTCTGTATTTATATGCTTCCCCTTGGCCATATTATTCATAGCTATGGACTGGGCTATCATTTTTATGCAGATGATACTCAACTCTACTTCAACATTAAAAGTGGAACTTCATCAGAGCTTTCTCAGCTCACAACCTGCCTTAGTGAAATTAAAACCTGGATGGAGCAGAACTCTTCAAAATTAAATTGCAACAAAACTGAACTCCTGCAAATTGGGACTAAAATGCAACTTAATAAAATGAGCTCCTTCCCAGTCAATCTTGGTGGTGATCTCATCAGACCTGCCTCTACTGCAAAGAATCTTGGTGTCATTTTTGATTCCTCCCTTTCTTATTCCACCCACATAAATCACATTAAGAAACTTTCTTACTTTCACATCCGTAACATATCCCGTGTTCGCTCCTTCCTCTCCTTTTCTAACGCTGAGAAACTTGTCCCTGCTTTTATCACATCTCACATAGATTATTGTAACTCGCTGTTGGCAGGTGTCCCTTCTAATCTTATATCACAGCTCCAGCTTATTCAAAACTCAGCTGCAAGAGTCCTTATTCGAACCAGCAACAGCGAGCACATCACACCCATCCTGCTCCGTCTTCACTGGCTCCCTGTGTCTTACAGAATCGAATATAAAATCCTACTAATAACCTACAAAGCCTTAAATAACCTCGTGCCAAACTACATCAGTGACCTTCTCCATCACTATGTGCCTGCCCGCTCACTAAGGTCCTCTGATTCTGGCAATCTTGTTGTACCCCACACTAATCTACACTCCATGGGTGACAGGGCCTTCGGCTGTATAGCGCCCAGACTCTGGAATGACCTACTGAAATTAATCAGGTCAGCTGACTCCATGAATTCTTTTAAAAAAAACAACTCAAAACTCATCTGTTTAGGAAGGCTTTTAGCTCTACTTGACTTCATTCCCCTTCTCTCAGTTTAACTCTCTGTCAAGATGCTCATGTAACCTGTATGTGTGTGCTAGACCATCAATTATGTTGTCTGTTAGGCTTTCTCTGAATTTACTGTCTTAATCTTCTTTATTTATTTATTTGGTTTGTACTATGCTATATACTGTATACCCTGCTATTCTTTCTTATATTCTGTAAGTGCCTTGAGCATGGGAAAGGCACTATATAAATAAAATGTTTTATTATAATTATTATTACCTTGACCTGCTGTAGCTCAGTCACCAGGTTGGTCAATATGGAATTCCGGTCCTACTCCTCTGACATCACGAAGCAAAATCCTGCTGCCTACGCCACTGTAGGAAAAGACAGACAAACAGAAAAAGTACTGGGGATCCACCCCGTGTGTTGTGACAACAATTTGCTCAAACGTAAATAGCACCAGAGCAGTTTCTGAGATGGAATCCAAAATGGGACTGAAAAGCAAGGTGAGATGGTTCGATTTTATAGGCAGTGGGCAGGAAGAGGCGGGTCCAGGAGGGAGTTGGCGGAAGTGAGGTCAGTAGGAGGGTGTGGCCAGGAAGGGGGTGATTTAATTGGGCTTCCCTTCCAGTGATCTGTAGAAGAGGGAGCCGATTCATTAACCCCTGACTCTGTGTCTTACCCTCAGTTAAGCCCTTAGACTACCTCCCAAGTGTACATGTGTGACTATATATATTGTGAGCTGGAGAGCTGATCGTCGCCCTAGGAAAACCACAACCCTCCTGAAACACTGACTACCCTCACATTACTCCTTATCTGTGCACTATAACGCGTAATATAAGCCTCACGCGGCACTCCACCAACTTTAAAAGCCTCGCGCAGCGCCTGTCTTTTTGGGGTATTGATTTGTTTTACTTTCTCTCTCTCTCTCAGACTACTACTACTGCTCCTGACGCGTATTCATATGAAGAAGAAGGAACTTACCTATAATTGATAGACGAAACTGTCAACTCTGTTAAGGAGCAAGTTTGAAGAGAGAAATGTTTGTTTGCAGTGTTTGAATAAAAAGAATCCTTCTTGTTTCTACGACCTCCTGTGTCTCTGTGCAAATCTGTGACCCAAGCGTGACTATATATATATATATATATATATATATATATATATATATATATATAGTGAAAGATGCCTGGACACAGACAGACATGACACCAGATTTCCACAAACACATTTATTTACAGTTCTTTTCTTAAGCACAGTACTCTAATTACCCCAACAATAGCTCAGTCCTTTTCATCCTTCTTCCGTTACTCTTTTCTTTACTGGCACCCTCAGTCCTCCACTCACAAGCTCTGTCTTCTGCCTCCTGACTCCGGCTCCCCGAATGGAGTGAGGTGGCATATAATGCCCCAGATGTGCTCAAGGTGCTCCATGACGATCTTCTGGTGGGCCATTCTTTCACTTTGACAAAGCTTAACAATAAGCGAAACGTTAGGGTTGTTCATTGTAATTGTCTTGTGGCTACCTTTATTGTTTATATCTTGTGGATAAGCTTACTCCATTTTTTGAATTCTTAAAAGTCCAGTATCTATATTGGTGTAGAGCGATTCCACATCCATTGCAAACATGAAAGAACTGTCAGGAAAGACCTTGTCACTGATTAGCTGAAGAAAGTGGTATGTATCCCGGATGAAACTATTATGTTTTTGTGAAAGTGGATTTAAAAAAAAAAAAAAAAAAATCAATACATTCGCATACCCAATAAGATTCCGAAGAACAATCCGATACGATGGAGGCACCTGGAATGGAACTGTCCATTTTTCAGGTGCTGTGTGTACTTTTGGAAGGAGGTAACATTTTTTTATTTATTTTAAGCATCTTATTTTTAGTCTACAATACAATACTTCTATTTCTCTTTAGATGTTAAAAAAAAAAATATCTCTCTGCCTCAGTCAGATTATCTCTAGGCAATATAAAATTGCTAATTACCTCCAGATCTTTCTGATCTTTCTCAATTAAATCTAGTATAATCTGACTAACATTTTCATCCTTGGGAACCCAGTGTGATGGCTCAGCAAAAACCCTCAGATCGTCATTCGCCTTATAATCAAAAAAGTCAAGTAATTTTAACCTCCGCAGGTACTTACATATATCCCACTGAGCTCCTCAATATCCACTTCTAAAGGAGTGGGAACAAAAGTCAGGCCTCTATGCAACAAAGTGACATCTGATTCAGTTAACCTAAAAGTTACTTAAATTAAAGATATTAATATCTCATGCTGGTAAAAATTTACTTGCCCCCATAACAGTTCCAAAGTTTCCAGTTAAAAGTCCACTATATTATATGCGTGGCCTGCCTCCCCATGCATTTCATCTCCTATCTCCAATTTCACATCACCCAAGCCTGGACTACCCATTGCTACAATACCTGGAAGCACCTCCAATATCTGGTTAACCTGCACTATCTTCTCACAAAGCTCTTTAGACTGATATTCATCGGAATAAGGTATTTTGGCAAGATGAATTTCTGCCACCGGAAATTTGATTTCAACTATTTTAATCAAAGAAAGAAATCTATTTTTAATATTGGTCTCTCTAAATGAATGAACCTTATTACAATCATTCAGTCCAATACAAATAATCTTTAATATACCATTTTTAATAGATTTAATTCTTTTTATAATACCATCCAAGTCTTTAATAGTGGCCCCAGGAAATCTATGTGCTTCCATGTCCGACTTCCTGAAGTCTGGAATTCTAGCTATATTCGTGTCACCCATCAGTAGATACAATCCCATCGTATTAAAAGGAACTTCTTATCCTTCCTCCAATTTTGATGTTTTATCGGCCCTTGTACTATCTCTTCTGTTTAACCCTCTCTATTCTCACCAAATTGGGGCAAGCTGGCTTTATAAATGAAGTCAACTTATGTGCATGTTTCTGCATCACTGTAGGTATACAGTATACCCAGTTTTTAAAGCATGTATTACAATTTCTAGGTGATGAATCGTTTTCAAGATTTTAAAATACCTTTTCTCCAAACGTGAGTCATCAGAAGTATACACCACCAAGGAAGGACCAATGTCTCCATCTGGATCTGAGCTATCCTGAAGGGCCTGATAGCGATTTGATGTACAAACTGCAGCCATATTTTCTATTAAATAACACAACAACAAAAACAAAAACAAAACCTAAACAAATAAAACCGGAATCCAGGGTATTAATTATAAAATAAATAAATAAAGTTGTCTTACTCTAATCTTCTTCATAATGGTTCTCAAAGGTAAGTTCTCTTGACCAAAGATTCTTCACAAGATGTTAATATACCTGCATATACAGTATATTGTATATAATTGAACGTAATCTGCCACACTAAGTGCTTTAAATAACTTAGTGCTTAAAACAATTATAAGTGTTTAAAATAAGTGCTAAAATTAAGTGCTATAAATCATCTAATACAAACACACAGACAATACAACAAATATCAAAAATATCAAAAAAAACCTTTATAAATTCTAGTCTAGTCTAGTCTTGCTATTTTGTAATAAGCCATATGCTAGACCCAACACATGCAAAAATACATACAAAGTATATGCAAAAAACAAAGTTGTGTGCACAGTTTTAAAATTTCTTTCAAATAGAAAGAAAACGGGCCTGAAATTTCCTCCCGCAGCACTTCTGGTTGTGGCCGTCCAGGGCTTCATGATCCTCCGGGTGTCCCCTGGTGGTGGCCACGGTCCCTAGCAGGGTTAAGCTTCTAAACTCTGATCCTGTGGCCCCCATGCAGACCAAGGCGGCTGCCCTCTCGTGGCCCTGGGGAGAAATTCTCTCTTCTTTGCCAATAAATCAGAACGAAAAATACAGCAAAAAAACTGAATCCTTAGGTGAATTAAAAACATAAAATACACAAAAAGTATTATTATAACACTTGTGTTTATGTTTAAACTAGGGTTTCCAACAGGCTTACATTTAAATCCCTTTTTTTAGGTTTTTATTTTTAATTCTTGAATTATTAATGTTTATCTTAATATTGTTATTTATGTTCTTTATATAATTACTTGTTTTGTCAGTTTTATTTATTATTTAGTTTACATTCGTGAGAATTTGTTCTACCAAGTTGTGAGTGGTTAAATGACAAAACTTAATGATGCCTTTACTCACAAGAACAGAAACAAAATGGTCTCAATGCAAGAAAGAGCATTTCAGTAATTTTTTTTCAATTAACTTTTCTTCTAGGAACCAAAAAAAAATTATCAGCACTGAGATTGGACCTTAAAAAACTTTTAATGCCAGATGATAAACAAAAAACTATAAAAACTTGTTAAAATTGATGAAGTCATTTAAAAAGGATGTAATAAGAGGAGGTGTCTTATCTAAATTCATATTATTCACTTTTCATAAAAATGCAAAAGTTAAATCTCTTCAAGGTAACCCCTAAAACCTATGATAATCTTTGTAAGATTCCGAGTCTGAATTTTTCAGTTTTACATCTATGAGTCTCCGGCCTCCTTCAGCCACTGGTAAGTGGAGTACACTCCTCTGCACCCAATACATGTCATCATTATCTTTGCTTGTTGACATCATTCAAGCATTATGCCCAAGAACTCCATGCACCGCATTCTTCTGGTAACCAACAGACATTAGCAACTGAGACACAGAGATAAATATATAGGTCTTTATTTGTCCCAAGGAGATTATAAAATTATTATGGTTACATTGCTGTATTGTTTTAATAATGCTTCTAATTTAGTTATTTCTCATAACTAAGATTGTACTATCTTTTACTTTAAGTGCAAGTCATCCTATTTAATTAAAGTGTGTTTAACTGAGTTGATAAGTTCTGATATAAAAAGAAGTGTGTGTGACATTCTAACCATTAACCTCAGTAACATTAACCCAACTGTAAAGGGGGTCATCAGGCTCCAACCTTCTTTGGCTACAAGTTTTGGCATTGCCCTTGACCAAGATTTTGCTGGGCCTCAACTTTCCCCCTGTTTTGTTGAAGGACTTTGCATTTTCAAAGAACACATCCTCAGCACTGTGGATCTGCAATTTATTCATAATTTTAAAATGAAAAAAAAGGTTATTCATCACATATTTGACAATTATATTGTATTATGAAACATTTGGCTTATGTTACTTTCAATTATGTGCAATTTTCAGCTGAGCCATGAAACAATTAAACTAATTATGAGAATATTGAACCTAATTACCCAGGCCATAGAGAACTGAAATTAGTTTAAATGTCAAATTAAGGTATACTGTTTACAAATAAAAATAGAGTAAAAATTAAATTGGTGCAAATGTAAATAAAAATGGAAATGTAATTTAGGCTTAGGTTGTATAAATTATTTAAAACTAATTTCTTATCCCTTTGGAATGGAAAATCAAATAATCTGCCGTATTAGTAAGTAAGTCAGTTGTGGCAAAATAATGGAAAAGAGTAACTCACTGAACTATGCAAGTTTTTACAAGACATGATGTCACATACTGTATATACATTATAACGTTTCATATATTAACACTTTTTTTATTGGTAAAAAAAATGTCAGGAGAATATATTACCAACATACTGCCCATACTACTAATCAATTTTAAAAAATACAGTGCATTTAATCATATATATACTGCAACAATATGTAAATCAATTATTGACTATATAGTGTGAATAATAATGCATAGTCAGGAATCAAATATTGTTTATTAAAATGCATAACATGAAAAATACTGATCATGAAGTATAATTGTTATATAATTGTTTAGTAGAAATACTGTATATGTGTTTACAAATTGTATTAGAATTGAGCAGCTTGTTCAGGGTTACATGGTTATTTTGGCTTTCATATCATTTTTTTTAGCTCACAATTCATTTTGCATACTAAGATTTCATGATTCTTTAGTCAAGCATTGAATATACAGGTAAAATTCTGTTACAACGAATATCTGTACAACGAAATTTTCATTACAACGAAGTATTTTTATGGTCACGACAGTTTCCTCATATGACATGAGTATATAGAAATCTCATTACTGGCAATAGATATCTCAATTTTAATTCACATACACTGCTAATGGGGGCTTTTTTTTTGTTTTGGACGTGCTCTGTCTCTAGGTATGTCAGAGGACTGGCACTTTGTGAAGTGGAGTTCAGTCTCACATGGGGAGGCAAAGTGGAGGAGTGGAGGGGTGGAGGGGGGAAGGGGGAAGAAAGAGAGCAATTTATCTCTAATCTATCTTTTTAATCATAATTATAATTACCAACGTAACAATAGACTGCATGGCAATAACCCCTGAGAAAATTGGAAATTAAGGTCAAAGCTGTCTCACTTTTGGTTAAGACTACAAAATGACATCAAAAGTTCAGAATCAATGTCTCCAAGACGGGACAGTTAACTTTGTGAGCTGGAACTTTAAAGGCTTGAATCACGAATTAAAAAGAAAGGAAGTACCCTCTCACCTAACAAGTCTAAATGCTAAAATAGTATTTTTACAGGAGACCCACTTATTAAGCAAGGATCAGTTCCGGCTGCAAAAAGACTGGACTGGCCAAATGTTCCATTCCAGCTTTACAAAAAAAAACTAGAGGTGTGGAAATTCTTATACATAGAACAGTCTTATTTGTAGTATCAGATGTTGTATCTGATTCTGAAGGGAGATACATGATTGTTATGGGTAATTTATTTAATTGTAAAGTGATTTTGATAAATGTTTATGCACCCAATCTGGATGACAGGGAATTCATCCAAAATGTATTTGCATCCATTCCCAATGTGAACACTCATAAAATTATAATGGCTGGGGATTTTAATTGTGTTTTAAATCCAGACCTAGATAGGTCTCCTGTCACAGGGGTGATGACATCTAACACTGCAAAGACAATTACACAATTTGTAACTGACCACAACTTTTCAGACCCCTGGAGATTTGTAAACCCAAATTCAAGAACATATTTCTTCTACTCACCAATGCATCATTGCTACTCAAGAATTGATTATTTTTTTGATAACCATTTCTTGCCTACGATTAAATCCTTCAAGTACGACGCTATTGTTATTTTCGACCATGCCCCTCTGATCTTGGAGATAAAATCATTATGCCCCACACACTCATCTTGCAGATGGCATCTTAACCCGCTTTTATTAGCAGACAAGAACTTGACAGAATTTATATCAAAACAAATCAGTTTTTTTCTAGAGACAAATATATCATCAGAGGTCTCTGCAGGAATACTCTGGGAAACCGTGTAGGCCTTCTTAAGAGAACAGATTATCTCATATCTTCCCCACAGAAATAAATTGGAAAGCAAGCAGGTATCAATGATAACCAACAACATTACTAGAATAGATCAAGAACATGCCAGGTGTCCAAGTGAGGCTCTTCATAGGAAAAGGCAGGCTCTGCATTCAGAACTCAACCTCTTGACAACTAAAGAAACTGAACAACTAATTTTTATCAAGACATCACTACTATGAACATGGAGAGAAAGCTAATAAGCTTTTAGCTAAAAAAATGTACAAGTAATAAGTTCACAATGAAATCCCAGTAATAACCAACATGAACGGAGATATAATCATTGGCCATAAAAATATAATGCACACATTTAGAGACTACTATAAATCCTTATATTCTACTGAATTTAAAGACGACAAGACACAATATAATTCATTTCTGGATGCATTAGAGATACCACAAATAGATACTCTTAGTGCAGAGGAATTGGATAAACCGTTGGTACTATCAGAATTATTAGATGCTATAAAGTCACTTCAGAGTGGGAAAGCAGCAGGCCCCGATGGCTACCCTGCCGAATTTTATAAGAAGTTCTCCACTCAGCTAGCTCCCCTCCTATTAGTAACATTCACAGAAGCTAGATAAAATAAAATTCTACCTCAAACTTTTCGTCAAGCATTAATCACCATCTTTCCTAAACAAAATAAGGATGTATTACAATGTGCATCATACAAACCAATTTCACTTCTGAATAATGATGTTAAGATACTCTCCAAACTCCTAGCTAGAAGGATGGTGAAAGTGCTGCCTTCAGTAATACTGTATCACAAGATCAAACTGGATTTATTAAAGGCCGACATTTAGCGTCCAATCTTCGACGCATGTTTAATGTAATATACTCACCCACAAGGTCAAACATCCCAGAGATTTTATTATCCTTGGATGCAGAAAAAGCATTTGATTTGATTGAATGGAACTACCTTTTCATTACATTGGAGAAATTTGGGTTTGGCCTGAACATTTGTGCATGGATCAAACTACTGTATAACAATCCAGAAGCTGCAGTTTGTTTTAACAACATTAATTCAGACTACAGTAATCCCTCCTCGATCGCGGGGGTTGCGTTCCAGAACCCCCCGTGATAGGTGGAAATCCGCAAAGTAGAAACCATATGTTTGTATGGTTATTTTTATATACTTTAAGCCCTTAGAAACTCTCCCACACTGTTTATAAATATTCTCCGCACAGTTATACAGTAAACCCTCGTTTATAGCAGTTAATCCGCTCCAGACAGATAAATGAATTTCCACGAAGTAGTATTCTTTATTTATAATTCTAATATTTTCGTAGTTAGAGCATAGAAAACCTGTTTATGACCTTCTAAATACGTTTTTTAACATTATTAGAGCCCTCTAGACATGAAATAACACCCTTTAGTCAAAAGTTTAAACTGTGCTCCATGACAAGACGGAGATGACAGTTCTTTCTCACAATTAAAAGAATGCAAACATATCTTCCTCTTCAAAGGAGTGCCGTCAGGAGAAGAGAATGTCAGAGAGAGAGAGAAATGTAAACAATCAAAAATCAATAGGTCTGTTGGGCTTTTAAGTATACGAAGCACCCGCGATAAAGCGGCCGCAATGAAGGGATCAATGTGAAGGTAGTCCTTCAGCATTTTTTACAGGAGTATCCGTATCTTCTAAGCAAACAGCCTATGTGCAAACAGCCCCTCTGCTCACACCCCCTCTGTCAGGAGCAGAGAATGTCAGAGAGACTGACAGAAAAGCAAAAAATCAAAAATCAATACGGGCTGTTAGAGCTTTGAAGTGTACGAAGCACCTCGCGGGAAGCATCGTATATCATTGAGGAGTTTTATTTAATACGTAATACGTGCTCTGATTGGGTAGCTTCTCAGCCATCTGCCAATTGCATCCCTTGTATGAAATCAACTGGGCAAACAAACTGAGGAAGCATGTACCATAAATTAAAAGACCCATTGTCCGCAGAAATCTGCGAACTAGCGAAAAATCCATGATATATATTTAGATATGCTTACATTTAAAATCCGCGATGGAGTGAAGCCGCGAAAGTCGAAACGCGATATAGCGTGGGATCACTGTACTTTAAACTAGAACATGGTACCAGACAAGGATGCCCCTTGTCACCACTACTTTTTTGCAATCGCCATTGAGCCACTGGCAGTTCACTGTCGAAATGCTTATGAGATAAAGGGGATTATCAGAGAAGGACTTGAACAGAAAATTTCTCTATATGCAGATGATATGGTACTATATATATCAGACCCACAAAATACTGTGCCTGCAGTCCTAACAGCACTAACAGAATTTAACTAAAAGTGTGCTCTTTCCAGTGAATTCTCAAGCACACAATATTAGATTGGACACCTTCCCTTTTATCATCACAGATCAGTTTAAATGTCTTGGGGTAAACATCACAAGTAAACATAAAGCTCTTTATCAACAAAATTTCACTGTCTGTATGGAAAATCAAAGAAGACTTGCATAGATGGTCAACCCTTCATCTCACTTTAGCTGGAAGAATTAACATTGTTAAGATGAATATCCTCCCTAATCTTCTCTTTTTATTTCAAATTATTCCAATATACATCAATAAATCATTCTTGAAGACATTAGATTCAACCATAACCACATTTATTTGGGATTCAAAACATCCACGTATCAAAAGAGTAATCCTACAAAGGCCAAAGGCAGAATGTGGCATGACTGTACCTAATTTTGAGTTTTACTACTGGGTAGCAAACATACAACATATAAAAACCTGGACATTGACACGAATAGATTAACATATACAGGCTTGGTCTGCAATAGAAATAAATTCCTGCAGTTCCTCTTTATATTCCTTGCTGTGCGCCCCAATAAATGCAAATTATCGCCAATATACTAATAACTCAATAGTGCTTCACTCACTCAGAATATGGAACCAATGTGGGAAGCATTTTAAGGTGGAGAATCTTTTATCGGTGGCATTTCTGCACGAGAACCACCTTTTTCAACCCTCGCAAACATGCAGTTTTTAATGTCTGGAAAACATTTGGGATTAAATCACTTAGAGATCTGTACATAGACAACGTCTTTGCATCCGACAAACAATTACATTCTAAATTTAACTTTCCAGCAACACATTTTTTTCACTACCTTCAAATCAGAAACTTTGTTAAACAGAACCTGCTCAATTTTCCTTACCTCCCACCTACTTCTATGCTGGAAAAATATTGATCAGTCTTGAAGACTCGGACAGCATCTCTGCAATATATAAAAACATTTTGCAGTCCCTCCCTTTCAAAGATCCAAGAGGACAATGGGAACAGGATGTCTCCCACAACATATCAGAAAAGGAGTGGAAGGTAGCAATGCAGAGAATTCACTTGAGCTCCATATGCTCAAAGCATACAATTATTCAACTCAAAATGATATATCAAGCACATCTGTCTCGCTTAAAATTGTCCAAAATGTTTCCAGGGCAAGATCCAACCTGCGAACGCTGCAATCAAGTTCCAGCCTCACTGGGTCACATGTTTTGGGCCTGCACCAAATTAACAACATTCTGGACCAAAATTTTTAAATGCCTTTCAGACAGCCTTGGTGTCACAATCCTTCCTAACCCATTATTAGCTGTGTTTGGTGTACTTCCAGATGGGCTTAAAGTGGAGAAGGACAAACAAACTGTATTTGTCTTTACTATACTACTGGCACGCAGACTTATCTTGCTCAACTGGAAGAATCCTAACTCCACTTTTAAGTCAGTGGGTAAATGATGTTATATAGTATTTGAAATTGGAAAAAAATCAAATTGTCACTTAGAGGATCTGTGCAGAAATTTTTCAAAACCTGGCAGGATTTAATCAATTAAATTTTAGAATAAGCTTTTAAAACACTGAGGAAGCAGGTTCTCTCCCTATTCTTTTTTTTTCTTCTCCATTCATCTATATTCACTTATTAATTTATCCATTTACTTATTTTTACTAGATTTAAGTTTTATTCTGCTGCCCATGCTCTCTTTCTCAGGGGTGGGGGTTGATTTGTTTTCAGTCCTATTCTTATAAAATGGATCTATTTGTATGGAATGTTGTGTGATTTCAATAAAATTTATTAAAATAAAAAAAATAAATCTCATTACTACGAAATTCATTCAGCAGATACTTTAATTACAACAAAGTGCCCAAAAGACATTGAAATGCCTGAATGAATCATCCACAGAGCAGTTAGTTAATAATAATAATAATAATAACACATTTTATTTATATAGCGCCTTTCCCATGCTCAAGGCACTTCACAGAGTCTTGGAAGAAAAAAAAAACAGCAGGGTATATGTAACATTGAATACAGATGTTTTCCTGAACAGAACAATGAAACAGATAACAAAGCATTACATAGAATAAAGGACAATAAACCAGAGTAAAATACTAAATTCAATACTAAAAGAAAAACCTAACAAATAACCTAATTTGTGATATAACAGACACACAAATTATCCTGAGCACCTGGACAGAGAGGTAAACTGAAAGAAAGGGCAGAATGTTAAATTAAGTTAAAAGCATTCCTAAATAGATGAGTTTTAAGTTGTTTTTTAAAAGAATGAATGAAGTCAGCTGATCTAATTAATTTTGGGATGTCATTCCAAAGTCTGGGTGCTATGGAGCTGAATTCCCTGTCACCCATTGAGTGCAGGTAAGTGTGAGGCACAGCAATATTATCAGAATCAGAGGAGCTACGAATAATATGGCCAAGGGGAAGCGTATAAATACAGAAGAGAAGTGGGCTGAGGACAGAGTCCTGAGGAACTTCTTGTGTGACTGGCGCTGAGCTGGATCTGCTATTGCCAAGACTTACAAACTCTTGCCTATCCGTCAGATAGGACTTGAACCACTGGAGGGCAGTGCCAGAGATACCCAGTATGTTCTCCATTCTGGACAGTAGAATGTCATGTCTGACAGTGTCAAATGCTGCACTGAGGTATAACAGAATTGATATGCTGGTTTCTCCAGAGTCTGCCATAAGCAAATCATTGGTTACCCGATAAAGAGCAGTTTCACAGCTGTGCTGCACCCTGAAACCAGACTGAAAGGGTTCCATCATATTATTAAAGAGTAATTAATTGATGAGCTGGGAAAACTGGCTACAACACGCTCAAGAACTTTTGACAGAAAAGGTAAGAGGGAAATAGGCCGAAAATTTGTCAGATCGTCACCATCAAGACCAGACTTTTTTAACATTGGGGTTACAGATGCAATTTTAAAAGTGGCTGGCACAAACCCAGTGTCGAGGGATGTGTTGATTATTCTCGTAACAGTCGGGATTATGGCATGAAGGCAGGATTTAAGAAGTGTGGTGGGGATGGGGTCCAGTACACAAGTAGTTGGCTTCATCTTACAAAGCAGGTCATTAACAAATGCCAATGTGACTGGTGAAAAGTTAGAAAAGGAGCTGGTTGGAGTGGGAAGACAAGGAAAGATATAAATGGATAATGGATTTATGTTAGTTGAATTATTTAGATCTTTCATTTTATTGCGGAAAAAGTGGAGGAATTTCTCACAGACTTCAGTAGAAGAAGTAGTTGGGCCAGATGCGGGTTGGAGTAGTTTATTAACTACAGAGAACAAAACCCTTGGGTTATCATGGCCACTTTCTATTATTCTGCCATAATGTTTGTTCTTGGCTGCAGTTAGTGCATCCCTGTAAGCCCTTTGATGGTCAGAGAAAGCCTGGATGTGAACAGTGAGGCCAGTCTTACGTGACATTCTCTCAAGGTGTCGGCCAGTTGCTTTCATAGATCGTAGCTCTGAATTATACCATGGAGCTGAACGCTTAAAGGAAACCTTCTTATGTTCTAAAGGAGCTGTTTTATCGAGTGCTGAATGAAGGGCTGAGTTATAGTGGTCAACAAGACTATCTAGTGTTGATGGAATAGGTGAAGACAGAAAAAGATCGGAAATTGATCCAGCAAGAACAGAGGGACAGCTGGGATAATGACTTATCAGGCAAGGAGGAAGAGGTTGGAAATTTATTGTGGAAGAGGAACACTAAGAGGTAAAACACCACAAGTAAAGTAAAAAATGTAATTAACTATGAATCATGTAATTAAAGATTATACGTTCAGCAAGTAATCCTAATTCAAGCTTAATTGTAAATGTAAATTGCGTGTTTAATAGGTATGATAGTAAAAGTTGAGAATGATACTATATGAAATAGTGCACAATATTTGTACATTCAAGGTGATTTTAATGAGTAATTCCACTGACAAGAAAGGTGTGAGAATGGCCAGCTCTAATGAAATCCTCCTCCTTCTAAACAAATTTTCAGAGCACAGCCTCCCCATCTCCAATACCCTGTTTCACTAGAAAACCAAATATTAACCATCAGCGATGCATCCCAGACCAAATACTAGCATCTCCTTTGAGCTGAAGGAAATCGACAACATGAATTTCATGTGTAGAATGACTTCATGATTGACATATTATTTTCTAGTTTGCACAATAATGAACATTTGGCTTGCTTGTAAACATGTAGGCAAGCAGGATGATAACTTGAAGAAGGTCATACTTTAGGAATATCAAATGGATTTACACAAACACATGCATTTGGATTTCTGTTAACATTGGGTAAATCAAGATATTAAGCCAAGGAAGTAAGCCCACAACAGAATCAAAATCACATTTATTCGCCAGTACTTGTTGTACAGGAATTTGACTTGGTATATTTGGAGCTGCTTATAACATAACACAATATCACATGGGAATAGCAATACAGGTAGTCCCCGAGTTATGGACATCCGACATACGACTTACAAACGGTGTAGCTCTGAGGAACGCAATGCTGCAAGCGGTGGCTGGACGGATGCTGGATGAGGGCAGTTTCATTGCTCATGCAGTGTAGTGTCCCTTGGGCGGCTCTGGTTGATGAATGGGGCGGTGGGGGCTGCACTCCATTCATTCTCAGTCGGCGGCTGGGTGTGCGGCAAGTGGTTACCTGGGGTCCATAGTCACCGGGGCTGCAGCTACCGCTCATGTGCAGGATTGAGGCTTGATGGGGTGGAGAGAGGCGGTTTGCTGCCTGCCCACCACACCACCACAGCTACTGCTCCTGACTAGACGGAGGCTGGATAGGGTGGAGGGAGGCGTTTCACTTCCCACCCACCACACAGCCTTGCAGTGTTCCTCAAACAGCTACCCAGTTTGATCTCAGTGGGTGGCTGGTGATACACAGAAGTTGATATACAGTATGATGTAACAGTGTATGCCAGCTCATGAATGTTTTCACAAGCATTTTTAAAAGCATCCCAATCAGTTCTGTCCAAACAATCTCATAATGATTCAGGTACATGATTCATGAAGTACCTCTTTCATAAGGTATCTAAAGACAGGAATGAGTGGAGATGGAGGAGAGCCTTATATGTATGGAAGCTATTATGAATCAGAACTCCCTACCCAAGATATTGGATTGATGGGTTGGATGCATTTGCGCATATCTTCTTATATAATACGCTACCGTGGCTGTCCATTTGTCTGTTCAGGATTTTAAATCACCTGTAGCTCACAAACCATTTGACCTATTGACCTGACATTCGGTGCACATATGTTACGTGACATCTACTATCCACTTTTGGGGTGATGATTGACCTCCAAGGTTATTCCTCTTCTTATTTTTATTTTATTGTAGAATCAACTCTCGGCAGGGGCCAGCCGTTCTCATCCCTACCACCTTTGCCATCACTTCCCCTACCTTTTCATATCTTAAATCATTTTTCAGGCAGATTGAAGACTTAAGTGCCAGCTTAAATGAAAAATTAAGAAAAACGTACTAAGTAATTGCAACACAAAAACTGACATAATCAGTTTTAACGTGAAAAGATGCTGACGGAAGAAGAGAAGAAGCGGGCTGCTAAAGTGGAGAAAAGAAGAGTTGCTCAAAAAGCAGCAAGCCCGTAAACCTCTGAGCAGACAAATGCTAAATGTACAGAGAAAGAGTATGAAAACTATGAATGCTCAAGTCCAGTGTATTCACTGCACGTTATCATGCAGTACACCGTTACTGGTATATATAACAATAATAATAATAATTTTTATTTAAGTTTTATTTATGTAGCGCCTTTCATACACTCAAGGACACTTTACAATTCAATAAACACATTAACAAGACAGTAGAAATTACATACAAGAAAATGAATAATACTCATTGAAAAGATGTGTTTTTAACAGGAGTTTGAAATGAATAATAGATTTTTCCTCATGAAGGCTGAGAGGAAGAGCATTCCAAATTTTAGGGGCTATCACAACTGCCACCCATAGTTACTAACCTGTATTTATGTACAGTGAGTAAGTTAGCGTCCGATGATCTTAATGCATGGGCAGGAGTGTAAGGAAGCAGCAGCTTAGACAGATAATGCAGGGCTTCAAAGGTGAGAAGAATAATTTTATATTTGATTCTTGAAGAAACTGGTAACCAATGCATATCATAGAGGACAGGAGTGATGTGAGCAGATTTTTTAGTGTGTGTAAGTAAATGAGCAGCAGAATTCTTAACATACTGTAATCTATTGATATATTTAGTCGGGAGGCCATAAAGCAATGCATTGCAATAGTCCAGACGGGTAGTGATGAAAGCATGAATGAGTGTTTCAGTATCTTTCACACTGAGGAAAGAATGCAGATGAACAATGTTACAGAGATGCAAAAAAAACTGTCTGTACTATCGAGCTAATGTGTGGTTAAAAAGTAAGAATCTGATCAATGATGACACCCAAATTACGGACTGATGCTGTGGGTTCAACCAGGATCCGATCAACATCAATTTTTAGCCCACGAAGGGTAGAGAGGACAGATTTGGTACTAACTAATATGATTTCTGTTTTATCAGGATTGAGTTGTAAAAAATTATCTATCATCCAGTGATTGATTTCCCAAATGCAGTCAGTCAGAGCTAAAGGTGAAGATGTTGCAGTTGCATTAACACTTACATAAAGTTGTGTGTCATCGGCATAGCAGTGGAAGCTTAAATCATATCAATAAATAATCTCACTTAATGGGAGCATATAGATGTTGAAGAGGATTGGACCGAGAACTGACCCTCTAGGGATACCTTGTGTGAGTGAAGTAGTGGCAGATTTGTATTCCATAATGAAGACGTAATACTGGCGATCACTGAGGTATGAAGTGAACCAAGAAAAAGCATCACCAGAGATTCCAATAGCTGAAAGTCGGGACAGAAAAATGTTTTGGTTAACTGTATAAAACGCTGTGCTTAAGTCAAGGAGAACTAGAATAGCAGCCATCCCAGAATCTGCTATTTTAAGTAAGTCATTGGTTACCTTAAGTAAAGCAGTTTCAGTGCTATTTAGACTGAAAAGGCTCAAGCACGTTATGCAAGTCTAAATAATCATTGAGTTGAGCTGCAACAACCTTTTCTAAGATCTTAGCCATAAATGGAAGATTAGAAATTGGGCAATAAAATTTTAGCTGTAACAGATCTGGGCCAGGTTTTTTTAAAACAGCAGCAGTTTTTAATTCACTTGGGACAACACAAGTGCAGAAACTACAGCTGATAAAGTGAGAAATGGGAGCAGAAAGTTTGTTAGTGCAAGCCTTAATCAGTAAAGTAGGGTGTGGATCTAGGTGGCAGGTACTGTAGATTGATTTAATTTAGATATTACGTAGATTGATTTAATTTAGATATTACTTCAGCAATATTAGTTGGTGTAGTGGGGTTAAATTTAGGTAAATAAACTGTAGATTTAGAAGTATAATCGGTCGACAGAGATGAGGAATGGTTAGTAGAGAAACCTTGATATATGGTCATAATTTTTGACTAAAAAATAGTCCAAAAATAGATTACAGTGCTCAACAGAGGAATGTGAACTTTTAGCAGCAGGTTGACAAAGTCTGTTAACTGTATTAAAAAGAGATCTATGGCGACAAGTACCAAAGTCAATAAGCGTGGAATAGTACTTTAAACATGCAGCCGATAAGGCGCATCTGTATTCCTTCAGGTATTTGGTGTAACCCAGGGTGTGAACAGCCAGACCAGTCTTCTTCTAGAGCCTTTCCAAGCGGCACCCAGTTTGTTTCATGGTACGCAATTCTGCTGTAAACCATGGAAATGTCTGAGTAGTAAGAACAATCAAGGATTTAATAGGTGCATAACGGTCCAAAATTTGTGACAATGTGGAATTATATTGAGATAAAATCTGCATAGGGCAAGACAACCCAGAAACATAATGGAGACAGGAAACACCAACAGACATAGAGAAGGATAACTGATTGATGTTCTTGATATTACGATAGGTTATTTTAGATATTAGACTTATTTTAGGGAGGGGATAAGTGAAACTAAATTCAATCGGCTTGTGATCTGAGATACTAATAACAGTACCAGATGTACAGACATTCTGCAGACCAGTGGAACATACAAGATCCAGAATATGGCCCTTAGCATGGGTTGAAAAAGCAACATGCTACACAAAACTAAAAACAATCCAGTATTGAATGTAGCTCACAAGGAGATGGACAGTCAGAATCCACATGAATATTAAGGTCACTAAGCAAAATAATAGCAGTTATACCACAGACAAGAGTGAGTATTTCATAAATTTGAGAGAAAAAATCCTGCTGAAGCTTAGGAGGCCTGTAGATTAATATAATGTGTAGCAAAGGCTTTCCAGTGATTTTAACAACCAGGTATTCAAAAGATGTAATGTTATGAAAATCAACAGTGGTTACTTTAAGACAATCACGCTGAACCTCCACCAATCCACCACCTAGGCCCGTCAGACAGGGTTTAGACAAGTAACTATAACCCACGGAAGAAAGCAGATTTAGTTGGAAGAAATCACCTGGATTTTGCCACATTTCTACAAGGAACAGCATGTCCAGTTTTTTATAAGTTGATAAGTCATTAAGGAAAGTAGTTTTATTAGTTAACGATCTACAGTTCAGGAGCACACAGTGGAGAGTTATGTCAGATTGCAATCCTTGGTTACTCCAGTCCAGTATTTGCAGCAGGTGTCTCAGCCAATTCATCTGCCTACTCTATCGTCCTGCGGGTAGTCTTTTTGAGAAAACAGGTCTAACTGACCAAATCGTGGAAATAGTGTCGGCGGATGCAGAGGTAGTATTAAAATAACGCAGAGAGGAGCGCTGTATATACCATGGACAAGCAATGCCAAGCTCCATGCATAAACCGTAAGACACCGCATCCAGTCTGGAGTGCATATGGTAAGCGCATAATTGTATTGAAGAGTAGGTAATCATCTTCAGAAAAAGCAATAACAGCTACCACCACGTTAGCCAGAACCCATAAAATATCTCCAATTGAGCAATAAGCAAAGTCGGCTAAGAAAGTCTTAATCCTAGTCAGCTAAGAAATTAAAGACTTACTCACCAACCATGCTGGCTCAGGGAGAGTACAGGGGAAGAGGGCTTGTGGAATATAGGCAGCGAACGGAATAAAACTTTACAAAAACTCCAGTAGGAATCCAGTGAGAATCAGTCCATAAAACATAAAAAGCACAAGCAAGGCAGAGGACATAGTAACAGCAACAAAGCAAAACAGAGCAAAAAGACACCGGTGAGAAGCGGCAGCCAGATTGTGCACAGCGTACTCTCATCCGGAACCATCCGGAACTGGAATCTATATATATATTTAAAATGGCCACCTGGGGGTGTGTGGCAGCTTCACAAATTCCTGACACAAAGGCTCAAACACAAGTTCTCCTTAAACAAAAGGACTTTATTGTGTGAAACTCTTGCAGGTAAGCATTTCTCACACCACATCTACAACTCTTATTCTCTCTCAGCAAAACTATTGTCTCTTCTCTGCTCCTACAGCAAGCTTTGTCTTCATCCTCTCATCTCTGGTTCACCTGAATGAATGAGACTGCTCCTTTTATGCAAAATCTGGGAGCACATCCAGTGTCCCGATACCATGGCTCAAGAGTACTTCTGGGTATGTCTGGAGCCTGGCAAAAGTAGGACTCGTAAGTCCTCTCAGCACCCTATGGCAGCACCCATGGGACCCAACACGGCTGGCCAAAAGAACGCCAATTCCCAATTTGACCTGTGGGTCTCCGTAGCACTACCAAAGCCCAGGAGGGCTGCCCCCTAGCATGTTTGGGGAGGCAATGTCCTGAATAAGTTGTCGTCTTCTGTCCTTCCACACTTCTGGCATTCCTATAATGTGTTTTTTTAAATAAATCATGTTTAAAAATGTGATCAATGTGCTGTCTCATGCAATAGCACCTATTTACATATAAGTAACTAAGCGACTAGAGAATGGGAGAAATGAGAGAGAGAATAAAATAACAGTTTAAAACAGAATTTCTGGTTTATTCTAGATGTACCAAAACTATTTACAAAATGATTTCCTGCAAATCTATACACAGTTCACTGCAAGAGCATTAACATAAACAAGAAAAATAAATAGGTGTCATCTGCTATTAAACCTCACAGGTAAGCAGTGCTGTGAACTTTCTGTTTATCCTTGTATTTAAGCACACATTGCACTAATTTCATTGATGCTGGCAATTTGTTTAAACTAAGCACTAGATGCTTTAATTTCTCATACAGCTTCAGACATCTGCCTCGGTTTTGAGCTGGGTTGAATGAATAACCACCAAAACTATTTACATTTTCAGTGATAATCTATAAAATAGCTATTGTCTGCATGCACGTCAGAGGACCTCCTCGTAGGCTCAGTGAAGGTATATAGTAATCTGCAGAGATGAGAGGGGGCGCTGCTGCTAATGCTGTCCTCTCCTTCTTTCCTCACAGTGCCAAGAAGCTGCCTGATGAAGGAATTTAACCCCACCCCTTCTGACCAGCCGCCATAAAGCCTCGGGCATCCCAGAAGGAGTTGCCATTACTGGCCAAAGCAGCCCACTGGACAGAACTCTGCTAGAGTGACTGCAACTGCAAATCCTCCCGCTTATGAGGCATACACATTACAAAGTGCTGTTTCTTTTGTTTTTGTTTTGATTTCGTTGTCCACAGGCAATACAAGGCACAACCCGGTTGGTGCCTCAAAATTCCTTCAGTGTTTCTAGACCTGTTATTTCTGCACCCAGCACACTATGTAAATCTGTCTCACGGCTTATTCTCATGGGGAAAATTCTTTAAAATGTTCGTAATGAATAATGACAAAGTCTGATGCTGCAAATCTTATCCTTACAGGGCTTCTTCCAAAAACATCTGTCTCCAGTTCCTACAGTCGACACACTTTAAATTGCCAGGGTTCAGGGAGAGAGCAAAAGAAACTGCACAAAAGATCTGATACTGAGAGAAAATAAAAAAAGCTAAAATTGCTATTACCAATTCAGGAGCTTAGTAGCACAAGGTGAGCTTAATGATTAATTTGTACATTAATGAATGCTGTGACAGAAGAAAACAGCTATTTGGATCCACATGTTTTAGGAATATTTCTGTTTGCAATGATATCTTTCTGTCATTTTGACTATTGCATCACTTGAAGTCATAATAGGTTTGTTTGTTTTGGGTGTGTTGAGTATTGAAATCTTCATCTCCTTTTGCTCTTTGTTATCAGCTCTCTTAATGGCCTCCTTTTGACGGGATGTTACACTTCATTTACATTGAATGTTCCGTTTATATTTTCAAGAACATAGCTGCTAATTTTTTCAACCTTATATTGACCCTGGCAATATTATCATAACTGAACAACAGAGAGCACACTCTGTACCTGTGATAATGTATCGTTCACTTCTACCACTAGTTCATTGATGACTTTGAATGCCAATGTATAATTGGAGTGTACAGAAAGATTTTCCCTTGTTACAGGTTATGTTTATTTTTAACATGTGCAGTGTATTCTTTTCACAAGCAACACACTTATGTTAAATAGCCCTCTTTTTAGGAAACATTTTGGCTGTAGACAGTTTATCATAATCGGAGGGTTGCTATCTGTTGGATCAGGTTAACAAGAACTCCACTGATCTTTGCAGTTCAAAATTGCTGCCCCTTACTTTGAGTGGAGGTTTCATGAGGCATTAAATTTTTTTTTAGAAGTGTGACACTTAGTGTGACGCTTAGTGAGCTATCTAACTGTTCCCACCTAGTTTTGAGCAAAATTCACTCATAGTTGTCTCCAGATGTATATATGATACTGTACATCTGGCTCGGCAAGACTTGAAATGATTTTCCAAAGTCAATTGCATATTCCAAAATGCATCCTTTGAGTGTTGCAATGTTAAACAAAGTGAAAATAATTCTATTGTCTTTGATACTGATACCACTTATCTATAGGGTGGTCCAGATCTAATTATGCAATTTTCATTACGCTATAACTTACTAAGTTTATTACATAGAAAATCACCCAAAAAATCCCGGACCATCGAGAAGTGTGCGAACTGACGACGTGAGGAATCATTTTCGTACTGAACTGGAATCTTCCCCGCATAAAACAAAGTCATCCAGACGATCTGGATCTGCATAGTTAGATCTGGAACACCCTGTAGTGTAATGTACTTGAAATATTTAAAGTAAATATTAATAATGAAAAAAATAAAATCTTAAAAGCATGTAAGTAAGTGCTTTCGCCCACAGTGATTTAAAGATGCACTAATACAAGAGGCCATAACTGGTATCTCGTAGTCACTGCTTATTTCCATTGAAAAATCCTTTTATTTAATTTCAGTTTCTAAACTGAAACCAGGAAAAACAAGCAAACATTTAATGACCTGAATAATTGAGAGAATTGTTCTGTCTGTCAAAGCAAAATATCCTCTATCTTGATTACCTAGATTTTCGACTCAAGTGCAGCAGTATGGTAATGTATGGGCTCTGGTGGTTTCTGAGTTTTCTTTGACTTTCCAGTATATTAGTAAAAAAAAACCTAGGTAGGGAGTTTTTTTCTTCTAACATTGTTTTCCATTTCTAAATGTTTATTGAGCAGAGCAATAATTTGTCTTGCCATGGTCTAATAAAAGGGTTTTCAGTGGTTCTTTGCTCATATTCATAAGTGCTTATTCAAGTGTTTCAGTATGAAGCAGCATAACCTGTATACTCTGTAATGTAGAAGACTGTACTTGTCAGATTTTTTTTTTCAAAACTATTCATTACAATAATTTTGAGCTGCATTCTTTAAGTGTAGCCTTATTTCTAAAATGCTACATTGCATCCATTCATTTTATGTATCAATTGAAACTACTTGATCTAGTTTTAGGGTCATGGGGGGCCATATCCCATCAAAGAGGCATCAGACATACAGTAAGTATAAAGTGCTAGTCCATTGCAGGGCAGAGTACAAACATGTTGGTTTGTAGCAGTTAAGAAAGGAAACTGATTCAGGAGGAAAAAAAGGAGACCAAAAATCTAGAAAACAAGCTCAGTGCACAGATCCAAAATTGTAGTCTGAGGCGTAGCAAGAAAGCCAAAAACTAGGATATACACATAAAACTGAGCCAAAACAAGCTGAAAGAGTTGGCCATAAAGGTAGAAAAGATTTTATAACCAGGGATGAAAAAGATTTTTAAAATTCCGTCTACACAAACATAGGTGAGCCAGAAGGCACATGGCGTTGACATTTTATATTGGACCAGTGATGATGTCATAGGTCACACTCTTCTGGCCATCCTGCCTAACAGCAAAGAGTCACCAAAACAAATGATTGAAAATCGCTTTGCTGAAAAACGTTTTAATATAACAATGTTAGTAGGACATCAAACAAATATGACCACAGGATTCCTTGACCTCTAAAATCACCAGAAGAAGGTTTCAATTATATTTTGATGTTAAAAAAAACATTAAAAAATAAAGAACAAAAAGTCATATTATGACAGTGTAATTAGATGAAAAAATAAATTACACAGCAGCAATCCTGTAATAAAATAAAGCTTAAACAGATGACTATTGGTTGATTTCATTTTTAATCAAGTAACTCTTTATTGCATGTTAATAAGTGCAATTCCTCTGAATGCAATAATTTAATGTGATTAAATGATTTTCTAATATTTTTTTCCTTCACAGTCAGTATGTGTTTAACTGAGAGCATTTCTGAATGTGTTGCATACATGACAGCTTTCTCATTACATTCATTATTATTCAAAGTACTCACAATTTGCCTATAACATAATTGCTACTTGGATTTTTATAACTCCAAATGCCCAAATCTAAACTATTCTAGTATTTAAAAGGTCAGTCTCAATCCAATAAAATACTTCACAAAGCTTTACTGTTACTGTTATTCACCTGATTTGGGCATATTAAGTGACAGTGTCATAAAAGTATGAATATTTTATATGAGTCACACTGAGAGGATTCAGTTCTACTTGTCTTTTTAATTTGTTCCAATGATTATCAATTCTTAGTTTTTATAGCTGCAAGAAAAATGTAACTATCACTATATCATTAATAATTAAATGTTCTGATTAAGAAAGGTGGCTTTGTTTTCTAGTGACACTGGGTAAAGCTGTTGAAAAATGTACCTGAAACACTTTTACTATAGATAAATTAGTACAATGTCTGCACTCCAAAAATGCTTATAAAAAAGATAATTTGCTTTTATGCAGCAAAACAATAAATAAATAAATAAGCCTATTGGGTAAGTAAAATTTAATAAAATATGCTAAATGATTTCAAATACAAATTTCACATCTTACAATCAGGAAAACAAGATTAATTGGATTGATGTAAAAACTTTTCAACATTCCTACTGGCATGGCAGAACAAAATAGAATACTAGTGCCAGGATAAAGTATTTTTACATTTTATAAAATGTGCATTAAATCAGCAGAAGTATCTGAGGCACATTTCTAGAAGCTTACTGGCCACATGACATTGTTTGGTTATTGATGAGATGACACTGGGTATTCTTAATTATTTGTAAAAATGCACAACTTCCTAAATTCTCTGATTCTGATGTTCTAATTATTTTCAAAGCAGAGTGAGTTTGCAAAATGTGTCTTTCTTATGTGATATTTTGACTATTAATCTAATTATTTGGAAAAAGAAAATACAATGCTGAATGCTTAAAAATGTTATTAGTTTATAAGTGAAATAAATAGCATTTATTATTGGCATTAGAGCAAACCACTAGTTAGAAAACAATAAATATATTTATGAGCATAGTAATAAAGTATACTGACTCAGAATGAGACAATGTATTTTTTATGAAAGGGATCAGAAGATCAGAATGTAGTTGGGAATTCAAAGCGTTGATCATGAAGTACAAAACGAAAAGCAAAATCAAAGGTCTAAAGAATCAAAGCATTTCAAATACCAGGAAGTCTTTTAACAAAAATTACGTTACAGCAATATGATGGGGCTGCATGCATCGCTTTTCAAATGGTCTTTCCGGTGGTGACATGTGTCATACATTCCCAGGTGGTTCTGGATTGCTTCAAAACTGGTGGCACTCATTATAAAACAAAATTGATGATGTGGGGGACACAGTAAATATTTTCTACTTTTTAATTTCACCATTAAATAAAAACACTGTAATATTTTTGATTCTTTGAAGTTCAAACCCCCTAATTAGATGAATGCTAATTGAAAATCCATCAAAGAAAAGCTACAAAAAATCAATAAAGACTTCTAATTATGACATGATACTGGCCACAAAGTGTAAAAAGTTTGTGTTTTTTTATTTTTTTTAATTGAAATACGAATGTTCAGTTCACTGCCTTCAAAATTGTTTCTGCTAAAATCTCTGGATTTGCATTAGCATTTTAAAAATATCAGTCTGTGAGGTGATGCATTTGATGATCTCGCCTAAAATTAAAGGGCTCAGTCACAAGCTATATGTTTATAGCCTAGCGATTTGAATTCCAAAATAAGATAAGCATGAGGTGATGACTGCATCATGTTTACAAGAAATAGGATAGGGTAAAGGATTTTGGCCAACAAGAAAATAGTCAATTTATGGATAACTATGATGAAGAAAAGAAGCAATATTTCCTCAAGTAAGGGTAGAGAGCTTCCTATGTTTCTGAGAGGTTATGATAATTCATAAAGTTTCAAATAAAGTGGTAGCAACTGTTGTTGACCATTATGAATTAATGCAAGCCTATATTAGAAATATCCAGTAAAATATAGATGGTAAATTCTTCCTCATCTGAATTTGATGTGTATATGTTGATCATACCTAATTTAGTTTCATTTAATTTCCCCATCACCATAAAATAGTGTCCTTCTTCTATTGGCTCCGAAACTATTAAAGGGATTGTTTGGTGGATAAGAATTCCCACTTCTTGTGTCTTCTTGTTAAAGATGGAATGAGATACTTGTCCAATACAATATCTTTTTAAACAAGTACGGTTCTTTTGAGCATGTAATGCACTTTTGTTTGTTTGATGTCATTTTGCATAGCTAATCAGTGCTGGCTATGAATCTCATATTACCGTTGCTGCAGGGGAATGCAGTGACCCTTCACAAGCCCCCTCTTAAACAGTTTGTCAATGTAAAAGAAACACACTCTTTCAGTGCCTCTTTGTGGGAGCAGCTGCCAACTGCTGGCTTGCCACACGGGGCTTTGAACATTTAAAAGATCGAGCCATGGCGATCCTGAGTTCTCTCACTCTTTTGTCTGTCTACCCCTAGACTCCCTCCACTCCGGCGACTGCTGCGAGCCCACTAGTTCCCCTTGATGAAGAAGACTTTTGTGTTCTTTTGAGCAGGAGTCTGGGCCAATGCGTCAGGTTTGACGGCTGGATCACCTGTATAAGAGACTTGTGTTTGTAACTGGCAGTACAGCAATACAGTTTCTACCCCTTGGAAAACCTGCTGAATTCTCCTGTGCAACTTTGTGACCCAAGCCTGACACTAATAAGCTTTAGAAGGCCTTATAGAGAGAAATGATGTTTTATTAAGCAATAAATGGACAGGCATGAGTTAAAAAGCCCTTGAACTTCACTGAATTGTCTAACAAGCACCATTAACTTTAGTTGTCAAATAGAATAGCACATTTCCTGAGTTGATTTCTTCCACAACAGAGCAACCACCATTGCAGCTAACAACATGTCTCTGAATTGTAGTAAAAAAAAGCCTTCACTAGGGAAACTACTCACAGATGATCTCACATCTGGGATTTAAGCCGAGGTCCAAGTTTTGTAAGATAGCAGAGCTGTGCCACTGTTAATTAGAAAGCCTTTCTGTCTGCTTAGATAAACTAGATAAGGTATCAATCAGTCAAGCTAATTAGCCAGCTTAAATATGACCCTTTTCACAATGCTAATTCACAGTTGCATAATGATATGTATCAGGGTTTTGCATGTGTAGAGCAGCTGAAACAGATGCTTAGATGAACTAAAATTTTTCGTAATGAGTCAAGAGTAACAGAAGTGGAAATAATAAAATGTTACAGTTTAACAAAAGTACCTATTAAACAAAAATAGCTTTTGTGTCAAATTTTACTTTAAATATACTTGTTTACTTTTCATGACTTTCAAAAAAAGAATTACTAAGTAGTGAATGAAATCTACACTATTTCCGTTATGTAAGGGAAAGTGAGACACAGTGACTAAAGACTTTTTAACTGCAAATTCTAATATTGGAAGAGCTTTGTCGTAATTTGAAATCCCAAAGAGACTACCAAACCAGTGTAAAGGCCATGAATTACAAAGATGAATAAAAAAGCAGTGTTCCTTGATTACCATTTAAGGTTTTCAGTGTTGAAATCATTAATGTATTTATTGAAAGCGATGACTGTGTCATTTCTGTTATTATTTTTAAATTTTGAATTTAGTCTTGCTTGCCCGTTTTATGTAATACTAGGCTGACCCACCTTTTAAGGCGACCGACTTTTAAGTTGACCACTTCTTAAGGCAATTCAATATGTAGATCAATTTGATATTTTATACAAACTCATTAATTTGGTTATATTGCATTTGAGCAGTATTACTTTAATACTCGTAGTTTGTTATTTTTGTGATGAAATTTAAACTTTTTTTCTATATTGAGGTCGCCCTTTTGAACCCCCCAATATTTACTACGCGGTGAGGCATTTGTACTCCATCAACATTAATTATTTCCAGAGACATAATTTTGTCTATTTTTCCAGCGCATCGCGCACAAAACCAAGGGAACGATGGGAGCACCAGAACTCTGCTCACATCATGTCGCTTCGTACCGCAAGCTGCAAGTAGTAAGTCTGTGATAAGCGGAATACCGCTAGGCTTTCCACTCATGGGACAGAAGGACAATCCCGACCGCTTTTATATAGTAAGAAAGAAGAAGAAGATATCGCACAGTCTGGAGTAGAAAATCATCTTTTACCTGGAAAAACGAAACTACAAATCCCATCGTGCATTGCAAAATGGACGGGGTGTGTGTGAAACTCCGCGCCTGTGTAGCACTCACGGGACGGAAGGACAATCCCGACCGCTTTTATATACCTGTAGAAGGATAGAATACAAAAGAACACAAACTTTACAAAACAAAGTACAGTCTACTTAATAATGTTCAACCTCAGGTTATGAATTTCTGTGAACAGTAGCTATCATATTTTTATATAAGTACTTGGATGGCAGAAACTTTTCATTTACAGGATAACCTCAATATTTTAAATATTGCAATAAAATACGATTGCTCAGTATTTCAGAAATATTTTTACTCTTAAATGTATCCACAATCCAAGCCAGGCTTTGCATTGTCTGGCTGCATGGGTTTCCCTCCGACATCCAAAAGATGTGCATATGTTAAGTTAACTGGCAACTCCAAATTGATGCCGTATGAGTGAGGGTGTGTATGTGAGTGGCTGCCCTTTGCAATGGACTGGTAACCCATCCAAGTGGATTCATGTAACCCTGATTAAAAGGCTTTTTTGATGAAACTGTAGAAAGGTTCTGCTATCTTACCATGCTTGGAGCTTGGCCTATAAACCAGATGTTATGTTTTCAATGCATATATTTGCCTTTTGAACTTTTTCCCACAATCAAGAAACATGCTGTTAGGTCCAATAGTGTTTCCTGTTCTGGAGGATCAGCTGATAAATGAAGTGTATTATTTGGCTGCTAAAGGTATTGCACTTTATTAGGCAGTTTTAAAGATTTTAAACTTGTATATGAATGGGATAAGATGCATAGAAAATGAATAGATGGACACATCCTGCAGTGTTCTGTTTTCTGTAAGCAAAGATTCAGGATGTGAAGGGCACTAAGGTCTTTGAGAAAACCAACGTAGACATGGAATGTGCTGGCAAACTCTGTATAGGCCATAATGGAGCCAGAAATCAGGTCCCTAAAGCTACAAAGCAGCAGCATTAAATAATTTACTACTGAGCTTTTCCATTTATTTTTCATACCCACTGAACCAAAGGCAGCAAAAATAATTCATTCAGTCATCACCTGTTTAATTGCTATTTTCTGGATTTACTCAGGTTAGCTGGTTGCACCCAAATCTTTTTCCTCCACTCTTCATGGTCCTGAACATTGTTTGGTGTGAGACCCATTCTTTTAATACCTTCCAACACCATTCGCAACCATGTCTTTTTGAACTTTCTCAGGGCTTCCTCTCATCCAACATCTTAGTGCACCCTTTTGCCCAATCATCCTCTGCCTTACGGCCAAACCTTAATGCCCAAATCACCTTAGTCTGCATGTCCTCCGCATAACAATCAGTATTCATCTTCCTCTCACTCCATGACCTTCCACATATCCACCTGATTATTCTCATATGTGTTACTTTGAGCTTTGCTTCTTATTGCTCTTGCATCAGACTCCTAAAGAGTATACTACTCTACAGTGAGCCTTCAGAAGCTTTTCTGTTCAATGCCAGAGAGTCTCCTTTAGAAGTTAGAATGAAAAGCAGCTTCAGGAATTTCATCCATGCACTTTTCATTTTTCCTTCTTTATTCAAAACAACTCAACTGCCTATATATACATTTTCACTTACTATGTCAGCATTCTGCACCCCTTTACACACTTTCCATAAGCAAATGTCACTCACACTACTGGCAGACCACTGTGCACATTTCTGACAACTTCTCACAATCTCTACTACTGCACTTTCTTTTTCTTTTTTTTTTTTGGATTTTATTGATTTTAATAACAAATAACATTCTATACAAATAAGTCAAGTTTTACAAAACTTTGTTCAAAACAAATTAATCCATACCCATGAGAAAGAGAGCTAGGCCAGCAGTGTAAAACTTTAGGCTAGTAAAAATAACTAAATAAATAAATTAATAAATAATTAAAAATAAATGCAGTAGCAAAAGGTAAAAAAGAGGGGAGAGAATCTGCTTCCTCAATTAAAATGCTTATTCTAAAATGTTATTGATTAGTTCCTGCCAGGTTTTGAAAAAGTTTTGTACAGATCCTCTAAGTGCGAATTTGATTTTTTCCAGTTTCAAATAGTATATAATGTCAGTTACCCACTGACTTAGAATAGGTGAGTTAGGATTCTTCCATTTGAGATAAGTCTACGTGCCAATAGTGTAGTAAAGGCAATCACAGTTTGTTTGTCCTTCTCCACTTTAAGCCCATCTGGAAGTACACCAAACACAACTGTTAGTGGATTAGGAGGGATTGTGACACCAAGGCTGTCTGAAAGGCATGTAAAGATTTTTTTCCAAAATGATGTTAATTTGGCACAGGCCCAAAACATGTGACCCAATGAGGCTGGAACTTGATTGCAACATTTGCATGTTGGATTTTGCCCTGGAAACATTTTGGACAGTTTTAAAATAGACAGATGCGCTTGATATATAATTTTAAGTTGAATAATTGTATGCTTTGCGCATATGGAGTTCAAGTGAATTCTGTGAATTGCTACTTTCCACTCCTTTTCTGATATGTTGAGTGAGAGATCCTTTTCCCACTGTACTCTTGGATCTTTGAAAGGGATGGACTGTAAAATAGTTTTATATATTACGGAGATGCTGTCCGAGTCCTCAAGACTGATCAATATTTTTCCAGCATAGAAGTAGGTGGGAGGTGAGGAAAATTGGGCAGGTTTTGTTTAACAAAGTTTCTAATTTGAAGTTGGTGAAAGAAATGTGTTGCTGGAAAGTTGGAATTTGGAGTGTAATTGTTCATAGGATGCAAAGATGTTGTCTATGTACAGATCTCTAAGTGATTTAATCCCGAATGTTTTCCAGACATTAAAAACTGTGTATGTTTGGGAGGGTGGAAAAAAGTGGTTCTCGTGCAGAGGTGCCACAGTTAAAAGCTTCTCTATCTCTAGATATCTCTATCTTAAAATACTTCTTACATTGGTTCCATATTCTGATTGAGTGAAGCACAATTGGGGTGTTAGTATATTGGCAATGACTGGTACTTATTGGGGCACAAAGCAAGGAATATAAAGAAGTACTACAGGATTTTATTTCTATTGCGGACCAAGCCTGTGTATGTTCATCTATTTGTGTCCATGTCCAGGTTTTTATAGCTTGTATATTTGCTGCCCAGTAATAAAATTGAAGGTTAGGTGGAGCCATGCCACCTTTCGCCTACTACTGCACTTTCAAGCCATTAACTCACCCACCTCTTCTATATTACATCTGCTCCTGTACTTCCAGTTGTCAATGTGGCCTTTCCTGCAATGTGGTCTTATCTTTGCAGGGTAAGCAAGAGCATCAGGTGCAAGGTGAGAGCAAAACCCAAATGAGACATCACTCCATCACAAAACACACTCACTCACAAGACGTAATTCCGTCACACAAGGCCAACATAGAATAGTCAATCTAAACTACGTAAAGCCAACATGGAATGAAACCAAGGGTAGTCGCGTACAGACACAGGGGAATAAGAAAGTGCAAACGCCACACAAATGATGTCCATAATGCATTTACATTTTCTTTTGAACATAACTGTGGTTGTTATGGGATTACAACTGTTATATAACTATGCTTTGTTAATGTGAACATAGTCATTATATGGCTGCTGAGACAATGTTTGAAGAATTACTGTATTGAAATTAACTTTGTATATTATGTGGCAATTAGTATTTAAGGATGTTTTTATGGTTTGTGAACATATTCATATTTGTACAATATAAATTTATTTTGTATAACTGTTGTGCGACAAGTCAAGTCAAGTCACGTTGGGGAGCATGCACTGGTACAGTGCGTTGCTGCACCCACCACACAACGAAACTCTGGATCCCGATTGGCAAACCCCCAGTCAGACACACGGTCCAGTCCCGCCCTCCGGAAATGACCCTCTATTTGCTGTAGCCAGGAGTTATGTGGGTGACCCCTTGGCCTGGTCCAGACACTCTGGTCCCCAACAATGAGGATCCTACGAGCTGGATCACCCTCGGGGAAACACGCCACATGGCCGTAGTGCTGTAACTGACGCTTCCTCACAATGCAGGTAATATGCCGCATTCGGTGCTCCATGAGCAACCGCTTATTCGACACAAAGTCAAACCAACTGTACCCAAGGATTTTACGGAGAGACACAGTACAAAAGGAGTCCAGTCCTTGTCTCAGGTCACTGAATAGCGTCCATGTCTCACAACCATATAACAAGACAGGAAGCACCAGGACTCTAAAGACTTGGACCTTTCGTCCTTTTGCATAGATATCGGGAGTGCCACAAACTCCTTTCCAGCGACCTCATGACCCCCCATGTTCTCCCATTCCGTCTACTGACTTCATAGAAAGAGTCACCAGAGACATGAATGTCACTGCCAAGGTAAGTAAACCTGTTGACAAGGTCGACACTTTCTCCGCAAACAGACACACTGCTGATGGCTGTGCCCAAGAGATCATTAAAGGCCTAGTTCTAAAAAAAATATCCAGGACACTTGCAAGCCCAGACACTCAGACTACTCGCTCAGTAACCTTGACCGCCCCATTTAGAGCCTCCATTGACTCCGCGAAGATCACAGCATTGTCAGCAAAGTCAAGATCCATGAATCTTTCTTCACCAATAGATACCCCACAGCCGCTGGACACCACGGACCTTGCCCAACACCCAGTCCATACAAGCAACGAACAGAGTAGGAGCAAGAACACACCCCTGACAAACCCCAGAATCAACTGGGAAGAAAATGGAGGTTCTGCCTCCACTCTGCACAGCACTCACAGTACCAGTGTACAGGCCGCTCATGATATCCAGCAACCTCAAGGGGATCCCACGAACCCTCAGGATGTCCCACAGGGCAGCTCGATCAACTGAGTTGAACGCTTTATGAAAATTGACAAAGACTGCAAAGAAACTCTGCCGATATTTGCGTTTATGCTCCATGAGAACCCTCAGTGCCAGGATGCGGTCAATGGTAGACTTCTTAGGTGTAAAACCAGACTGTTACAGTCGCTGGCAGGTCCCATTTTCCAGTCAGTTGGGATGATGTCAGTATCCCAAATGGAAGCAAAGAACAACAACAACAACAACATTTATTTATATAGCACATTTTCATACAAAAATTGTAGCTCAAAGTGCTTTACAAAATGAAGAATAGAAAAATAAAAGACACAGTAAGAAAATAACATAAGTCAACATTAATTAACATAGAATAAGTAAGGTCCGATGGCCAGAGTAGACAAAAAAAACAAAAAAAAAACTCCAGACAGGCTGGAGAAAAAAAATAAAATCTGCAGGATTCCAGACCATGAGACCGCCCAGTCCCCTCTGGGCATTCTACCTAACATAAATGAAACAGTCCTCTTTGTATTTAGGGTTCTCACGGAAGGACTTGACGATGATGGTCATGTAGACTTCTGGCTTTTAGTCCATTAATGTTGGAGCATCATGATGCTTTGAGTAGGTGGTGGTGGCGCAGGCCGCCACCACAAAGAAACTAGAAAAAGAAACAGAAGAGAGAGAAGGGGTCAGTACGGATTTTAGAGCCACCATGAATAGTTATTATGATGAATTGAACATACAGACTATCAGGATAAAGTTAAAGTGAAGTTATGAGAAGGCCATGTTAAAGTAATGTGTTTT
>JANRMT010062854.1:5082017-5098504 GCA_026402145.1 Polypterus bichir lapradei | reverse complement strand
AATGTGTTTTCAGCAGTGTTTTAAAGTGCTCCACTGTATTTGCCTGGCGAATTCCTATTGGCAGGCTATTCCAGATTTTAGGTGCATAACAGCAGAAGGCCGCCTCACCACTTCTTTTAAGTTTAGCTTTTGGAATTATAAGGAGACACTCATTTGAAGATCTAAGGTTACGATTTGGAATATAGGGCGTCAGACATTCCGATATATAAGATGGAGCGAGATTATTTAAGGCTTTATAAACCATAAGCAGAATTTTAAAGTCAATTCTGAAAGACACAGGTAACCAGTGTAGTGACATCAAAACTGGAGAAATGTGTTTGGATTTTCTTTTCCTAGTTAGGATTCTAGCAGCTGCATTCTGCACTTGTTGCAAACGATTTATGTCTTTTTTGGGTAGTCCTGAGAGGAGTGCGTTACAATAATCTAGTTGACTGAAAACAAAAGCGTGAATTAATTTATCAGCATCTTTCAATGATGTAAGAGGTCTAACTTTTGCTATTTTTTTAAGAGAAAAAATGCTGTCCTTGTGGTCTGATGAATATGCGATTTAAAATTCAGGTTACAGTCAATAGTTACCCCTAAGTTTTTTACTTCCGTCTTAACTTTTAATCTTAATGCATCAAGTTTATTTCTGATAACCTCATTGAATTCATTATTGCTAATCACTAAAATTTCAGTTTTGTCTTTATTTAGCTTGAGAAAATTACTATTCATCCATTCAGAAATACCAGTAACACATTGTGTTAGTGAATCGAGAGAGTCGGTGTCATCAGGTGCTATTGATAAAGTACAGCTATGTGTCATCAGCATAGCTGTGGTAGCTCACGTTGTAACCTGAGTTAATCTGACCTAACGGAAGCATGTAGATTGAGAAGAGCAATGGACCCAGGATAGAGCCTTGTGGAACACCATATCGGATATCATGTGTCTTTGAGTTGTGATTACCAGAACTAACAAAGAATTTTCTCCCTGCCAGGTAGGATTCAAACCAATTTAAGACACTGCCAGAGAGGCCCACCCATTGACTAAGGCGATTTCTAAGAATATTGTGATCAATGGTGTTAAATGCGGCACTCAGATCTAGGAGGATGAGAACAGATAAATGGCCTCTGTCTGCATTTACCTGCAAGTCATTTACTACTTTAATGAGTGCAGTTTCTGTGCTGTGATTTGTTCTAAAACCTGACTGAAATTTATCAAGAATAGCATGCTTATTGAGGTGGTCATTTATCTGCAAAATGACTGCCTTCTCTAGAATTTTACTTAAGAAAGGCAGGTTAGAGATGGGTCTAAAATTTTCAAAAGCAGAGGGGTCAAGATTATTTTTCTTGAGTAGGGGTTAACTACAGCAGTCTTAAGACAGTCTGGGAAGACCCCCGTATTTAATGACAAATTTACTATGTCAAGAATATTATCAATTAGCACGCCTGATACTTCCTTGAAAAACCTTGTTGGTATTGGGTCAAGGACGCAGGTGGAGGATTTCAGTTGTGATATTATTCTATGTAAATCAGGTAAATCTATTCTGGTGAATGAATTTAATTTGTTTATAATGGAGTACTGGGGCTTAGGAGGTTCTGCAGTGTTGGGGAGACCTACTATCCATCCATCCATTTTCCAACCCGCTGAATCCGAACACAGGGGTCTGCTGGAGCCAATCCCAGGGCACAAGGCAGGAACCAATCCTGGGCAGGGTGCCAACCCACCGCAGGACACACACAAACACCAAGCACACACTAGGGCCAATTTAGAATCGCCAATCCACCTAACTGGCATGTCTTTGGACTGTGGGAGGAAACCAGAGCACCCGGAGGAAACCCACGCAGACACGGGGAGAACATGCAAACTCCACACAGGGAGGTTTCCTAACTGCGAGGCAGCAGCACTACCACTGCGCCACCGTGCTGCCCGAGATGTACTATGTTATTTCTAATATCATTAATTTTTTGATTGAAAAATACAGCAATGTTCTCACAGGTTTCACTGGAAGTATTTTGGGGGCATTCCTTTGTGTTACCTGGGTTTAACAGACGATCAATTGTAGAAAATAAGACTCTGGGATTACTAGCATTGTTATTTATAATCTTAGAGAAATAGCAGCGCCTCTGAAGACAGACTGTGTTATTGTATTCTGTTATTTTAACCTTCAATATCTCATAATGGATAGTTAGTTTAGTTTTACTCCATTTACGCTCAGCTCTACGACATGTTCTTTTTAAATCAGACACTCTTTGGGTCTTCCATGGAATAACAATGCTAGAAGATTTTTTAACTCTTTTCAGGTGCAACTATGTCAACAGCAGCTCTTACTTTAGAATTAAAGTTTTCCACTTTACTAGTTACATTATCCTCACTATTATAGTTGGCACTTTAAACAGACTGATTGCTTAGAATGTTTGTAAGTTTTAAAGCTGCTGATGAGTCAAAGAAGCGTTTTTTAACAATATGCTTCTCATGAATGCTTTCTATCATTATTTCTATATTAAATAGTAGAAGAAAATGGTCTGATAGACCAATATCAATGATCTGCTTCACATCAACTTTTAGTCCTTTGGTAATTACTAAGTCTAACGTATGACCTGCTTTATGTGTAGGTTGATTAACGAGCTGTCTAAAATCAAGAGTCCAGGAGATTCATGAATTCCTTTACTTTTAGATCACACTGATTATCGATATGAAAGTTAAAGTTGCCGACAATTAAGAGTGTGTCATAGTTCGTAATTAAAATTGACATTAAGTCTGAGAATTCCTCAAAGAAAGACGCGTTAAATTTAGGAGGTCTATACACGGATAATACTAGAATGTGAGAATCTCCATGAATAACAACGGTGAGATACTCAAAGGACTTAAATTTACCAAAACTAACATCTTTACACTTTAACCGGCTTGAGTAAATGTTTGCCAAGCGGTCTGCATGAGTAAAACTGTAATCCGGATGCTTGCAATGCCAGGAGGATAGCCTTACCACCAGCCTGAAGAAGTTTACCCCAGATACCACAGATCCCTGCAGCCTTTCCTCCCCTCAGCTGGTTCACCACCTGTGCAATCTCAGTGAGATTGGGTGGTTGACAGCTAATTGGAGGATCAGCCTCAAGAACCGTGAACCCAGAGATATCCAATGTCCTAGCCGGAGGATCAGCTTTGAACAAATGCTCAAAGTAGCCAGCCCAGCGGGTCACAACTGCAGTGTCATCCGTAAGGACCGTTCCATCAGCTGCCCTGACTGCGACCCTCTGAGGAACAGATTCGGATGTGCGTGATGCTTCAATTCCTCTGTAAGCAGAATGTGGGTTGCTAGACCACAGATGGTGTGTCACTTGCTTACAGATTCCTCTAACAAATGCCTCTTTATCTGCCCTCAGAGCCCTTGCAGCCGTCCTTCTCAGTTCCCGGTACAGACCAGAATTACCATCAAGCCATGTGCTGCGACTCCTCTCGATGATATCCAGGGTGCCCTGTGAGATGAAACACCTTCTTCTGGGAACACCAGTAACACTAACACAACCATCAGCAACCTTCAAGGTCTTGTCATGGAAGGTCTCCCACATCACAATAGGATCAGCAGTCGCACCCAAATCTGTTAGTTCCTCACACAAACTGCATGTAAACTCATTAGAAACAGCCTGGTCTTGGAGTCTGGCCAAGTCCAGGATCATTTTCCTAGTAGGTGGTAACCTATTGGACCTAAGCTGGATCTTAAGAGTAGCAACAACAAGTCTGTGGTCAGAATTCACAAATTGGGCACTTCTGTAGACCTTGCAGTTTTGTAAGAACCTCCAGCATCTGCCCATGAGAAAGTGATTGATCTCCTTCACCACACCACCAGTACTGGAGTACCAAGTCCAACGATGTGGCTCAAGGCGCTGGAACTAGGAACCAGCAATTCACAGCCCCTGACCTTTTGCAAAGTCAAGGAACATAGAGCCACTTTCACCACGGTCACCAGACCCATGGGGACAGAGACAATCTTCATAGCCAGCTCTGTCAGTGCCCGTGGCTGCGTTGAAGTCACCCATGACCAGAGGAGTGTCACCTCGTGGACAACCATCAACCACCGAGCGAAGTTGCGAATAAAATGTCTCCCTCACTGAGACATCACTCACTGTGGTCGGAGCATACACCGAGACAACAGACAAGGCACCTGGGGAGTGCCGTAATGTGAATCCCAAATAACGCTTGTTGAAAGGAGTGACATTGGACACCATCGGAAGAAGCCGAATCGCTACAGCAACAGCTATTCCCCGAGTATGACAGCCATCAGACCGATCAGACCAATAAAAGGTGTATCCACCTAGAGAGATCTGGCCAGTCCTTGGTCTGCGCACCTCAGAGAGTGTCGCCACTGAAATGCGGAGTTTACGCAGCTTCTCCGATAGCAGAGGAAGATGATCATCTTGCCGGAGAGAAAAGACATTCCATGCTCCTACCCATATGAGCTGCCTCAAATTGAGACCCAAGTGCTGCTGTGCAGTGGGTGACAACTCAGCACTACACCAGTTCTGATCCCCAACAGACCTGACCCCATTGGCTCTCCAACGGTTACGACTGTTCCGGGGATGGGGCTCCCGAGGGCTTTCCACCATCCCCTTCATGATGCGAGCAGCCTTCCTATGGGCAGCTGCAACAGAGCTACTCCCGCGGAGAGCAAAAAGGAGTCCTTTCTGTCGCCTCGGAGCTGTGTGAAGTTTTTTTTTTACGGTGATTGGAGTGCCAATCCTGCCACCAACCCCGATGATTTCCCTGCAAGCTGGAGGATTTTTTGCAGGGGCAGATGCAGTTTAACATCATACCCAGGTTGTGCAACGCCTCTATAAAAAATCCTTGGAAATAGGATAAACAAATCAGTAAGAGATTGTCTAGGTTTTCATCTTTAAATTCATTAAAATATATAAAGGTATAATTTATAATGTATACATCTGAGCAAAATAATAGCCTGTCAGCTCAAAGGGAGAAAATTATCACTTCTCAAAGGGAACAATATCTTGCTTTTTTGTCTCAGCTTTAAGTTTTGTTCCAGTATAATCTGGCTGAAGAAGAAAACAGACATTTGAAGGAACTGTAGTTTGTGCCAATGGACTTCTTTCAGCTAATCTTAGCAGACAGAGTAAGCAATAACATTAAAAAGAAAATACAATGAGGGCATATATCTCTATGCTGAGGAGTGGGAAGAATATTGTTGCTAGCAACCAAATGATACTTTTTAAAACTAATCTAATTCCAAGGGAGCTAGTGACTCCTGCTGAAATCACACACCCAGGTCAGCTTTTGGACTGTGACGAAGAAGGGCTAATTGTTGCACCACTATCCTGCTGTGCTGTAGATGTGTTTGATTGTCCACACACAGGACCAGCAAACAGGCCCAGCAAAGGCCTAAAAAGAAAGAGGAAAACACACTTTGGGGACAGACTAGTGTGGAAAAGTACTGTAAAGTTAGCAAGAGTAAGCAGCAGAAAAGGAGTGCTGCTGGCAGCGAACAAAATGAAATTTATTAAAATAACATATCTTAAAAGTACTAATATGAATATATGTATATAAGTATATGCTACTTTCCATATCTCAAAAGCTAAAGGCTGTGTTAGCATAAAACCAGGGTGGACTGTAATCCACAGACCCTCTGATAGGAACTGCTGTCAGACATTTACGTTTGTCATCTCTGCGCAAGCAACACTGACACAAACATGCCCATTCTGGCATGTGCATAAATGCTACTATAGGCACTCTTCTCATTTCTGTCTTTCAGAAGCTAAGGCTTGTGTCAGCATGAAACCAGGGTGGACTGTAATCTTCAGGCACTCCTCTAATAGTAACTGAGGTTAGACATTTAAGATTGTCATCACTGCACCAGCAACACTAACCCAAACATGCCCAACCTTACCATAGGCATGAGGACAGATATAGGGACTCATCTCATCTGAATATCTCATAAGTTAATTATGACATCAGCATGAAACCAGGGTAAACTGTAATCTACAGAGCCTCCTCTAACAGCAATTGGGGTTAGATGTTTAAGATTTATGTCTGTTTGATAGAAACACCACCCTAAAGACACCTTGAAAAATGTATATAATAAATTGTATATTTAAAATCAGACAACTTGGAAGCATTTATCAGCTTGAGAAAAACAATTTAATTAAAAATATAAATATATACTGTTTATATGCACATGTGTATATATAATATATAAATAAACTGCTCAAAAAATTAAAGGAACACTTTGAAAACACATCACATCTCAATGGAAAAAAAAATCATGTTGGATAGCTATACTGATATGGACTGGGTAATGTGTTAGGAATGAAAGGATGCCACATCGTTTGATGGAAATGAAAATTATTAACCTACAGAGTTCTGAATTCAAAGACACCCCGAAAATCAAAGTGAAAAAATGATGCAGCAGGCTTGTCCATTTTGTCGGAATTTCATTGCAGCAACTCAAAATTTACTCGGTAGTTTGTATGGCCCCCACGTGCTCATATGCATCCCTAAAGACGAAGGATGGTGGCCTGGGGAATCTCCTCCCAGATCTGGACCAGGGCATCAATGAGCTCCTGGACAGCCTGAGGTGCAACCTGGCGGCGTTGGATGGACCAAAACATAATGTCCCAGAGGTGTTCTGTTGGATTTAGGTCAGGCGTGGGGGCCAGTCAATGGTATTGATTCCTTCATCCTCCTGGAACTGCCTGCACACTCTCGCCACATGAGGCCGGGCATTGTCATGCACCAGGAGGAACCCAGGACCCACTGCACCAGCATTACAGCTAAAAATGGCTCCAAGGATTTCATCCCGATACCTAATGGCAGTCAAGGTGCTGTTGTCTAGCCTGTAGAGTTCTGTGTATCTCTCCACGAATATGCCTTCCCAGACCATCACTGACCAACCAGAAAACCATTCATGCAAGGAAACAAGAACATTTTAGGAAAACATTGAACAAATTTCAATAAATAAAACACATTTGAAAATTGGACATCTTGACCAACAATTTATTTGAGAAGATTTTGACACATAAATGAAAAGTTGTATTCAATAGTATCTTGACTAACCTATAAAGAAAAGCAGAGACTTAGGCGTACTCTATGCATAAAGGCCAAAGAATGTATAAATAAAAAAGAAACAACATTGAATAAATTAATGAATAATAAATTAACAAAAGTGCATAAATAGTGAGATATAAGTATACATTTTTTTCACAAGATTATTTTAAAACTACTCTCAGACTTCAAATACTTGAGTAATTATTTCATAAAATATTGCCTGTCAAATCATATTGGGAGTATTAAACACATATTTGTAATTGCTCTCTAAGATACAGTAATACTTTTTGCAAGTCTGCAAGCATAAATGCCAATGCCATCACTTTGTTTTGGAAAGTACATACATTTATGAGTCAAGTCAACACTTCTATTGACTGTCAAAATGGCGCCATTCAGTGATAAGTACTGGACTGCTGTGTATCTTTGTAAGGATGATTGTATATTTCTCAGACTTGTCATATATGCTTTTAGTCAATTCCATATGTTTGTGTTATAAAGAGAGAACCGAGCACAATGTCTTGTTCATCGACCTTAGGGACATTGCTACTTGACAGTAACAAAGTCACAGGCAAATTGCTGTGACTTGAGAATCCCAGAAACACAAAAGTCCCAAAATACTTTCGTAGTTGCCCTGTAGGGGGGAAATACCATCATTAGTGCTTTGTAATGAGAAAAGCGCCATATAAATAATAATAAGAATTATTATCATTATTAAAACACCAAGTACAAAAAGGGCCTTGAATAATCTTTTTAAAATAAAGGATTTATTTTAAGCAAAGACTCAATAACCATGAAGCTCTGAAGAACACAAAAAGAATTGCTTGAAAAGGCAAAGAAATCCTTTTCAAAAAAATTCCCAATACAGAATCCAAAGGCAAGGTCAAAAACAGCATAGGTTAAAAAAGTCAGAAATCACGAAATGCAATATCAAAAGGTACAGTTAGTCATAGGTAACACTTGAATCGCTAGTACATTCGAAATGAACTGCCAGGAATTTTGGAAGGCCCTCAATTAAATAGGGTGGAGGGCAGTTCCTGGTGGTGATTGCCAGCTGGCCCCACCCCTTGGGGAACTACCTACAAAATACATGAGCTGCCTAGCAATGTCCTCCTCCATAAATCGACTTGCACTTGTGACGTATTATTGCAGAATGTTGAAATGCAATTCAACTCTATGTCTCTGCGAAAATGTTGCTGTGTTGATTGAGTACATTCATTTGTGAAAATGCTTTCTTTTGGGCTCATACTGCATGAATCACTAACACATCTGCTCCTTTGAGAAGAATTGATTTTGTTCTCCCATTTGTCCTACAATGGGCACGATTGTGACTTTGATCGCTCCATGTCCATTATTGCCTGTTTCGGGTCCCTGTTGTTTGTGTTTGTATGTGATGTAATTAAGCCTGTTGCTAACATCAGCCCCAGCAATCCAGGACCTAAATGGCAAGAATAAATCTGCAGGCTTGCTTGGTATGTGAGAGAAGGAATGTTAGCACACAAGTCCTTCAAAACAGGAATTAAATGCTTCATTAAAAAATTACAACTGGAGTTTCCAATTTCAATGCAAAGCAAATGTGAAAGTTTAAGGGAATACCTGTTTTAATAGTAATTTTACACAGTGAATACTTATAAAAGCTTGTTCAGTGGCTCCACATGAATGGTACATTGCAGAGATGCATGAAACCAGCAATTTAGAGGAGTATTTTCAAACTGACATTTTTATATCTTTGCAAGCAATCATCTATAACACATTGGATATTTGGTGGAGATTTACAAACACATGTGTCTGTTACATTTAGATTACATATTTTTGAGTTTTGGGATATTGGCTTCTGAAAAAAGGCTTTCAGACTTTTTAGAATGGCCTTCTTTCTACACCACTGTCCTTCAGGTTCATTAGCTCAACGCTTTCTTTTAGTTAATTTTTAAATACATTTCATCACAAATGTCCCCCTCTCTGGCTCTGCACAGAATGTGGGTTTTCTCGACATATTCATCAACTCTGGATTTTTCATTATTTAGAAAACCATTTTTATATTTTAAAGGTTATTTCTCATACAAAAGTTATGGGGTTGTTGAACATTTTTGATTTTTTACAAATGGAATATCTTTCTACGCCTTTATTAGAAAATCGGACCAAATTGCAATCAGTGGAAGAAATCAAGAGAACATCTAAAATTTGTGGTCCATATTATGCATTTTTGTCAAATGTAAAACAGTTTAATATTTCATGCTGAACCTTGAGTTTAATTTTTGTGCAGTGTGAAGTAAACTCAAATGCAACTTCCACATTCAAATTTAAAATTTTCTGTCTCTGTTGTAGGTGATGGTCTCCAGCTGTTAGACTTGTAGTAAAGTACTTGAACTAGACTCGTTTTAAAAAAAAAAAAAGTAAAATTTATTGATAAACAAAAGAAGTATAGAAATATGATAACTGCATAAATATGTGAACATATAAGACAGGTTGTGGATTGACTAGATAGACAAACATATAACAGAGAAAGGCTGGCTGTTTACTTTCTGTTTAGAGTCCTAATTAATCTTGGCACTGATAAATACTTACTCTTTTTGATTTCTGATGTTGTGTGGAATTGTTGATTTGTTGCTGCTCCGAGTTCAAGTGGAGGGTTCTTCCTGTGTTGGAGTGCACTTTTTCTATTTGTAACGTGGTCCTTGTTCAGCAGTGCTGTACCTTTCTCAGTTAATGCTCTTTGCCATGTTATCTGCAACTTCATATGGAAAAGCTTTACTCTTTCTGGCTGAAGAGTTTAAATGCTGAAGTTGCTTCTTGAAGTAATGGCTGCTTCTTAGTAGACTCCGACTATTGGTTCACAGCTTTTGCTTGGCAAACAGGATCTCAGCTTTCAAGTCCACAAAGATTCGCTCTCTATGTGAACACAAGGTGGTACAACCCTGGACATGCAAATGTCAAAATCTCCACTTGCTGCAAGGACATCGAACTGTTGGCCATAAGTCTGCGTCCCTATTACTTGCCCAGAGAGTTTGGACACGTCATTGTTGTTATTGTTTACATACCTCCTCGTGCAGACTTGGAGATAGCGTGCGATGTCATCCATTCCGCTGCTGATAAACTACAAACACAGCACCCCGAGGCACTTGTGCTAATCTCTGATGATGACTGTGAATGGTGAATCGCCCCTCACCACCCCCATTCATTGTCAATAGCAAGCCTGCTTGTGCTGTTACGCACATAGCAGGAACTTGTCTCTTGTCAGTACATCAGACGCGTTGACGACGGGTGCCTTCCTGCTGTGCTAGTGTGTACAGTGCTGTGCAGAAGAGCTCATCTTAACCTTTTGTTACCCTTCAAGAATGTCTCTGAAACACAAATCTGATGCAAGTTCTGGTGATACAGTAAAAAAGAGAAAAACCATCACCATTGAAAATAAAGTAGAAATAATAAAAAGGTCAGAGAGAGGTGAAACTCCATCATTCATTGGCAGAGCACTTGGTTACACTCAGTCAACAACAACATTTATTAAAATAATGTACCTGTTCCGATTTACATACAAATTCAACTTAAATAAAAATCTACAGTCCCTATCTTATACATATATATATGTATATGTGCAGGTATATATATAAAATGGATTGGCGCCATTTTACTCCGGCCCTCACCCCCAGGCTGCCGGGAGGAGCTCTCCCGACAGCATTATCATGCCCCTAGTTCCAGCAGGGCATCATGGACTATGTAGTGTTTGTACAAAGCCGGATACCTCGGGAGCCACCAGGCTTCGCTGTAGGGGGGCTCATAGGCTCGCATGTGCCCTATAACCTGGGAGTACGTCATAGTCATGTGACGGGAAGAAACAACTGTGGACTGATGGGGCGGGAACACCTCCGGGTCAGGGTGTATAAAAGGATTGTGGGAAAGCCCAGACAGTGAGCTGAGCTGGGAGGTAGGAGGGCGAAGTGTCTGGGCAAGGAGGAAGGAGTATTAGTGGGAGATTTATTGTGGTTTATGAGTATAGAGTGGAGGGTGCTTTGTGCACTGTATAATAAAAAATAATAGTTATTATACTTTCACCTGGTGTTCAGAGTGGTACCTGAGGGTGTTAGAGGTGGACCACGCCTCTATCTGCTACAATATATATATGTGTATACAGTGGAACCTCAGTTTGCAAGCATAATTTGCTCTGGAAACGTGCTCGCAGTGCAAAGCACTTGTATATCAAAGTGAATTTCCCCATAAGAAATAATGGAAACTCAGATGATTCATTCCACAACCCAAAACTATTCAGATAAAAATGATTAATACAAAATATAAAGTAAAAATACATAAAACAAATTAACCTGCACTTTACCTTTGAAAAGAATCATGGCTGGTGTGAGTGAGCTTCTAAACTCTTGTGGGATTCCACCTAACGGGACTGCATGTGGAAGAGCGTCCCAAAGCAATTGCAGTCTCCCAGCACTGTAGCAGTTTGCCGTAAAAGCGGATCCGAAAAGATCGCTGACATGCTTTAAGCGCCTGCCGTCGGTGGGCGATACAAGGAACATTAGAAATGCACAGGGCACAGTACTGCTTGGCCACGACCCTGCCTGACTGCTGTGTCTGTGTATAGGAGAGTGGGAGATCCCGCTACAATAAATAACCGCGCTGTTGCTGTTTCAAGCTGAATAAAGCTGGTGTTGTTAAAGTACTGAGACTCAGCTTCGTGTTTTGGGTGCGCAAGACGGGGACTCGCACGTCACAGTACACACACACAAAATGCTGTAGTAAACAGTATACACTCGTATGGATGTTGACAATATGAGTGAGGCATGCCGACTCAGACAGAGAATAGGAGACGATTGCCCACGAGAGAGAGAGAGAGACACACACACACACACACGTGCGCGCACAACCATCAGCTCAGTTGTGATCACATGGCGCCCGGCAGACAAAGCGTATCCATACTACTCGTATTCCAAGACCTCGCTCGTTTATCAAATCAAAATTTATTAACAATTTTAGCTCATCTTGCAAAACACTCGTAAACCAAGTTACTCGCAAACCGAGGTTCCACTGTATGTATATATAATATATATATATGTGTATTGTCACAGGAGGCTGGGGGTCAGAGTGTTCTATACGTCCCCCGGGCCACGAGGGGGCAACTGCCCTGGGTGTTGAAGGGACCACAGGGAAGTAGCAAGGAGGCTCAAGCCCACTGGGGCCCGTGGCCACCACCAGAGGGAGCCCTGAGCATCATGGAGCCTGGTAGATCGACACTTCCGCCACACCTGGGAAGGTGGAGGAAGGACCTTCCAGGGACACCTGGAGTGCTTCCGGGTGCAAGGGCAGCACTTTCGCCACACCAGGAAAAGTGTCATCAGGTACCTGGAGCACATCCGGGTGGGAATAAAAAGGGCCGCCTCACTCCAATCAGAGAGGCAGAGTCAGGAGCTGGAGGTGGACAAAGCTCCAGTGGCAGGAGGAAGAGAAGCCCATATTGGAGGGTGTTTGGTGCTGGAGCACTGTGTGTGGTGCAGGACTATTTGGTATGTGTATATAGTGTAAATAAATGTGTGTGGCATTCGACATCTGGTGTCAGTCTGTCTGTGGTCAGGCTGTTTATCACATTATATATGTATATGTATGTATATATACTTTATGTATATATGTGTATGTATATGTGTGTGTGGGTATATATATATGTATGTATATGTGTATTTGTGCGTGTGTATGTATGTACATCGGTGTGAATATATATATATATATATATATATATATATATATATATATATATACTCAGCAAAAAAGGAAACGTCCCCTGACTTTCAACTGTTTTTACTTTCAGTAGACTTAATGTGTAAATATTTGTATGAACACTAAAAGAGTCAACACCATAAGACATAAACTAAAAATGTTTCACAATGTGTCCCTGAATGAAGGGAGGCTCAAAATCAAAAGTACCAGTCAGTATCTGGTGTGGCCACCAGCTGCTTGAAGTACTGCAGTGCATCTCCTCCTCATGGACTGGACCAGATTTGTCAGTTCTTGCTGTGAGATGTTACCACACTCTTCCGCCAAGGCACCTGCAAGTTCCTGGACATTTCTGGGGGGAATGGCCCTAGCCCTCACCCTGCGATCCAACAGGTCCCAGACGTGCTCAATGGGATTGAGATCTGGGCTCTTCGCTGGCCATGGCAGAACACTGACATTGCTGTCATGCAGAAACTCATGCACTTTTTGCCACTCCTGTCTGGTCCAGCGAAGGTGGGTTTGTGCCCATAGGCGGCGTTGTTGCTGGTGATGTCTGGTAAGGACCTGCCTTACAACAGGCCTGCAAGCCCTCAGTCCAGCCTCTCTCAGCCTATTGCGGACAGTCTGAGCACTGATGGAGGGATTGTGTGTTTCTGGTGTGACTCGGGCAGTTGTTGTGGCCATCCTGTACCTGCCACGCAGGTGTGATATTCGGATGTACCGATCCTGTGCAGGTGTTGTTACACGTGGTCTTCCACTGCGAGGATAATCAGCTGTCCTTCCTGTCTCCCTGTAGCGCTGTCTTAGGCGTCTCACAGTGTGGACATGGCAATTTATTGCCCTAGCCACATCAGCAGTCCTCATGCCTCCCTGCAGCATGCCTAATGCACGTTCACGCAGATGAGCAGGGACCCTGGGCATCTTTCTTTGGGTGTTTTTCACAGTCGGTAGACAAGTCTCTTTAGTGTCCTGCGTTTTTAGAACTGTGACCTTAAATGCCTACTTTCTGTAAGTTGTTAAGGTCTTAACGACCATTCCACAGGTGCATGTTAATTAATTGATTATGGTTAATTGAACATGCATGGAAAACATTGTTTAAACAATTTACAATGAAGATCTGTAAAGTTATTTGGATTTTTAAAACATTATTGTTGAAATACACAGTCCTGAAAAAGGGACGTTTCTTTTTTTGCTGAGTATATATATATATATATATATTATTACTAAATATATTGAAAGAGCACCCAAAATAAGATTGCCTTTTGTATGTTCTGTATCAGATACAGAACAGATATCAAAAGTGGCAATCATTATTGCTGTGCTGGGTTATCAATTGATACCAATAATATTTATTCACTTTTTTTGCATAGCACGCTTTACTGGGTACAGACTCGGAATGCTTGCACATATTTACAGTAATAATGCATTATTAGTAAATTAAAACTAATACAAAATATACATTACACACAGTAAAGAAAGACAAAGATCAATGATTACAAGATCAAAGAAATTATGACAATGTAAAGTCCATTAATGTTAAATTGAGACATAACCGGAGACAAAAATAAAATTCTCAGTCAGCAACATTCATGGAGAAAATACACCACTGCTGCTTCCACAGTTTGTTTTAACTGGAAAAGTCACAGTCAAAGTCTGCTGACCTGGTCAAACTGCCATCTCAACACCTATTGGGCATTCTAATAGATCACAGACTTTGGCTTTACATCCTGATAACAGCAGATTGAATTCTTGTATTGCTGCATCCCAAGATCCCAGAATCTCACCATGATCAGGAGCAGGAGCTCGGCAGTATAACAGTGGCACAAAGTGCCTTGACAGAGTACCAAATTAAATGAGGGTTAAAGACAGTTCATAATGATTACAACTTTTTATTTATGTGTAAGTGACTAATAAGCAGAGTAGTTATATCAACAATGAATCAGAAACTCTAATTAGGTTATGCTAGACTCAAATAATAAGTCTTCAGGCTGGGTGTAAATGCAAAGATTGAAGAGACATCTCTTTTTTAAGCAGGCAGATCATTCCACATGTCAGCTATCCTAAAGGCTAAACGCTCGCAGTAGTTACATTTGTCCTTGGAAACTTTAGACAAAGCAGCATTTTTAAATTGTAAATATCTTGCAGTGTGATGCCCTAATAAGTTCTTTGAATTAAATAGGCCTAAGCCATTAAAGCCTTTATGTATTAGAAGAGGGATTTTAAAATCAGTCCAAAACTTAACTGGAAGCCAATGTAAAGGCTACATGAAATATATGGTTTTACCTCATAGTTCTAGTAATGATTCTTGCAGCAGGGTATTGAATTAATTTAAAGCTACAAACAGAATGATGTGAATAGTCCATGAATAATGTATTGCAGTAGTCCATTCTGCTAGAAATGAATGCAAGAATTAATTTCTCTATCATAATTTATTTTTTACAGTTTTTTATGTGAAAAATGCAGGTTTTATATAGTGCTGCAAAAGATGGAAGGGTGTTAAAATCACAAATTGAATGCTAATTCAGGAAAACTAACACTTAGGTTTACAGAATTATAAAATGTAACTACTGTGTTGTAGCTCCAGCATGGAGGAGCCTTAGCTGAATTACATTACATTGCTTTTTTGTATTAATATGCTTTTACATTGTGAGGGGAAAATGAACATACAGTGATCTCCACTTTATTGCATTATTTTAGGTTTTATTTTATATAGGAAAAAAATTGGTCTTTATCAAAACCAATTATAATTAAAGTGGGGTAAAAGTAAAACAGTTGTGTGCTTTTAATTTTTGCACAATAAAATCTGCTGGCTCCTCTGTCAAAGAAAGCAATTTTGAACTGAAGTTGAATCAGAATCAAGTGATCATAGCATATTCTCAAAAGCTTGGCATGCTTACTGGTGGCCGGTATGTTCATTGGCCTGTTGAGAGGTTATTCTTCAGATCAGTAATAAATAAATAAGATGTGTAGCACAGTATTTTAAACATTTGCAACGCATATTTTGTGCCATTTGCTGTTTAAGGCTTACATTCTTAAAGCTAACGGGATTATATTCTAATTAGGACAGTGTTATAATAGGAGTGTGATTGAAACAGCGAAAGGGGTGATGGCCCCTTGGGATGGGCAGATTGATTATACAGTAATCGACAATTCAGTACTCAAACGTTACTCATTTTATATTACTTACGAAGAGAAAATATCAAAAAAAAATTTCCGTAAGATACATTAGCAAGATTGCCAAAACACAGAACTGATGCCCTGTGATACAAGAAAGAATCCCATAACCCCCCATCCCTCGCACAGATGCAGAAGGATAGTGTGCAGCAACAGCTGACCAAAAGTGTGGTATGGTGCTACTTTTCACAAATTCAGAAAAATGTAGCCCCATACAGTGTTTGCGACAAGAAGGTTGCACACAGTGGAAATACAAGCAACTTATTTAAACATTCAAAAACCACACAACCTGACCATCATAAAGAAATGGAAAAAACATCAGAAAGATTTAGATCTGAAACAAAAATCGATTTAGCTTCACCCCAGTGCCAGACAAGGGATGCTGCAGGAGAGTTTTCAGAGAGGCACAAGGCAATATCCAGGTAGCACTGCTGCTGCCAGGGTTATTTAGGCCTGGGTTTACTAGAGACTTTTTAGTTGTGTTTAACATTTTGCCATTTACAACTGGTAATGGCAATAATAATTATGAAAAGCATAGCACATTGTTAGCATAATGAAATATTGTAAAAAAT
>JANRMT010062854.1:5058245-5072017 GCA_026402145.1 Polypterus bichir lapradei | reverse complement strand
AAACTCCGCCCCTCCAGCTGAACTCCATTACAGTAAATGGAGAAAAATAGCTTTTAGTTATGACCATTATGCATAGAATTTCAAAATGAAACCTGCCCAACTTTTGTAAGGAAGCTGTATGGAATAAGCCTGCCAAATTTCAGCCTTCTACCTACACGGGAAGTTGGAGAATTAGTGATGAGTCAGTGAGTGAGTCAGTCAGTCAGTGAGTGAGTGAGTGAGTGAGTGAGGGCTTTGCCGTTTATTAGTATAGATGTATACATAGTCCATGTGCCCAGACAACACTCAGCAGACAATAATATTGCATTTCTCAATAGAATAACTGAAGACTGGGGGATATTTAAGAAGGCCTATGCTGTCAATGGAGACAATGGAGACAATATGGTGTCTGCTATTTGGAAGACTAATTGGAAACACAGTCCATGTTTTTCACATACGTGGAATCTTGTCAATGAATTCAGTAAGACTGATGTAAATGTTCTGTCTGTCGTAAAAAAATGCAGCACCATTGTTGGGTTCTTTCACCATAGCACCAGAGCAACCCGAGAAGCATAAAGAAGTACAAAGGCAGTTGCAGTTGCCAGAGCACAGACTACTTTAGGCAGTCAAAACACAATGGAACTCATTGTTCTATATGGTAGAAAGACTGTCAAAGCAACAGGAAGCAGTTACAACAGCACTTTGTCTTCTTGGGAAAAACACAATTTGCTTAACCTCCTTAGCATTAGATCCAAGCATTAAATGGATTGAAAAAACAGTGTTAAAAGTGTTAGTCCCGCGTGTCACTCAGGCAATGATTTAGACACATCTCATGTATGACATGAGGATTACTTGGGGGGGTAAAACATTGCCAACAACGTTAGTACCGAGCAGTACTCATGCAACTGTATAGGCGTGTCTTGCATAAGCGTCACACCTGAGCATTACTCAGACAAAGGCATAGACACGTCTTCTCGTTTGTATGCTTTACAGTAGAAAGAAGAGATGTAATAAAAATAAAATTTTTCAGGCCAAAAAATACAACGCTTTTTACATGTGTTTTTGAGAAAAAATGTAACGCTAAGGAGTTTAAATGTGAAATAATGGTGTCAGATCAGCCTGGCCATTGATGCCCTAAGGCCATTTGAAAAGGCAACAAAGGAAAGGTCAGTAGAATGTATGTATCGATTTCAGAAGTCATGCCCCTGGTCTCTCTACTGCAAAAAGCAAACACATCTGTTGGACTCTGTGATAACACACTAGCTTCCCATTTTGCAGTGCAATGTAGGCGTCGTTTTCAAAACATTGAGCAAAACGTTCCTCTTGCAGTCCTCTTGGACTATTTTCAAAGGCAGGAGCAATATTAAGCCAGGGGCAACATAGAAAAAAGCCTGAAAACATCAACATGTTATTTTTTCTAGGTAAAAATAGGAAGCTTAAGTAAGTATAAAGCTAATATGATAACACCTTTATTAAAAAACAGGAGTGCAAAATATAATATTGCAAATGTGGGAATGTTGCTGTTGTAATGAGATCAGTTAAGGTACTATTGCAAAACTGTTGTCTTATTTACACTTATAAAACAAATGACCAAATCTTTAAAAAACAGAAATGTTCTTTGTGTTTGTATGTTTTTACTTTGTTCCATGAAAATGTATTTTGTAATAAATTTGTTATGGAGACCTTGTGTTTTGAGATTGGTTCATTTAAATATACATTGACCTATACCAATTAATGATAGACATTTTTGAAAAATACTCGGTATCATTATCTGAAATAGTGATACATAAATACTTGTATCAGTATTTATTTCAAAAATAGGAGTATCAGCCATCCCTAATAGCCACCAAAGACCCATAAACCAGGCTAGGACCTTCTGTAGCCTATCTAGAATATGAAGGGTCTCCTCCACACACCCTTATTTTATCATACCCAATAGGTAGTGGGGTTGCCTTCCACATAATAATTCAAAAGTGGAAAAACCTGTACAGGTATGGGGGACCTTCCAATACACAAAGTAAACCAAAGAAAGGAGCTAACCCCAGTCTTCTCTAACCATCTTTCTTAACATTTGTTTGAAAGTCTGATTAAACTTGTCAATTAAACCATCTGTTTGAGAATGATACACGGAGGTTGTCAAATATTTTATTTTGAATAACTTGACAACCTCCCTGAACATATCTGAGGTGAAAGGTGTCCCTTGGTCCATGAGGACTTCTTTCAGGATGCTGACTCACGTAAAGATCCCAAGTTCCCATGTGATATTAGCCTGTCACATAGGATTGACCTCTGGATAATGTGTGGCATAATTAATTAGGACCAGAATATATTTATGGCCTCTAATGGGGGGTTCAAGGAGTCCAACGATGTCAAACCCTATCTGTTCAAATGGTATGTCAACTAATCGTAAGATAAGAGAAGCAAGGTTCTTCTGAGGAATTTGCCAAAGTTGGCATTCTGAACAGGAGACACAAAACTGGCGAACATCTTTATTTACCCCAGACCAGTAGATGACCATTTTTATCCACTTCAATGCTTTTTCTTTCCCCAAATCAGCTCCTAAGAGGGGGATCTATGTTTCAGCACACAAACTTCCCACCTGAAGGTTTGCAGCATTAACCATACATACCATCCTGACCTTACGGTGACGCTCAGCCACACATAACAGATCATTTTCCAAAATGAAATGCAGCACTTACAGCATGGGATTAGCAGCAGGTGGCCTATTCACTGAAACTATGGCATTTCAGGTAAAATTTAAAGAATCGTTATCCCACTATTCTCTCTTAAAGAAAGCTGACATTTGCCTATAAGTAAACTGTAACTGAGCCAAGGGCCAAGAGATCTTTGGTGCCACACTGCATAGCAACCCCTTTAGCTTCCCTTAGTTTGGTCCCGTGTGGAGGCAATTTAGGAAAGTAAATCCCCATCAATCACTAGGCCCGTGTTATCATTGGGTAATGAGTCCCTCTGATATTAATGTTAGATCAATCCCTCACCAGGATCGCAGGAATGAGCTTACAGGTTTTCATCCAGTATGTAATGAAACAGAAGGTGATTCTGTACTATTAGATTTTCCCTGTGGATATAGATAAAACTGGTCTTTCCTTGAATTGACTTTTTGGAAGAACATGTCAGCGAGCAAAAATGGAAAAGTTTCTGCCAGAGTCAATTAAGGCAGATAATTTATGACCATTAACCACAACAATACCCATACAAGACAGAGTGAGAGGATCTCACTTGACTGCTAAAGCACAATAACTTAATCCTCGGGTACTTTCACTTTCCATTGGCTTGTACTTTCATTGCCAGAGCAGCACTATGTGCTCAGGCTCACCACCGTTGTAGTAGCGGACTGGAAGCGGTGAGGTTTTAGCCTTTTCTTTTCCTCTTCTTTGCCTCCCCAATATTCATGAAGCATTGCCACTCTGTGTCTTTCAAGGGTCTCTATTAGACTGCCCATAATGGTCCATTTCAGGTGTTGGGCCTGGTGGGTGAGAGTCTCTAGGAGTACATTAATAAGGTCATCACAAGCAATGATCACAACATCCTTTTCCACTGAATTTTTTCCTTGGCTTCAACTAATCAGTTCAACTTACCCCAGATGTCAAATACCAGGGTATGGGTCGAATATTCCATATAGAACTTTCACTCTTGGCACGATCGCGCATGTTGATCCACTGTTAACTGCATACCTCGCTAGGGCTTTGGACTTCAGCCAGTCATAATTGATGTATTCTATTCTTCCAGATTGTAATAGGCGCTTTCTGTTCCTCTGGTTAGAAATTCGGTAATGATGTGTACTCATTTTGCCATGTCAATGATGTTGTGTCGAAAGTTCTGTCTAAAATCAATAAGAATACTTAAATATCATCATTAGGATGTAAAGGACTTAATGTCTGTAAGGGCCCCATAGCCATTTCTTCTTTGAGCACCTCTGCTAGGTTAGTGTCTTAATTGGCAACCTGGATCTGCAGAGCCTGGACATGCTCTGTGAGTAAGAACATCAACGTTAGGTTGATTGGTTCTGACAAAATGAAACTTGATTTTACAAATTGAAAAAGAAGGTGTCTTCTCAGATGTGAGTCCATGTATTGGCTGACTCCATGGTGTCAGGCGGGGAGTTTATATGTCTTCTTGACTGGATGAGGCGGGAATAAGAGGAAGAAATGAAAGTGACATTGCAGATCCTGCATTCTGAGCTTCTGGTCTGTAGATGAAAAAGGACAGGATGTAGATAGATAGATAGATAGATAGATAGATAGATAGATAGATAGATAGATAGACAGATATTTTATTAATCCCAAGGGGAAATTCACATAATCCAGCAGCAGTATACTGATACAAAAAAACAATATTAAATTAAATAGTAATAAAAATGCATGTAAAAGCAGACAATAACTTTGAATAATGTTAGCATTTACTCCCCCGGGTGGAATTGAAGAGTCGCGTAGTGTGGGGGAGGAACGATCTCCTCAGTCTGTCAGTGGAGCAAGACAGTGACAAAAGTCTGTCACTGAAGCTACTCCTCTGCCTGGAGATGACACTGTTCAGTGGATGCAGTGGATTCTTCATGATTGACAGGAGTTTGCTTAATGCCCGTTGCTCTGCTACAGATATTAAACTGTCCAGCTTTACTCCTACAATAGAGCCTGCCTTCTTAACAAGTTTGTCCAGGTGTGAGGAATCCTTCATCTTTATGCTGCCTCCCCAGCACACCACCGCGTAGAAGAGGGCACTCACCACATCCATCTGGTAGAACATCTGCAGCATCTTATTGCAGATGTTGAAGGACGCCAACCTTCTAAGAAAGTATAGTCGGCTCTGACCTTTCTTACACAGAGCATCAGTATTGGCAGTCCAGTCCAATTTGTCATCCAGCTGCACTCCCAGGTATTTATAGGTCTGCACACAGTCTCCTCTGACGATCACGGGGTCCATGAGGGGCCTGGGCCTCCTAAAATCCACCACCAGCCCCTTGGTCTTGCTGGTGTTCAGGTGTAAGTGGTTTGAGTCGCACCATTTAACAAAGTCTTTGATTAGCTTCCTGTACTCCTCCTCCTGCCCACTCCTGATGCAGCCCACAATAGCAGTGTCATCAGCGAACTTTTGCATGTGGCAGCGACTCTGAGTCGTGTAGTGTGAATTACAGTGCCCTTTCTTGATTCAGGGTGAAGATATTATTTAATGTATTAATCACATTTTGTCGTGATTGACTGGCACCGTGTTCAGCGTTTTTTCTTGCCATGCCCCCTATGCTAACTGGGCTAGACTCCACCACAAGCACCAAGGTCTGGATTAAGCAGGTTAGAAAATGACATGATGTGACAATCATACTTTGTTTTATTTTTAACATTCTCTGTTCTGCAACATCCTAAAAGCAATAACATGAAGAATAAGACATAATTACAGAACAACAATATTTACAAAGGCTTGTTAAGTAAAATGTTCAATAATTTTCAATTATTTTTATTATATATTGTCTTATCACAATTAACACCACTCCAAAGTGCTTCAAAGGGTACCCCACAGGGTTATAAAGCAGATAACAGTGGCAGCAAGTGCAGGTAGATGTTAATGAGGCTACCTCCCTATAATCCAGTTCCCTTGCTAATCCAGCATTAGCACTGGATCGGTACTAAAATTTTGACTTTGGTAACAATATCAGCTTTCAGACCTCAGTACTGGTACCAAATTGGATCAGAAGCAATTTGGCCTCGGGTTGGGTATCAAATGAACTCCATCAAATTGCACCACACTCGCACTGGATCTCTCTTCATAGCCACTTCCCTCGTGCACTGCACTATACACCACATTCAAGCAATAAATCGCTGTGAAGTTACAATCACTTTGAAGCAATAAGCGGGAGGGGATTGAGACGAAAAAACTACTTATTCTGTAGTTTCTTCCTCTCTTTGCCATAACATATCTTAACAGACCTGGATGTTCTTAAGGTATTTCAAATAAACTCAGATTAAATAATCTTCTTTCTGAGACATTTGACAGTTTGTCACCTTTTAATAAAATATTCAAAACAAGCCTATTAAGATTCCTGAATAGCATCTTTAGGGATAATGATGTAACAAGCTGTTGAATTTATGGCTGACACCCCAAAATACATTAATATTCTTTGAAAAGAAATAGAGAAATATCTAAAATAGGAAAGCCCTTAAATTTGATATTCTAGGAGATAGCACGACAGTCAGAGAATCCACCAAGAGATCTTTGGAAACTGTAAGAAATTAACACTGGGAGGAAAGAAACTGTGAATACAGTGCACCAGAATATTTTGAGAGGACATGAAAAAAGAGTCTGTGGAGTAACAAGACTAAAATCAACCCTTCTTCCTCAATAGCACTGTGTTTGCAAATCATGTAAAGTTGGCTTTCATTCAAAGAAACACAACTTATTAACTCACGGCAACTCAATACTTAAGCAATCGGGCATTCATCTGGTTGTTTACCTTTTATTTAGCATGTTGGTTAGTACAGCTGCCTCACAATTACGAAATACGGGGTTCAGATCAAACCTGGGCATCGTTTGTAAAGAGTCTTCTTGTTCTTCCCACATCACCCTTGCTGATGTCATTGCATATTCCAGTTTGCTCCCACATTCCAAAGTCAAACAAGCCTGGTTGATTAGCAGCACTTGGAATTTGCATGAAAGACTGAATGTGCCATTGGATGGACAGGTGGCCCACTCAGATTTGGTTCCTGGCTTACGCTAAATACTCCCTGAAAGGAGTCTGATCTTGTGTTGCGATAAACAGAATTAGAAAATGAATAATGATGTATTATTGATTTGCTTTGTTTATTGAAAATGATCTGTGGGTTGGGGTATCTCGCAAAGCATTAAGCACTGCAAGGAAACTGCATACGATCAAAGACTGATGGGTTTGGGGAACTGGAGACTCCCATGAAGCAAAGAGTACCAGTGCACCACTAAGCAGTGAAACACAGTCGATAAATTTTCTCCACTGATAACACCAGCACTGCAGTTCAAAAACAGATGTGCTGCACTGTTACAATTGCTGTGCTACTGCCAGGACCACCAGCAGGAGAGATGGGCTGAGTGTAAGCAACAGGGTTGCATCCAATTCAGTCCCCCTTGTCCCCCCTTAACAAAAATGTCAATCAAAACTTGAACTCAGATGAATGCAAGGTAAAAAAAGTTATTAACCTTTATAAACGTGCCACCCGCAGCAAGGAATCCATGAGAATGTGCATTTCTGCAGCTCATTCACAGGTGACAATTGCGTGTGCAATGCTTGATTCTTTTTCATATCATAGAACAGGAGCACTAATTAATAAATGACCTACAAAATGGCAGCACACTGCAAGACACCGATTGCACCACAATAGAGTCGGACGGCACAACTCTGTCAATTTTGGGGAATCGTGACACAGCCTTCCTCTTTGTTGCCAAACCTAGGGGTCTGGACACCCCAAGTTGGGAACCCCTTATCTACATGAGTATTTTTCCAAGCTTATTACTACAAAAATGCCATTATCAATTCAAACAGCATCAAATTTTAGTACATATTGCCCGTGCAATTGCCATTAAAAAATCTGAAAGCAGTTGCTTAAATTATCAAGTGGTAACCTCAAGATTTTCTCTCAATTAGTGTGCTGAAAAGGTAGAAATGGAGCTTTAAAATAAAACACAATGTATAATCCCACTTGCTTACAAAACACATTTGATTCCATATGTCCACATTTTACAAAGTATTTTGGATTTTATATAACCATTTTCTGTTCTGAATTTACTGAACAGTGCCAGTAACCCTGCTAGCGTTTAATATAAAAAGGTAATTCACAAGACTTCACCATACACTATCTTAGAGTGTCGTGGAATTGGTGCAGCTGCCTCACAGTACTATCAACCAATCCATTTGAAATTTAAGCCTTGGAGCCTTCAGTGTGAAGTGTGTGCATTTCTTCTGAGGACTCAAGATTCATTCAAAAGTCCAAAAAGTAGAACTATAAATTGTCCCTGAATGAATGTGCTTTATGTCCATCAAGAAGCTCCACCTTCTGTGTTTCTGAATTAAGTAATCGGTTTGATATACTTCAGTTTCCATGTTTATTTCCATGTCCCTTACTCGTGAGTGTGTGTGCATGACATTATGAATAAGATGCCTGACTACAATATACTACAATGTTTTCCAATTTCATCCTCACATCTAACTTTGTTTGACCTTAGAACAGTCATTTAAACATTGAGTCATTCATAAAAAAAATTGTATGAGAGCAGTTGTACCCCCAGCCTTTAGATATTGTTTGCTTAAGAAAAGAGCTATACAGTATAATATGGTTTTCTTTTAACAGCACTTTATAGTGATGTGTTGTTTGAAGTATACTAAATATAGGATTGATTGAAAGTATATTTTGTTTTTGCTTTTTTTAAAATAAATATATTTCATTTAATAGCACTTATTAAAATACATTAATTGATATGTCATATATACACTATTTTTCAGCTAAGTCTCATTCATTCAACAATTAAAACATGATATCTTAAATTGTCTTAGTATGACATATTAAGTATTCAAAATTAGGTATAAAGATCAATACTTAACTTTCATTTTTATTTTATCTTTTGTGGCGGACGGCCGGGGTCCATGTCCGGCCGGGACGCCCTTTCGCTATATTTTTAGGGGGAGCAGCCATGAAATATGCAATACCTCCCCCTGGACACTAGATGGCAGCCCCCGTGGGTTGGAGCGGTGCCTCGGTTTCCTGCAGGGCTACATGGGAATTGGAGTTGGGTGCAGCCCTGTTGGGTTCTGCAGGCACTGCCAGGGGGTGCTGCAGCTGGGACTCCTGAGCCCTTATGGGCAGTGTATTCGCCACACCCGGGTGGACTATAAAAAGGGGCCAGCAGCCACCACTCCAAGAGCCTGAGTCGGGAGGAGGAGGACTACGCTTGCCGGGAGGAGTGGTGGTGCAAAGGAATGTGTTGTGGCGACTTTCTTTTGGGTGTTTTGTGTACTTGGGACTGTGTTGTGCCTGTGGGGGTCACAGGGGAAGAAAAATAAAAGTTTATTTATTTTTATACATGCCTCCAATGTGAGTCTGTGTCGGGTCAGTCGGCTATATAGCGCCTTTGTTACACTTTCCTTTTTATGATGTCTCTGATTTTGCTAAAATGTATACAAAGTATTTATGTTATTTTTTCTCAATGATAAATGTTGCTTTTATTACCATAAGCAGTCATCACAGTAGTAGTAGTGGTATTGTCATGTATGCCATTAAGCTACTTGAGTTAAAAAGATGAGGTGAATGCCGACTTTCTTACTGCAGTTTAGTCAAACCAGTGCAAATAGGAGGCTGTTATAACTGATACTTTAGCTTTGACTTCTCATTTTTGTACCACTGCCAATTTCTTTTCCTTTCTCTCATAGCTATTACATGCTTCTCAATTAAGCTATTGGTTGACTAAAAGGGGATAAAGAGAGATTCATTAAAACTCATCTTTTCAGGCAATTCACAGAAGAGCCTGGGTGCCTGGTGATAAAGGAGCCGGCATAACAAGGTTCAGGCTTTACTACTCTTGTTAGGTTTGGAGGGAGGTGAGGAAGTTTCTGAAGGATAAAAATGAAATAGTTATTGTTTCTACATTTCCGCAGCTGGGGAAGGGTGAATGGAAAGGAAAAACTTTGTTTTTTTTAATTCCTTGCTTTTTTCAACAATAAACACTCAAATGGCCATCAGGTTTAAAACTTATGTTTTATGTAAAGGGACTACAAACTACCCAAACTTTCTCTCTTTGTCCTTTACCTCTTTTATTTCTGACTAATGCTTGGGAATGACAGAAAGATGGGTTTTTTTGGGTAGGTTTCTGTCAAGAACTGGAGGATGAGTACTCTGCTTTCACATTTGGCCTCTGTGAAATCTGGGATTAGTGCTACAGGAGGGTAGAGCTACACTCTTAAAAATAATGATTCTTTAATGGCACTTTATAGGTTCTTTACTGGGTTTTATGGTTTCACATAGAAGTATTGCTTGACTAAGCACAATTTCAATCTGGGATACAGTAGGTTCTCTGTATAAGAAGCTGATCCTTTGTGCTTTGAATAACTTCCTAATATGCAGAACAAATCTGAAATCTTTACTATATGGTAGGCTACCTAGTAGGGAATAGATAATCTGGACTATGTGTTGTACACAGCTTTAAAACGTATGACCCATTGGTATTTTACAATCTGATCCCATCTTTTCAGGGATATTAACTGTATGGAGCCTGTTACAGATCTAAATATATGAATGGGTCTTTCTGGAACCTTCATGTGGATGGGTCTTTATGGAATCAAAAATGGTTCCTCCATTGCATCACTGAAGAATCACTTGTAGTCAAGGGAGGAACAGTCAATGAGTCAAAAAACAGTTTGGGATGCCAACACAACCCTCCAGGTTCAATTAGTTCTTTTATAAACAAAAATAATGTACAATGGTGTAAAACCAACAGAATCATTGCCATTTACACCTTTATTTTTGTACCGTATATACTCAGTACCATATACAATCAGACCCAAAATTATAAACCTGTTCAAAAATGCGACCCTTAAATTTTTTTTTTTACATTTTCTTGCTTCCTCCAATCTCGCATCTGTTTCTCAGACACATAAAATTTAGTGGTCACGTAGGCACAATACATAAAAAAGGCAGTGTGCTCCTTGTGTACTCTCTCAGGTGGGTGTTAGTATATTATAGTCTCTCGGACCAATAGTGTGAGTTTTCCACATTCGACTTCTATGACCGACATTATAAAATACAGGAAATTATAAGGTAAAATCAAGCCCAACTTATCCGTGGGAGAACTTAAACACAAGTATATACGGTAAATGCTTTCAGAGGTATCAAAAGCTCTATGACACACTCCTTTTAGTTTTCCATTGTAAACAAAAGCAATACAGGCACATAACTATTTTTTTCCAAAGATTACTGAAAAATGATGATATATTTGGTGCAAAATGAACACTGGTAATGTTTTCCATATTTATTCTAGTCGGTTTAATATAAAAAGAAGCCATTGACCTTTGAAAGGCAATTGACAAATTTGGGTGAATATGTTATGACTACAGTAAGTTTGGGATGTATGGCGTTTGAAATACTTAACAGTGGGTTAGTTTATTTAATATTCTCTATTTTCTGCTTTTTAACTCATCATTTTTTAATGACTTTGAAAGTTATGATTTATTTTATTCGGCAGATAAAACCCAGAAACACAGACAAACATTTGTACAAAACACAAACAGTGGACTTGCTCCACAGCAACCTTCCTCTTAGGCTAGGATATCAGCCAGAAGAATTCAATCAAGTTTCAAAGTCTTCTTTGCACAGGATAAACCCCTAACCGGATACCAGACAGGTAAAGGAGATTCCGAACTGAAAAGCCATCCTCTCAGGCATAGGAAAAACTTGTTTAGAGGCGTGTATTTTTTCAGGTTGGACTTTTTAATGATGAGAGCAGTTCCTAACAGACATTTCCTTTCCGTTTCTTTCAGACAGTAACTTATGGTTTTGCATTCATTTGTTCTTGATTGGGTTTCTTTCTGTTTTGGCAGTTTATAGCAAATTCTACAGTATCTTAATTAAGAGTGAGATTTGTGAGGCTGTGGTAGCTGCATGCCATGCTAGGTAGAGATTATCATTGATTTAGGTAAGGAGCTTGCATTGCATTGTTTAGCCAAAGTTATCACTACTTTCGCTACAATATGGTGGCGTTTCATGGTTTACCCTGTGATGGTTACAACATAAAGTGTATTCATTTAAAGATCAAATTAACTGAATTTAGCAGCATAACCACATATGAGTGGTTAAAGTGTAATTATTGTTTTAATGTGTATGCTGTGAAAAGAATCGATATGTAACAGTGAATGTATAGTTGTTACGTTCCACACCAGACATTGAAGTGTATACAGTTTTTCTGACCTGCTAATTTTCAACGTCCAGTCCTGTTATGATTGTTTTGGTGCCAGCTCGATCATTTAACACTTCTTCATTTTGAAACATGAAATAGTTCAAGGAATTCAGTAGAAAAAATAAGAGGAGACATTTTAATAGATTTGGATTAGTGAGATGAATGCTTCTAATATTTTACTGTTGGCTAAACATATCAGATGTCTACCCAAAGCAGTCAGTCCAGGAGGTTTCTGTGAAGGAAAGGTCTGCTATAACACAGGGTGAGATCAAAAGGTCAACTATTTAACGGCACTAATCTGTCTTTCCACTTCATTTTCCTGATAACATCATGTTTTGCTGGACTATCTTCTTTCACTATGGGGTTTTTTCACTTCTTGTTTCACTTTGTAATTGTTCTTTGTTTGAGTAAGGTGATTATGTATACAGCAGGGGTGTCAGACTCAATTTAGATTAGGTTACATTATATTAGCTAAACTTTATTAATCTCATAGGGAAATTCATCTGCATACACCAGCAGAAACTTACAAAAAAAAAGACTAACATGTTTGGTATAGTGGGTCCGCGGCTTCCAATAAAAATCCCGGGTTTTAAATCCATATAGCCGTGCTGTTCTCCGTGGGCGCGACTGCATGACCGCGGGGAGTTAATGAGGTAACGGGAGTGAGTCGCCCCTGCACGTGTGGGTTTGGTCATTCTTGATTGCCTCATTGGCTTCCTGCGGCGTGTAATTAAGGCAATGCACCCACGGAGACGCATGGGGGCTATGTATATATACAGGTCAACACCAAATAGTGAGAGAAATGAAAGGATGAGGAGATAGTTGGAGGTGAAGAAAAAAAGGGGTTAATTGACAGGAAAGAGCAGTCCAAGAAGGATGAGCTGGCCACCTAGAAATAGGAGACAGAACAAGCTTAGGCCCCGCGAAGGAGCATCTGTCGGTTGCGTTCTAGGGGCTAGTTTGCCCCACTGAATGTTCGAAAAAGTGGGGTGAGCAAGGCAGGTGTCCTCCTGAGGGATCCGAGGAGCGACTATGGGTGCGCGAAGGATGAAGGGAGGAGAGCCGACCTCGTTGGTCTGGCAGTGACATCCGTATGGGGGCCAAAATGGAGGCGGCTGGAGAAGTGTGTTGCTGTTGATTCTCCGCTGGCTGCGGGAGTTATGGGTGAGCTGGGGAGAAAGAAGGTGTGCTACGATCGGGAACAGTGAGACTGCATTTTAACTTCTGCATTTTTAATCTCTGATTTTAATGGATGTATTTATTGTTGTTTTTTATCCCCACTGGACATTTGTCATTTTGGGATTTATTTATTGAAACTGATGCACTGCACTTTTTGACTGGACACTGTTTTATTTTTTAATAAAAGCACTTTAGAACTTTTGGAAATATCCCCTGGCTTCATTTGAGAATTGTCCTCACTTGTCAGCTCATCTCGGTGACATTACCGACGGTGTCGGGTACAAGGGCTCCCATAAAGACGGATGGGAGCGTGGAGTGGACCCACATCACCACAATGTAACAAATAATACAGCCAATCAATCAGTCAATCAAATGATACATAAATATATTAATAAATAAATTTAACTAATGTTAAGTACATTTTGAAATATCTACACATTATACAAGTCTCCCTTCACCGCTCAAATAAGTGAGCTAAATGACAAGGGAGCCTGATGTGTGTGTGTGTGTGTGTGTCTATATATACAGAAAATAATTACCTCAATCTACATGCTGTCAAATAAACGAACCACACACCATGGTGCAACGTAAAGTGGCTTAACCTCTGATGCTGACGTCCAAGGTTCGATCCCCGAGAGAGAATGCAGTGAGTGTGTACACCTGATGAGCCCAGAATTAGGGCGAAACACATG
>JANRMT010062854.1:4972551-5038255 GCA_026402145.1 Polypterus bichir lapradei | reverse complement strand
CCTCTCATTTCGTGGCTGGTCAGACACACATACTTCCACGCGTAGACATTTATATATAAGATAGTGCCTGATGATCCTGATGCTCTTGGCTCTCTGGTCCAGTGTCTTAGCAGTATTTCTGAATTGATGAGTAGTAACTTTCTCAAACTAAATAAGTAAATAAAAACAGAAATATTAATGACTGGCAAAAATGGATATAGTGAGGGCATTAGAAATAAACTTGAGCCCTTAGGTTTAAAAATCAAAGGCGGGGGTAAAGAATTTAGAGGTAGTCATTTACTCTGATGCATATTATCTAGATTACTGGGACTACATTTATTCACTTAGTGAATATAGCAAAAGTTAGACCCTTTATAACTTTACAGGACACTGAAAAATTAAGTCATGCTTTTGTTTTTAGTTGACTTGATTACTGTAATGCACTCCTAACAGGAGTACCTAAGAAAGACATCAATCGTTGGCAATTAGTGCAGAATGCAGCAAACAGTAACATAACTAGTAAAAGAAAGTTTGAGTACATCTCAACAGTTTTACCATCATTACATTGGTTACCTGTGTCATTCAGAATTGACTTTAAAATACTACTAATGGTTTACAAAGCCTTAAGTAATCTTGCTTTATCTTATGTTTTGGAATGCTTGTCCCCCTACACTCCAAGTCGTAATCTTTGATCTTCAATTGGAGGTCTGGCTGTAATTCCAAGAACAAAGCTTAAAAGGAGTGGTGACTCAGGCTTTTACTGTTATGCACTTAAAATCTGGAATACTTTAAACTTTAGAAATTCTCCAGGCTAATACTGTGGAACATTAAAAAAAAAAAAACATTATTTTAATATCTCTACCTTGTAGTTAGAATTTAGGTGTATTCCTAATATACTGTATGGGCATCGAATTATCATATTCTTCAGGAATCCGCAATCTGTACTAATCCCTACTATTCTCTGCTGTTTTTTTTTCTGGTTCTTCTATGGTGATGATCTGCGGCACCACCATCTGATCAATGCACCATGCTGCCCCCTGAGACGATGGAATGAAGGCAGGTGTCTCGGCTGTCCATGAGAACAACTTTATCAAATTCCTATCATGTGAATCATGAAAACAGGGAAGTTTGATTTTAAACATTTATGTTAAGTTGAATGCCCAATGGGGACTATGTAGTCTTTTGCCCTTTGTAATAACCTGTTGATTTTGTATTTTTTTTTGCTTCAGCTTAACTGGTGTTTATTTTTCTTCTGTTCAGTGTGGTGCTGAGGTGTCACCCATTGCACAGCTGCACTTGGATCTCAATCTTGGTGATTTTCCATGTGGTGGGTGTGGCAACGTGCTATAATCAGAGCATGCGCCCAACCATTTTGCCTTACATCTTTGTTGTTTCTTAATTCTCTAATATTATTGCTTTATCTTAATTGTTTTCATTTTCTTGTAACTTTCTCTTTGTCATCTTGTAAAGTACTTTGAGCTACAGTACATAGTTGTATGAAAATGTGCTCTACAAATAAACTTTGCTGTTGTTGTTGATTTACACATGAAAAAAGAACAGTAGTACTGCATCAAATTGATAGCTTGAAGTGCTGATTAATGCATAGAAAAGCTGTTTCATCCATATTGTGCCTACTCTCTGTCAGCCAGAAGTGATTACATTACATTACATTGTTCTGGTTTATCAGATAATTTAATGTGTATGTTGCCATTTGATACCTCATGCCAACGGTCCATGGCATCTAGCTGATAAACCGAGGATGGACCAGTAGGAAGAGAGGAAACAGACAAGATATAAGGTAGATAAAATTGCAAGGGTTTTATTAAAAAACACAAAGAATTAAAGTGTTCACAATGCATCGCTAAAATCCGGAGTCAAAGGCTGTAAAAATAAAAGTGTAAAATTCTTTAATTTAATGCACGAGAGCTGTCTAAAACAGTCAGTCACTGAGGGAATCCTGAACCCTTTGAAGCATTTTATGGCACTGACCGGCAGCGCAAACAACCAGTTCAGCGCTTCCTTGGATATTCAGTCAACTTACCCTCGGCCAGCATTGAACGAAGCACTGCATACAGTGGCAGCTTCATCTGTCTTCAGACATAGTTCCACCTTTTATTGCAGCTTGCCGACAGCCACCATTGCCCCAAGCCCATACAAAAACATCTCCTCTTGGTTTTACAAGCGGTTCCAACTTTTATACTCCAATCCCAGACTGTTCCTTTCACTCACCAGATTTTCTGTCGTCACTGGACTTTGGAATGCTCAGTAGATGTGGACCTCTCCTCTTTTGCTGGATCACACTGTGTCTCTTTCTCCTCTATGGAAACTCATATACAGTTCACAGTAAGTCACACCATGCTGTTATGCTCCCAGATCTATCTCTTGAACTTATGCTCACTCTCCTTCTTCCTTACATTTCTTTTCTGATTCTTGTTCTCATTCTTCCACTTAGCCCCTCTCTACTGTTTTATATTGTGCACGGAAAACTTCAGCTGCACATGCCAGCTCAGATTAATCTACGGGCAAAGTAAAAAGCTAAAACAATAGTAAATAAAATTCATTAAAACACACTCTAAGGCATTAGTAAGTTTTTCTTCATAGACATATAGAAAATGTTATTTTGGAAGAATTATGTGACCTTTGTTTTGCTGAATGGACTGTTTTCATCTAGACTGTTCTAATGTTCTAAACAAAGTAATGGCCCACCACATGCCAGTATATTTTCCAAAATGTTGTAATATACTGCCCAGACCTTGATTGGATAAATGGGTTTAATCACAGGTGTGTGCATTGGCTGTCACTCATTATTATTTAATTTGGTGGGTTTGGGGAAAGAATAATGCACTGTGAAATACATATGTCCACTTTTGCTGGTAGTGATCGCAATTGTTGGCATCTGAGCAGGGCAGATATTATTTCTAGTAAAAATCTCTGTTTTACCCCTAAGAATCCCTAAATGCTTGAGGCCACCTGAGAAATATAATCCTTTCCATCTATCATGGTGTTTTGTGCAGTTCCCATGGAAGACACTTAGTGAACATTCCCATTATATACCCAAATTATCTCATTTAATTGCTCTGTATCAAGGCCCTACCAGACGTTTTTCTTCTTTTTTAGTTATTCTGGTGTGTGTTCAGGCTATAGTGTGCGCGCATATACAATACAATACAATACAATTTATTTTTGTATAGCCCAAAATCACACAAGGAGTGCTGCAATGGGCTTTAACAGGCCCTGCCTATTGACAGCCCCCCAGCCTTGACTCTCTAAGAAGACAAGGAAAAACTCCCAAAAAAACCCCAGTAGGGAAAAAATGGAAGAAACCTCGGGAAAGGCAGTTCAAAGAGAGACCCCTTTCCAGGTAGGTTGGGCATGCAGTGGGTGTCAAAAAGAAGGGGGTCAGTACAATACAATACAATATAATACACAGAACAGAACAAATCCTTAATAAAAATAAAATAAATAAATAAAAATACAAATTTTAGAAGTACGTAGCAGAATTTAACAGTGGATGACATCACATAATATGATTTGGATTTGTTTAGAGTCCTGGAGACCTCATCCATCAAGCTGCCTCCCCCATTTGGCCATTCCACAGCTGAAACAGTGCTGGGCCAGCCAATCCGATGAAAGGACCTCTCTTTCCCATGATTCCAGTGATCCTCCATCAGGGATGACTTTACCATAGGCAGGCACAACAACTTGGCAGGTGGGCCATGGCACCAAGCGCCAGATTTGAGTACCGAGAAGAGAAACAGAATAGGTGAGGGTTAGTATCAAATTATAACTATCATTATGTTTTAGGGCTAATGACTGACAACAGAGATGCAGTATGTACAGTTAATCAGCAGCTCTAGTCAGGATATGCTAAACTGAAGTAGTGAGTCTTCAGCTGGTATTTAAAAGCTGAGACCGAAGGGGCATCTCTTATAGTAACAGGCAGACCATTCCACAGTTTAGGGGCCCTGTAATTAAAAGCTCAACCACCTACTATTATTTTATTAATCCTTGGAATCATAAGCAGACCGGCATCTTGAGATCTTAATGTGCAATCTGGTTTGTAAGTCACGATAAGTTCAGACAAGTAAGCTGGACCTTGGCCATTTAATGCCTTATATGTTAAAAGAAGGATTTTGAAATCTGCTCTAAACTTAACCGGGAGCCAGTGTAACGATTTAAGAACTGGAGTTATGTGTTCGTATTTTCTTGTTCTTACGATAATTCGATTAACTGGAGGCTGTATAAAGAACAGTTTGAACATCCAGTGAACACCGCATTGCAGTAGTCAATCCTACTAGAAATAAATGCATGAATTAATTTCTCAGAATCCTGTTTATTTAGAAAGCGCCTTAATTTCCTAACATTTTTAAGATGGAAGAAACATGATTTGGACAACTTTGTAATATGTGCTTTAAATGACATGCTGCAGTCAAAGAGAACTCCGAGATTTCGGGCTGATTAAGGAAAATTAATGGTGATTGCAACGGAGTTAAATGATGACAGAATATTGTTGTGATCAACATCATTCCCTCCAACAATTAACATCTATGTTTAAAAACAAGTAGTTCTCATCCATCAACTCCTTTAATTCACTAACACAACTAATTAAAGACAACATTGGAGAAACTTCATTTGATCTAAATGAAAGGTATAACTGGGTGTCATCTGCATACAAGTGAAAATTAATATTATGTTTCCTAATGATAGATCCCAGTGGAATCATGTAAAGTGAAAACAGTAAAGGTCCCAGTACTGAGCCTTGCAGGACACCATATTGAACTTCTGTGTATAATGATGGAGTACTGTCAGCACATTTCTGTACATATTGGAATCGATTTGATAAATAAGAACTAAACCAAGCGAGCATAGTGACTGTAAGCCCAACATCATTTTCTAGCCTGTGCAGTAAAATAGAATGGTCAATGGTGTCAAATGCTGCACTTAAGTCTAACAGCATAATTACAGTGGAGTTTCCTTCATCAGAGGATATCAGAATGTCATTTACAACCCGCGTTAGTGCTGTTTCTGTACTCTGACCAATGCGGAAATCAGACTGGAATTTCTCAAATAAATTGTAATGTGTAAGATGTGACTGAAGCTGATTGGCAACTACTTTTTCTAGTATTTTAGAGAGAAAGGGTAAATTTGAAATAGGCCTATAATTATTAAGTATGTGTGGGTCTAGGTCTGACTTTTTAAATAATGGTTTAATGACTGACACTTTTAGTGCATCAGGTACTGTGCCATGCAATAATGAACTATTGATAATGTTTAAAATAGGCGCTCCAAGAACATTCATGGCACTTTTTACTAGTTTTGTTGGCACTGGATCTAGGGAACAAATGGTGGGCTTCATTTTAGAAATTAAAGTTAAGACTTCCTGCTTAGTTATAGGATTAAAATGACTAAAGTGCTGAATGCAATGTGAGACAGGGTCTGCTAAGCTAGTATTTGGTTTGTACTGTGATGCTGAGATCTTGGATCTTATATTTTTAATTTTCTCATTGAAGAAGTTCATAAAGTCTACACTGCTAATGTCTGTTGGTATTTTGCACTGTAGATCTGAATACCCATTTGTTAATTTAGCCACTGTTCTAAACAGTACCCGAGGATGTTTTTCTATCTATCTATATATCTATATATAAAATATATTATAAAAATTGTAATGAGAAAAGGCAATTTACCCCAACAAGCTTGTCCATCCTATTCACCTATATTAAGCCATGCTTTGAAGGTCCTTAAAGTCCTGGGACCTCATGTATAAATGGTGCGTACGCACAGAAATGTTGTGTAAGAACTTTTCCACGTTCAAATCATGATGTATAAAACCTACACTTGGCGTAAAGCCACGCACTTTTCCACGGTACCTCATACCTTGTCGTATGCAAGTTCTCTGCTCGGTTTTGCAGACTGGCGGCACCCTGCGTCAAAGCAGTGCTACTGTTCCTGTGTCTTTACTCCTTATTTTCCTGACACGGCTTTATAAATACGCTGAAACTAACCGCATATTGTTTATTAGTGTAATGCATCTGATTGTAATTAACTTGTAACAATATAATGGTCCAGGGAATAGCCATAGTATTCCAAATACCATAACTGCTTTAGCATTGTTACTCTCACTGCACCTTCTTCTTCTTCTTTCAGGTACTCCTGTTAGGAGTTGCCACAGCGAATCATCTTTTTCCATATTACTCTCGCTGCACCACTCGGAGTATATAAATCACTGTATCTGAGTGTGAATCACAGCAGCAGCTGATCGGAAAGAGAATTAACGGTATACAGTATCAAGCACGCGCTACCTCAGCCATGGCAAAAAAATTTCAAAGCCTTTCCTGTACGGACCTCGCGGTTCAGAAACAGTTTCATCCCAAGAACTATAAACGCACTCAATCAATTGCTCCTTGTAGAACTGTTTGTACTTATAAGTACAATTACCTCACTGTAAACTTGCACTACAGTTATAAAATTGCACAACCTGAGCCACTTTATAAAGCGCGTATTTACATATGATGACAATATCATTTTTATGATGAAATGCAGCAAAATATGTTTATTATATTATACAGTTAAAACTTTAATTTCATTTAAATAATCTATATTCTTCACTGGGACTGGCATGAAGGATAGAATAATTAAACATGTACTACTAAGACATTTCAATGTTCCTTAAACGTTTTGAAGAATCAGCGCTGTAAGCTTACAGATGGCTTAACATCTATTACAGAGCTGATTGTGTGGCGATCGGTTACTTATAGAAAGAAAAGCAAGGACTGCAGGGGCAGTCACGCCAATATATATTGAATATAAAACAGAAAGAGAAAATAATGACACAGCTAAAAACGCAGCGACCAATTTCGACAAAAGTTAAACGCTTGCTGTCATGAGCACGAGGTGGCTATGCAGTGTCCGCAACAGACGTGGCCATCCACCGTGCATAAGATACCATATTGACACTGGCGGGCGAAGGAGCCACCAATTCTTTCTCTGCCCAGGGCCGCCACAAGCCTAGAGCCGCCCATGAGTACTGCTTCAATAAATAATTTCATCGAAGGTCGCGCACAATCACTGCGCCGTGAAACCCATCTATACTAATAAAAGGCAAAGCCCTCACTGACTGACTGATTGACTGACTGACTGACTCATCACTAATTCTCCAACTTCCCGTGTAGGTAGAAGGCTGAAATTTGGCAGGCTCATTCCTTAGCTTACTTACAAAAGTTAGGCAGGTTTCATTTCGAAATTCTACTCATAACTGGAATCTACTTACGTACATATATACGGCCATAGCCTGCAGCTCGGTCGCCGTGTGAGGCGGAGTTGCATCCCTCATCGTCACGCCTCCCACGTAATTGAGTGCCTGCACATATAAGGCCGTCCATAAGCAGCAATCCAATAGACACGCTGCAGCTAAATATTTGCGGGTGAAGGACTGTGCTTATGCAAACGAAGATGAGTTGGTCAGGAATAGAATAGTGTTTGGCACAAACACAGTGAAAGTGCGAGAGAAACTTTTAAGTGCCGGGTCTGAACTAACATTAAATAAAGCCGTGGACATTGCAAGATCACACAAGATAGTACAACCACAGCTGAGAACCTTCGATGCATGTACTCCGAGCGGCTCACATGAACTGACTGTGACCTCCAAAGAGCGCTGAACAAAAAACGTATTACACAATTGAGAAGGCAGCAAAAGAATATGAAGCATGTGACGCATACAAGCATATTCATAAGTGCAGGTACTGCGGAAACAAAGCACACGGTGGAAAAAGTCAATGTCCAGCTAAAGGAAGACAGTGTAAAAAATGTGGTAAATTGATCCACTTTGCTAAAGCTTGCAGGACTGGGAAAGGTAAACCCGTGCATGCAGTGTGTGATGTCTCAGATAAAGAGGAAGACGACTGTTTATTGATGCAGTAAGAAAGGAACCCTCTGAATCTTAACAAGCCTTTGTAGACATATCAATAGGAAAGAAAGGTATAAAGCTTAAGTTTAAATTAAGTTCATAGACACGCTGACGCTAAATATTCACAGGCAAATCCACAACTTAATACCGGGAATGCCTGTTAAACATCTTAGATTCACGAGTACCGATTTGGGTAGTGAATACTTCGATGAATGAAACCTGTTATCTTTACAACGGTTGACAAACACGGAATATAACGTGAACACAACACATTCTCCAAATATGAACCTGATTGAAAGAAATAATGATAATCAAATCCTTGATGACAGCAACACTCATAACAGTCACAAAACAATTACATTGACAATCATGTTACGTTATTTTTAAAATGTTTCCTTTTCTTTTTCATAACTTCTTTAACACACTACTTCTCCACTGCGAAGCGCTGGTATTTTGCATTTTGCAGTATTTTTGTTATTCATAGAGCTGTAATATCACGAATGTAATGGATTCTGTGTCCAGTCGGAGGAAGAGAGCCGGTTTAAGAAGCAAGTAGTGATTCACACACATAGAGCACATAGAAGATCACATACAAAACAAAGCATTTAACGTGCTACTTTAATTATGATGTGATTTGAGAAACTGGTTAATTAAACGATTCTAAGATGACGTTTATGATGTTCTACTTTAATGACAAAATATACTACATGATTAAAGTGGAAGTTTCGAGATTGAAGTTGACATTTTGTGCTTTTTTCCCCACTGTGTGCCTTTTTGTTCTCTGTATCCTAATAAGCTTTCATATGACACTCAGACGGTGGGCTACGACTCGCCTTTTCATGGCGACTTTGATATGTGAGCTTTTAAGTTTCTCCAACATGCTATGTCACTCGATCAACTTCCTTTTGTTGATTATACCACGGTTTAATTAAACAAATAGTATGTTTTTCCTTTGCCTCCACTTGGTATTCGCTGAAATTCTTATATTTTCCCCTATGCTTTTCCCATTGTCTTTTCACAGAAGGCTGAGCTTAAGGGCGATTTATATTTATTTGCATATTCAAAGAGGCGTAATTCTGGGAGGAGTTAGGGCGGGACATAAGGCGCGTGCATGAGCGTTACTTTTCACGCTGACTGGGATTTATGTAGTGGAAGAACGTGGAAGTTGGAGTACGCACAGATTCCTGCATCTGAATTTTTCTGTGCGTAAGCACATTTCGGCTTTTGTGCTTACGTCATGTTATAGTGCAAATTCTACGCACGGTGTTATGCATGAGGCCCCTGCTCTCCACAACACTACTTCATCATGTTTTCTTTGTGTCTATGATTTTTAGAGCAAAGTAAAACTTTCTAAAGTTTATGCAAAATCTGCCCTTAACAAGTGTCCTACCATGTCCCTAAGTTCTTTTGCAGAATTTATTTTACATGTGTTCACCCACAAGAGACACCTCAACAGTCTCTAATAAAAGGTCAACAGACAAGTCATTTAGTTTGTTTCTTATCAAGACATAAAAGCCACAATAGACCCATCAATAGATGGTTGATATGCTGTCATTTTTAAAAGTTTTATTTAAGAGTAAAACACTTAAACAAACAGAAAATTCAAAAACACATTTGTGATCAAAAAAGCTTTACAATTATCTTCCAAAAAAATACAAGGAAATAAAGAAAACACCCAACCTCTTTCTCCTACCCGCATCACAGAGCTCAGTGTGATTCCTCATAAATATTACAACAATAGCAAAAGTCAAAGACCCAGCAATCTATTATATGATAACATTAATTCATTTTTCACAAAATCTAAAAATGAATAAAGAAGAATTAAATTTTTTCTCCGTTTAAGAAAATAATCCGAATGATATGTTTGAGTGTTGAGCACATTTCAGACACAATTTGGATCTCATCCTGGATAGCCTTTACACAGTTGATCATCCCTGTTTCTATTCAGACCTTCACTATTTAAGTGGGTAGTCTTTAAAATACTATCTCTGCTCTTGACATCAATTGATCCTTCAAATCCTGTATATTTTGTACTTTTTGGTGTACATCATACTTTACTTTTACCATAAGTGGACTTTAAAGGTGATTGGCTGAAGATGAGTGATTGTCTCCACTGACAACATTGATGTGGTTCCAGGGACAATAGAGACCTAATGAATTAAATAAGCTGTCCCCAGTGAATCACTAATCTAATTCAGCTGCCACACAATATTGAGAGGTCGATGGCATAACACGGTTTTTAAATAAATAATTAGGTCCCAGAACGTTCATGTTCCAAATTGGTGCAGATGTACACAAGCCAGTGCCGCCTGGGCTAGGGTGCTTGGATAATCATACAATCAATTGCAAATGTGAGCCAATCAGTCAGGTGCCTCATTTACACCTCGGAGTAGGTGGTGGACAGCAACTGTACCCAATCAGGCAATATAAAGGAAGTCTGCACAGCAGAGAGGGAAGAACGTAAAAAAAGAAAAAACATAAAATGAAGACATGAAGGTTAAAGGAAAGGAATGTAGAGAAGGGAATTAAAGGGACGGAGGCTGGTGCAATATTTGAGGTGAAACAAGTGGACAGGAAAGTGAACCCCATGAGCGGAGCAAGTGGCAGGGGGCAAAAGGGGCCGTTCCTGCTGAGTACCCTTAAGAAGCAGGAGCAGCCAAGTTGTCCAGGAGGGTCCCACAGAAGCCTGATGGACTGCAGCATGGAGGGAGAAGAAGCAAAGCTCAGCACAGCGCCCTGTGAATGTCAACAGACTGGCAACAGGAATATGAGCTGGTTTAAGGGTTGTCTGTGCCTGCTGGTGGATGTCTCGTCATGCTGAGATATCCATAAAGGGTAAGCCAAGGAGATGTCAGTTTTAGAACACTTTGCACCAACCCCTTGCTGACTGCCACATATTGAAATTTCACATATTAAAATTTCATTCTGGGACATCATACAGTAGAGTCCCCATTCATAAATGACCAACTACTGCTAAATGTAGAAAAGTGACAATAAAGGAAATTTTGTCTAGACCAATTTTTAGAGGTCTGGGTTTGCTGTTTTTTAATCATTTTACTGCAGTTATTTTTGAGAATACTTAGTATGATCCTCTTTGAATGTGATTTGATCCATTTGACTGCTGGAATCATTGTAGGCTTTTTTGTTGTTTCACATTTTCTTTCTTTTCATGAGCAACCTCTTGTTGTTGATTACAACTGCACTGTTGAACCTAAAGCCCAATTACAGAGCTGCACAGACAATCTATAATTGGATTTTTAAAAAACAAAAATAGATTTCTTCATACTAGTTCTCCTTTTTTCCACTATAATGTGGCACAATTCTCATGTTTTCAGAGAAGTGTGATCAGCAAAAAAGCCCAACTTTCCAGAAAGAATTTATGCCTCTGGACATGGTTTTCTCTCTCACAGGAGAAATGCAGAGAATAAAGACAGCCATTCGTCATTGACTTCAAAGCCCAGTTAAATAAACGTATCAGTAAGGCTGCTATTGCCATGTCCAGACTAAACAAAAGAGTGTGAAGCAACAGTAGGCTGTCAGAACACAGTAAGGCCCAAGTTTACAAAGCCTGTGCCATGAGCACCCTCCTTTACAGCAGTGAAGCTTGGACACTATATGCTAGGCATGAGAGGAAGCTCAACGCTTTCCACATGTGCTGCCTCTGGCGAATCCTCAACATCTCTTGGCAGGACAAAGTCTGCAACAGTGCTGTCCTTGAGAAGGCTGGGATCAATAGTACATACACTCTCCTGAAGCAAAGATGGATGCACTGGCTCAGGCATGTCACGCAGATAGGTGTAGGTTGAATACCCAGAGACCCTATTATACGGAAAACTGGTAAATCCAAAAGAAACATGAATGCCTTTGACATAGACACGGACATATGGGAAATGATGGCCTCTGAACGGCAATCCTGGAAGCAGGCGGTGCAAAAAGGCCTTTCCATTTTGAAGAAACACTCACCCAACAAACAGAGGTGAAATGTCTAAGAAGAAAAGGTAAACTCCTGACAGAAAAAATGGTATTAGACTTTGTCTGCAGTAGAGGCTGCCATTCCCGCATAGGCCTGCTAAGTCATAACAGATGCTGCATTAGAAGCTGAACACAGTGTTCAACTGACGGATGCCTAGTAGTAGCTCATTTGTTACGTTAACATTGCTGATCATTTAATTTCTTTATGCCTGATGTATCTTTATCTATGTGCCACGTGTTTTGTGGGTGTTCCCCAAACAGGCGGGCCATATGCACCTCATTGTCAAGGAACCGCCCTGAGCCCTATAAAGTCTCAGGAAAACCTACAGTCCCTTGCAGTTCATTGACTGTGCTAGGTGGTTGGTGAGTTTTCCTGTTTTATTCTGCTGTTTTGGTAATTAGTGTTATTTGCAATAGTAATGGACAGGTTGACAGACTAAATTAGACAGGAGTCCCTGAGGACTATGATGTTTGAGTATGGCATTGTGATCTGTAACAAGAGTAGGGAGCAGGTCGAGGAGACCCTGGAGAGGTGGAGGTATGCTCTAGAGAAGACAGAAGTGAAAGTCAGTAGGGCCAAAACAGAATACATGTGTATGAATGAGAGGGCGAGGTCAGAGGAATGGTGAAGATGCAGGGAGTAGAGCTGGTGGAGGTGGAAGGATTTAAATACTTCGGATTAACAGTACAGAGTAATGGTGAATGTGGAAGAGAGATGAAGCAGAGAATGCAGGCACGCTGGAGTGGGTGCAGAAGAGTGTCACGAATGATTTGTGACAGACATGTACCAGCAAGAATGAAATGTAAGGTCTACAAGATGGTAGTGAGACCAGCTGGGTTGGAGATAGTGCCATTAACAAAAAGATAGGAGACAGAGCTAGAGGAGGCAGAGTTAAAGATTTGTACTGGGTGTTCAAGGATGGACTTGATTAGAAATGAGTACTTTAGAGGGTCAGCTCAGGTTGGATGGTTTGGAGACAAAGTCAGAGAGGCGAGATTGCATTAGTTTGGACATGTGCAGAGGAGAGATGCTGGGTATATTGGGAAAAGGATGCTAGGGATGGAGCTGCCAGGAAAGAGGAAAAGAAGAAGGCCTAAGAGAAGATTTATGGATGTGCTAAGAGGGGACATGCAAGTGGTGGGTGTGATAGATCAAGATGCAGAGGACAAGAAGATATGGAAACAGATGATCCGCTCTCTGTACTCATAAAGGGAGCAACCAAAAGAAGAAGAAAAAAAAAGAAGACTGATTTACTGGATTTTTGGGACCTTTTGTTCTATGGTAATTGCTATTTGGATTGCCTATTTTGCAGTCATTGTCTTCTGTGTCTTTTGTAGTCCTTGGAGCTTCTTGTTTCAGAGCATTCTTTATAATAAATCTTTTATTTGTAAAGATTTCAGGCTTGCTCTTTTTTATGACTATCCAGGATTTGATGGGACTATTGTGCTGAAAATTTCTCTAGTCCATAACAATAACAACACACTAAAGACACAAAACATAAACATAAATGGTGCATTTATTAACAAAAATAACCACAGAAACAGATGAGCATAAAGAGAGTGACAAAGTACAAAACAAGAAACCTTAAACATCAATAGAAGTATTATATTACCAAAATATTCAACTGCACAAAACATCATATAGCATCAGTTGCATAATTATTCACAAGAGACAAGTAAAGACAAATAAAACCACTTAACATATGGAAACAACCAAAATAAACAAAAAAGGCCCAAAACATATCTTAAAGATGGTGATCTGGCATAGATGTTTCTTGTTTCTAGTTATGCTGATCTCGAGCACAAACATTTCTTACATTTTTCTAAAGCATATTTTTTGAGATAGAGAGCACACACAGCACCTGCCACAACATGTCGCTCACCATTTGTCCATTGATGCTGTCAAATGCCAGTGTATAATCCGAAGCTACAGATTATGTTTATTTTTAAAACGTGCAGTGTGCTTATGGACATATACTACACATTTATATGACTAATAGGTTTTTTTGGGAGTCTTTTCAACACTAGATGGTTCATCATAAACAGAAGATTGCTGTCTGTTGGACAAGGTTAACGTGAGCAACTCAAATCTCTGCAGTTTAAAATCAACGTCCCTTCATGAGGCATTGGATTGGTTGGGAAATGTGACACTCAGTGAGCCGTCTAATTGTTCCCACCAGGTTTTAAACTAAATTCATTCATGGCTGTCTCTAAATGTATATGCTCTTTGTGTGACTTTAGTGAGACTGTAGATCTACAAACCTTTATAACTTTTTTACATTCTCACTTTTCTTAGCACCTAATAAGGTAAAAAAATTCTTACATTTCCAGACCTACTTTGGGCTGCTATCATTAAACAACCTTTTGATTATTTATTTTTTAATACACTTCTTTATCCTCTTCTGTAAGCCTACCATTTTATATTTATATTCCTGAGGTTGTTTGTTGTTTTCCAAAAGAAGTTCTTCAATGGCATTAAAATATCAATGACTTGTTAGTTACACATACTGTATATTACTATTTTTTAGTGGTTTGTTTCTTCAATTATCTTTGACTCAAAGAAACTCATGTATCTATTGAGAGCATAAGTGATCATAAGTGGTCTCGTCCGTGTCTGTGAGAATGTCAGCATATCTCAGAGAGTGCTCTGCTACAGCATACGAGTATTGTCATGCTCCCACTCAGTGGCGTCACTAGGGTTGGTGTCATCTAGCGCAGTAATTTATGATGCAATCTCCTCCATGGACCTCCACTCATAGCAGACCATACAGGATCCTTAGTAAAGTTTTTTTGTACTAATGATACTTGCAAATTGTAATTCCCATATATTGATGAATGTAATGGTAATAGTAGTGGCATAAACAACTAGCAAAATTAAAATTATACCTTTAAATTGCAATATTATACACACAGCCTATGTCTGTTTACATTTTCATAGTTTTATGTGGTTAAAATGGACATTTGGTAAGAAAACAATAGAATTCAAAGTGACGCTTAAGAACAATATCAAAAGTATTTTAATTTTAATGTTAGAATTTACTGTTACATGAGATACTTTAATACATTAGGTTTGCATAATCAATAACATCCCAAATAATGCTGAACTTATAGATATATACATTTGGAAATATAGTCATAAGTGAAATAATACGATAAAAATAAATACACAAGCATTTCAGCACTTAGTGAACATCTCGACTACAGCAGAACTTTCCTTTCCTGGCCTAGTGTGAACATGTGAACCACTTCACTGAAATTACAGTAATCCCTCGTTATATCCCGCTTCAACTTTCGCGGCTTCACTCTATCGCGATTTTATATGTAAGCATATCTAAATATATAACGCAAATTTTTCACTGCTTCGCAGGATTCTGCGAACAATGTGTCTTTTTACTTCTGTTACATGCTTTCTCAGTTGGTTTGCCCAGTTGATTTCATACAAGGGGCGCTATTGTAGGACGCCATTACGGCATCAATCAGTCCACCATTCTTTTTATTTAAAAAGGAGGAAAATAATATAAGATCTATAGCTGCAGTGTCCTTTAGCCTGGGTGCAAAACGAATTGTAAGTGGACGTAATAAGGCGGTAGTCCAGATGGAATCTGCTTTAGGAAATTTGGATTGAAGACTGCCGGAAGAAGAACAATGGCGGTGCTACACAGTCGCCTGAAGAGGCTCCTTTAGAAGACCTTTAACGCTCTCCTTTGTTGTGCAGTAAAATTAAACTCATCGTTATCGGACAAGTTGTCGTGTCATTGTTGGTGAGTAACCATAATTAATTTTCTACGTACAGTACTTAGTACATTATCAAATGTTATCAGTTTTCAGCATATTTTCCTGTAATTTCTGTTAAAAATTTATCTTAGTGAAAACCTGTTTTCATCCTACTGAGCGCAGGCTCATACCACTTACATATGCAGTACATACAGCAAACTAGTGGTTTCCAATTGCAGGCAAACAACATACGCTGTTTGACTTGAGTCCTAAATTGTCCTGGTAAAACAGAATGTGGGTGATTGAATCTGAGTGTCCTGCCTCTTTACCAGTACTGTTGCGATAGGCTGTTGCTTCCTTTAATCATGACTTTTGTTAACAGTCAGTGAATCAAAATTTTCTGACAGATTTTTCATTTTCATAATGAAAACATTTTTACATCATTTACTTCACTACACAGAAAGTGTGCTATTTGCTTTTTTTTAATTACCTTTAATGGCACTGTGTAATACTGTAACCAATCAATGAGAAAAAGCAAGATGTGGTAAGAATACATCTGAGAAAAAAAGATTAGATTTTCATCTATCAAAACTGTAGTTTTTCATGTTCTTTCTATTCATTGATGTATTTGCTCAGCGCATAATGAATTGTCACAGGTAATAGTGTTTCCTATGAAGGAGCCATTAGCCAAGCAGTTGCAGCAAATGTGTTATCAAGAACACTGTCAGAGAATAGATTACAGTTTGAAAGGAATGCTCTGACCTTGTTGCCTCGGCCTGACGGGAAAACAGAATGGGCTTCACCCGTACCATAAATTTATCATCTTTACCTTCTAGCAGATAATTTATCATCCTTAGATCTGATCCCAGTCATGCAGGAAGTGTTTGCTTTGTACCATTACTTATGCCATTATGTGATTCACCTTCTGCTTTGAAATCATTTTTAATACACTAGAAAGATGCAAGATGAATGATTCTTGATTTACAATGCTTAACAGCACAGATATTTCAAACGTTCAAGGAAAAAAATAAAAGCCTTTTCTTAATAACTTCATTTGGTTGTTTTTTAGGTAAATATTATTGCTATGTGTCATGATGTGGTCTGCATGGGTTACCAGTTGCAAGAATAAGAAAAGGTAAAAAGAAAAGATAAAAACATCAATTTGACTTCTCTATTTTTTGAAAATAATGTGTGTATATAGAGAAAACAATCATTCCTATATAGGTTGTGTATATATATATATATATATATATATATATATATATATATATATATATTTGGTTTAAAATCCAAGAGCACTGTACATATTCCAACATATAATTAAAATAAAAATTACATGCAACATAACACAAAATTATAATGCTGAAGACAATCTATGCAGTATAAATATCTAAATCTAAAAATAAGTATATTTATCTACAGTTGGGCACACAGAAATGCCATAGCTTTCTGCAGCACTGTCATTTCTTCCTGACACATTTTAACTCATTGCTGTACACTTCCACAATCATTGCTTTATGTTTCATAGTCACTGTTGTTCTGCCAGATAGCAAATTGCTTCCTTTGAAACCCAGTACACTAACGTACAAATAATTACTGCAAGGGGTCTTAATATTGTTCTGCATGGTTGATTTTTATTGCTCTATACCATGAGACGTTTTTCCATCATTGAAATGTTTTTAAATTATATTATTTGAAAATATTATTTTGTAAATATATTACTTCCCAGCATGTCTGATTTTCTCATCTAGGGACAAGATGAATGGGTTTCAGAAAGGGCATTGTGTCTAATACAAAAACAGAAGACTATAAAAACAATTGGTTTAGTTATATAGGTAATATTTTTCTAAGGGGCGGATTTAATTTTTTAGCTTGTCACAATGTTTGTGCTTGCGTGAGTTGATTGCTATGAGTAAGTGTGCATCCCTCTATCGAGTGATATGCTGGGTCCCAGACTGCTTGCATAGGCTCAGCATATTTTCTAGTGCCATCACACAGATGTACTTCTGCCATATATGAATACCTACTGAGATAAAGTAAGTTTCAACAAGCATGCAGTGGTAAAAGGCACATAATCCAGAGCCTGAACATTAATAATGTTTAATGGCAATATTATATAATTAATTTAATTAAATTTAATTAACACTATTTAATATTTGATTAACAATATTTCATGGCAATAATATTTACTTATTTTATATTTTAGTAATTTAATATTTAGTGGCAATGGCATGGCTGCTGATACAAAGTAAATTTGTATAATTACATACTAATTTTAGTAAATTAGTATGTAATATACTCAAAAATATACTTAGGCATTGTCAGCATTAACAATGGACCAAACCATGTGTATATGAATCATAAGTGTGTAAAACAGAAATTCATCAATCTTAGGTGAAGTGGCTGCTCCAGGTGTCTTTTTATTTTGCATTCTGTAGTTTATTGCAATTTTTTCTTTTTGTCTTCATGTGCTATGTCATCTAGCTACAGTGTCCATATTGTGCTGTGGCAAAAAAAAGTCCAATAATCCTATGTACTGTATTAACAAGATGTGTACAAGACACACCTCTGTATTAGCTAAGTGTACCTTTCCTAATAGGATTGTTGTCTATATTCTATACAATACAGCCAGTAAAGACTAATAGCAATAAGCATTGCAGAAAACATTTTCCTCTATCTTCAAAGGAGGCAGTCACGGAGCCCAGATGAAAATGCAGAGCATTTCTTTACTTGCACAAATCTATGCCCAGATGTCTCAGTCCATGGAGTGAGCAATCAATTAAACAATTCATCTGCTTTTATACTTTTCTATCACCATTACCTCATCTAATACATCACATCATCTGACTGTTAATATGCAGAACTTTATCATCTCCTCCAATCAACTATTGCTACAAGTAATTTCTGACTCATGTCAATTCTGAATGCCTCTTCTTTAGAAGGAGGGTTTGTGGATCATTCTATTCATCCTATCACCGCTTCATGGGAGGTGTGTTTGTGCTTTCCTTTTACTTTATTCTCGCTGTTTCATTACTCATTTACCTCCTTCTAACTTAGGAAAATCCCATTGGTGATGTCTCTAAGATGAGGCAGAGACCTTGCGTGCTTAACATTTAAGCTACAATTAGTTAACTGTTAAATTACATTCATTCCTTGTCCTTATATTTAATAATATATTTCGTAGTCTGAATCACAATTGTATGGGTGATTACGTACCAGGAAACGCTTGTGGTTGGTCTGCAAGTCAGCAAACATTCGCCACGGTGCCCTCTTTCAGTTGCACAATCAAATTGTGATTCAGACTACGAATGCCATGAATGTAATTACCCTGATCTACATGCTGTCAAATAAACGAACCACACGCCGTGGCGCAATGAAAAAAGGCTTCACCGCTGACGTCCGAGGTTCGATTCCCTGAGAGGGGGTGCAGTGAGTGTGTACGCCTGATGAGCCCAGAATTTGGGCGAAACACATATCGCATACTCTTTGACAGTAAACTATTCAACCATATATATATATATATATATATATATTTATATACGAGTGAGACCCATTAAAACTCCCCATGATGAAACATCCATCGAAGGTTGTTTGTCCGCATCACCGAGACAACTACGAGTCTGCAACGTGCCATGCAACATATCCGTTGGCCAAGGGTTAATACGGGAGTACTTTAATCCAGCTACTGACCTGGCCCACTTTTACTTTTTAGTCTCTCTCCTCCCTCCAGGACGACTGATAATGTCACTGCTTGTTTGCTGTGTCTTTGTGTAATGAAGTGGTAACTCCCGTTTCAATAAAGCTGGTTTTCCTGAAGCCCAAGACAGCGGGTGCAAGACAGCGTTTCACACATCACTATATATATATATATATTTATTTATTTATTTGTAGCTAGAGATCCATGAAGGGAGAAAATGCGTCACATATCTTAAAAGAGTTTTTTACTCCAAAGTTTGCGATAACCTACCAGGTGTCATCATCATCCTTCCAAACCTCACTTTATTAATCCACTCCCAACCCTTACAACCTCCCCCTTCACCCGCTGTCTGTTACCTTTGATTCCTGTACGTCTATTCATTTTCCTTTGAGGATGACATCTGGTAGGTTGTCAAAAGCTTAGGAATAAAAAACTCTTTTAAGATGCGTTACTTATTTTCTCCCTTTGTGGCTACAAATATGCAAACCATATCACCATATCCTACTAAATCTCTCTCTTTTCTCTCTGCAGACCAGACATGAGAAATCCTGTCTGTATCCGATTATGGTCCAACGACGTCACTTTCTGTCTCGGCCCCGATGACATCACCTCCTTTGAACCACCTTAAAAACCTATCATCCTCCATACTTGAATCAGTTCAGTTTTGGACTCAAACCTGTACACATTGTACTCAAACTTCAGCCTTTTACAGCCAGGAAAACTATACGGGTGGCTACCCCAAACCATTGTTTTGTGTTTGGCTATTTATTTCACAATATATATATATTATATTATATTATATAAACTTGGAATAAATTGTAAACGATTATTATGCATTAATTAAAAAATTTCACATAAGCTATACTTTAATTTAGAGACATGTTTTGAGAGCAGGCATTTGTTTTAATTCTTGGTTTGTTAGATGTTCATGAGTTGCTCCACAAAGTCCCCTATGAAGGATACCTTGGATGCATTGTTCAGAATGAAGAGCAGCAACGTGTTTTCTTTTTACTTTCGACACAATTAGCTCCAAGTTTCTTGCTTGTGCTGTAGAGAATTTGTCAGAATGAATTAAAGTGAGCTTTTCTTGCAATATCAACCAGCATATGTTACATTATCATGCTTGTAATATACAGAATGGACAACTTGTTAGATTATTACAACTGAAAAAAAGTTCTATAAATTGAATTTATAAAATATCTGTATTTATGAGTGTTAACAGTAGTTACTAGTGGTTTAAACTGTGTTTTCTGAGATTTTTCAGGTAAGCAAAGATAGAAGTTTAGAGATAAGCTTGTTATACTCACTAATCATATTGCTAGAGAGTGGTGATATGTTTCAAGTAGGTTAGCAAAGTGAATTAAGAGTTTCACTCTAGACATGACAATAAGGACACCATAAACCTATATATGCTATGAATAAAAACTTTAATTTTATGCTGTTTGTTTTTCAACTTAAAGGCAGAACAAACACAAAGCTGTGGAACACTATCATTGTGTGATTCTACATAATGAACACAGTTTTCTGTTTAACTGCAGTTGCAGTTGCAACTATGAAATAAACTGCGAAATGGCAGAATTGCAGAAAACAGAAACAATGACAAAGTGAGTTACAAAGATACCAGCAAACTTTGCAAACACTTCTGTAAATGCTCTAAAGTTGTCCTAATTGACCAAATCCATGTTCTCAATATCCCCTCAAAGCTGACTGCTGGTACCCAAGTATTGATGTTGCCTGAGAACAGCCCTGTCCTTTCTCATCATTTCATTTTGCTTTGTCATGTTCTACTCACACTTGGTCAAGTATGCTCAGCTGAGTACATGCACTTAAATCAGGGGTTCTTAACCTTTTTAGGGATGGGTCCCATTTCTTGGTTTTAAAAATTCTCATGACCCACCTCTGAAAAAAGTGACACTTCCAAAAAAGAATACCTCTCCTTAATGCTGAAGAAAGTAAGACGAAAAATCCATTTTATGTTCAGTTTCATAATAATTTTACTTGCTTAGTTACATGTTTGTGACAGTGAGACTCTAACAACCACTCGCCCCATACACATCACATCTACAAAGAGGCCCCAAGTTAAGAACACCTCTCTTAAATCCTCATTTGTTTTTTGTTTTGTCTCTCATATGATGTCACATATGTGCGACTGGGAGACAGCTGAACTGCCTAAATGATAGTAATACCACGCTCGACCAGGGTGCGACGGGGTGCGCTAACTGTCTCTCTCAATCTCTTGCAGACCATTGTTCCGGCACCAATAACAACGTCACTTTCTGGTGCCAATGATTACATCACTTCTGGTCCTGACTGCACCACTGTCACAAAGATGAGTCTCAGAAATCATAAAGGTTTGGGGCAGCCACCTGTATATTGTTTCCTGGATGTAAAATTACGGTAAAGGAAATGACGTCATCGCTGTTGGGACCTGGAAGTAACATCATCATTGGTGTCATAACTGGAAGTGGCGTTGTCAGGATCAGAAGTGATGTCATCATCGGCATTGGGACCGGAAAGTGACGTTGTCATTGGTGCCGGAACTCTGTGGGATTTCCTGTGAATGGTCTGCAAGAGATTGAGAGAGACAGTCAGTGCACCCCGCCGCCCCCTGGTCGGGCGTGGCATTACTATCAGTTAGGCCCTTTAGCTGTCTCCCAATCGCACGTGTGTGACAATGGCCTATGAAAATTCGTAAGGTCATCCAAACCAGCCAGAGTTGTTTGTACCTGCACATTGTCACCGTGTTTGTAGCAGTGAGCCACTCACTTTTTGTATACTATGAATTAAAAACCTTCTGCTCTTCCTTGACTTTTAAACCAAAAGTCTGGAATCAATCTACCTACCACTTTAACTTTAAGCCTGTCTCTTTTGAAAACTGAAAGAGCAGGACTTCTCCAAATTCCTATCCACACATTTCAGTCTTTCACCTGTTACAGCACAGTACGTACTGCTGTGCCAACTAAACTGCTATACTACACCAAATAGGATTATTTTCAAACTACAGTATCTAGAGATGTATAAATTACAAAAAACAACATGCTAAACTTACTAGAACAATTTCATCAGCTGTCTTGCTTATTCAATCCAAATCCACTAAGCTTCTAGGGGTTCAAACAGTAAAAGAAAGCAGTTCAATGAATAACCTGCAATAACTGCTAAGCAGGTTTAAGTAGTATCACTTATTAGTGGTTCTCTTCTAGACATGATTAAAAAAAGCTGAAGGCTTTCTGACAAAAAAAAGGCTGAAGGTTTTTTGACAAATGAATGTTCACAATTCTATTCTATTACAGAACGTATTTATAACCAGGGGTCTCTCTGTTCTATTGGGCTTGCCTGTTTACTACATGAAACAGCTGCTTCAATGGTGGCTTGCAGCAATAAACATCTAATTTAGTACATTTAATTTAGTTTAAAATTTAGTTTAAAATTTAAAATGTTTTTGGACTTCTCTAGCACCTTCAACACAATCCAACCTGTGCTCCTTAGGGACAAGCTGACAGAGATTGGAGTAGATTCACACTTGGTGGCATGGATCGTGGACTATTTTACAGACAGACCTCAGTATGTGTGCCTCGGGAACTGCAGGTCTGACATTGCGGTCAGCAACACAGGACCGCAGCAGGGGACTACTTTCTCCGGTCCTGTTCAGCCTATATACATCAGACTTCCAATATGACTCAGAGTCCTACCACGTGCAAAAGTTCGCTGATGACACTGCTATTGTGGGCTGCATCAGGAGTGGGCAGGAGGAGGAGTACAGGAAGCTAATCAAAGACTTTGTTAAATGGTGTGACTCAAACCACTTACACCTGAACACCAGCATGACCAAGGAACTGGTAGTGGATTATAGGAGGCCCAGGCCCCTCATGGACCCCATGATCATCAGAGGAGACTGTGTGCAGAGGGTGTAGACCTATAAATACTTGGGAGTGCAACTGGATGATAAACTGGACTGGACTGCCAATACTGATGCTCTGTGTAAGAAAGGTCAGAGCCGACTATACTTCCTTAGAAGGTTGGCATCCTTCAACATCTGCAATAAGATGCTGCAGATGTTCTACCAGACGGTTGTGGCGAGTGCCCTCTTCTACGTGGTGTTGTGCTGGGGAGGCAGCATAAAGAAGGAGGACGCCTCACACCTGGACAAACTTGTTAGGAAGGCAGGCTCTATTGTAGGAATGAAGCTGGACAGTTTAACATCCGTGGCAGAGCGACAGGCGCTGAGCAGGCTCCTGTCAATCATGGAGAATCCACTGCATCCACTGAACAGTGTCATCTCCAGGCAGAGGAGTAGCTTCAGCGACAGACTGCTGTCACTGTCCTGCTCCACTGACAGACTAAGGAGATCGTTCCTTCCCCACACTATGCGACTCTTCAATTCCACCCTAAACGCTAACATTTATTCAAAGTTATTGTCTGTTTTTATATGCATTTTTATTACTCTTTAATTTAATATTGTTTTTTGTATCAGTATACTGCTGCTGGATTATGTGAATTTCCCCTTGGGATTAATAAAGTATCTATCTATCTATCTATCTAGTTTATATGTTTGCTTCAGGCTACTTGCAATGTGATGGCTAGACTACTTCTTGGAAGAATTCATTGACTTCTGATACTTTTAGAATAACAGGCAGTTTTAAAAATTTGAAATGTTTCTTGCAGCCATCACTCCAACTGAGCCCCATCTGAAGAAGAGTCCTTTATAATATTTATTTTTTCAAAGGGGTTATTTCAATTTACTGTAACTTAGCAAGTTATTCAAAACAACCAACATGAAAATCTGTTCAGTGTTGTAAAATCAAATAAAAATGTCCCAAATGTTGAAAGTGTTAGAGTGAATTGAAACATAACAGAAAGAAACAAAAAATGTGAACAATTAAAATTTGTCAGATTAAAAAAAAAATCTTAACCAGCTTGCCTGCTGCCATCATCACTTTTCAGTTATATTTTAGAATTGTGACATTTTTGAAAGATATTGTAAATAACAAGTATGATTCTTGGGATTGTTTATGGTTTCATGTTTAGAGTATAACAGATAAAGACAGACTGTCTATTAGAAATATTGGAACAGTCAACAACTAGGCAAAATAGTAAATTAATGTTACTCTTGTCACACGTGGGATTTGAATTTAATCCGTCTTTGACAAAACATGACAAGAAATCATTTTAATCTGACAGCTCTACATAGTCAGTGAGCTTATAATGTGCCACTTCAGTGTTTCTTCAAATCAAACTACCAGTCCTGTGGCAATCCCAAATTTCACATTCAGCCTGAAGAAATAAAATAGTATGTCACCTCCTTTTCTTGACAAATGTATGGTTGCCAATATTCACATGTACCTTGTTTATTGTTATTATTTTATGAATATTACCAATAATACATTATTTAAGTTGTAACTTAACTCCTGCTTGTTTTTTACTCTATGTAATTGCCTGAGGTTATAGATGTAGAAGGGAAAGTGGGGGAGAAGTTATAAAGTTCAATAACCTTATAAACAGTTTTGAGTCTATGGGATTTGAGGCATTCTGACAAAGGCTAAACATTAAAGAACACAAAAGGGGAAAGTAGAGTAATATAGAACTCTACCAAGACAAAACAATCAGTCACTCATAACATACAATATGTAAAAGACTAAAGCATTCAGGACTCCCTCCATGTAAAACTAAATCTTTTCTTCACATATAGTGTAAATTTCTATGACACTGTGAAAAATTCATTCTTTGGTCTCCATACCCACCATATTATCCAGGAAATGCAGCAATTTTTACGTGTGTATTTGTTATTTTGTTGTCATTTGTAATGCAGTATTGTTTGACTGCTCACTAGCTTGTCTATTAAATAGAATGAAACATGTAATTAATATGGATCAACTGTCTGGAACTTTATCTTTTAAAATATGAAATGTTATCTTGTTAGTACTGATTGTAAAATTACATAATTAGCAGCACAAAAGGCTGAGGTTATAAGGAAAAGTATTTATTCATATACAGTAATATGACAACAAAATAAAACAATAAAGAGTACATAGCACAAAGTAATGATTCATTTATGCAATATGACAATAAAATAAAACAAAAAAGAAGAATAAATAGCATGAACTGATAAAAGATATATTAACTGTTATTAATTATTAACTACTGTAAACTAGAATGAAAGAGATATTATTTAAACAAACATGAGTTATTTTAACAATTCCCTCCATTTGACTGCATCTTCTCTCTGCTTTTTTGGTGATTACTTTTCAGAATAATCTGCTGAACTGTTAGGCTTTAGGTAATTGGATAAAATTTAGATAACTGGATAAAAGCACCCCTCTTATTCCTTATTTTTGATATAAAGCAAGTATACAAAATCTCATTGACTTAGGTCAAAGCATTTTCGAGTTATCGTGTTTACATACAGACAGACATAATTTCAAAAATAGAATTTCGGACTCAGGAAGGTCTAAACCGTCAACATTCATCAAAGTCTCGAGGTTGAATTTTGTCACAATTCTTATACTTTTTCTATACTATGTATACAAGAAAGTGAAAAGACTTTCATAATAAAATAACACAAAATTACGATGCAACATTTATGTATTTGCAAGTGTAATTTAACAAAAACAGTTCCACCTTACAACTTTACAAAAAATAATCATGTTTTAGAATTGAGTTGTTGGTTTTCATTTTCCTGTTGAAGAAATGTTATACTAGGGTGTTGTACCATGTTAGCCATTATGCATGTAGTGAGAAGTCAAGCAAAATGACACCTTAGATTACAATATGCATGACTGCAGTCCTTGACTAGATTGTATACGTTTTGGAGGCAATGACATTCTTACTTGATTCAAGTTTTTATTACAATAACAAGCACTGTCTTCATCACCTTCTCTAAGGCTTTATGTTCAGAAATTGTACTGTCATCCCTGACAATAAGATGCAAACTGCCTATTGCTCACTTACAGAAAATGTAAAGCTCTTATAAAGGCAAAGCAGATTTCTCAAGACTCCTGCATAGTAGAGATGTGCATTAATGAATGATTATTACAGGTATGTGATTTGGGGCTGTCTATAACTTTGAAACTGTTTATTCTCTCTACTGCATCTGCATTGTTGAAAATCAGATGGTGACCATGGCACCGTGATCTAAAGTTGACATAATTTTCTTAGTTTTGCCAGTTTTAAGAGTGATATTATTTAAATGGCAGCAACATGCCATGTCCTTCACTTAATGGCAGTTGTTATGATTAGAAGGCCTAAACATAACAAAATGGGTGGGAGGCCTCCTAAAAGGACCATAAAGGCAGGTGCCACCTAACCAGTCTGCCCAAGGAGACTCATCTCAAAATCAGCTAGCCTCAGATCTGCTAACTGCAGACTTCTGGCTTAGAAGACACCAAACAATTTGACTTGGCAAAAATAATGTCAAAAGCCCCCCAAAAAAGCAAGGATGACCATAAACCTTCAGCTTCTGTGCTAAAGAGTAACCAACAAATATTTAGGATTAATTAGAAATCAAAAAAAAATCAAACAAAATGCTCAAAAGAGCAAAAACTGGAAAGCAAAGAGCTGTCTACAAGGTAATTCTAAGCAGACAAATTAAAATCCACAATCCAGAAGAGAAAACCAGGGACAGAAGCAAAATAAATCAAGAAAACTAGAAAATCCAAAGAAAACAGCAATACTCACAACCCCTTCACAAACAATGTTTTCTAGCTCATGAACCTTTTCTGCTCTAATTAAATATCCACATGGAGGATTCAGGAGTGGAGATGTCAGGGTGGCCCCGTCTCCCATGGCTCCACACACAAAGCATAAGGAATGTCAGAACATTTAAATGAATGGTAAATAATTACAAACTTCATTGAAAAGTACATAAAATATGAAAAATAATAATTAAAAAACAACAAAAATAACAAATAAATACAGTAAACACACTTTAATAGATAATATCTGCATGTTGACTAGTAGGCTTTTTGATCAAGCTTACAATGGTAGCATGTTCATTGACAGACTTGAAGGTAGAGTTCAAGCATTTGTGACCAGGAAGTAAAGAAATGAGAGAAGCACACAACCTTTCCCAGTTTTCATAGACTAACATCTTTAATTGAACTAACTTTTTTTAAGTAACAGATCAGTGAACTCAGAGATCAGTTTAGATGGATTGTATGTTTGAGTGCTGAGCTATAATCTATGAAAAGTAATCTGACACAGGAATTTGTATTGTCAAAGTAAGACAATAATAAAAATAAATGAGCCAGAGGAGTGCAAAAGTTCTTTAGAGCAGTAATTTGAGTTTCTGTTACACAGCTTGCCTTGCTTTTACATAAGCAATAAATCACTTGCATAAGGGAGAATAATACTTTCCCATAATGAATCTGTCTTTCTATATCCAGTAATTTCTCTCATCTGCCCATTTTAAAATGTGTTGTGTACTTGAAAACTTCATTTTTTGCAAGGCTGTGATAATTTCAACTCGGTCGTGTAACACTAAATTTAATCTCATGGCACACATACATAGTAAATTGTGTTTTTTTTTCCTCTTTCAAATTTATATCAGGATTTTTCACACACATCATAGCAGAACGGCTTTATTTCTGGTTGATGAAATCACCTTTGGGAAAATCCATAATAATTTTCAAGACAAATAATGGAACAATCAATAATAAATAAAACAACCTAATGGATTTTGAAGGAAATTAAAATAGTTGATTAATTGGAGTTCTTTTACCATGACTGAATATTGCAATTTGCTTTGAAGCAGTATTGAAAAAAAAGATTTATGAGATAAAAAAGTATGCTTCTAAATCTTTCTAGAAATAAGTTAAACATCTTACAGTGCAATATGTGTTTATGTGCATTTGTAGACTCACACCATATTTCTGTTTGTGTGTTCAAGGATAGCAGGCAAACTCACTATGAATGCCATCTGCCTCAGGCACCTTCAGAACCCTAATGCTTGCACAACAATAACTGAAGCTTGATGACAAATTTAATATTTCTTTTGACTGCTTCTCTGTATCATTATACAACTGCAAAATACAGGTTAAAAATCATCTCTTTTATCCTGAATATTTCTGACAGTTCCTTTTTACTTCAGAGGATGGCTTAAGGCAGTGACAAGGACCTTTTTTTTTTTACAATAAATGCTCTGGGAAGTTTTTTTGTAACATGAAGACATGATATTTAATTCCAAACATGTTTGTATGTATGGGGAGCTTTGAAATCTACAATATATAAAAGGAAAAAGGACATTTATGACCATATTTAGACTTGCCCATGGCCCTAAGTAAGCCAGCAGTGGCTGCCCACCTGCCCTTGTTTCAACCCAAAGTGCCAACACATCTCTATCCCTCTCTCATCTTACCAGAACCCTTCTGTTCCTTTTCATCTGTGAACATGACCTCCCTGCCACAAAGCTGTTCTCTTCTTCTCTGGCACATGGCAGCTATTTATATTTTAAGTCAAAAGTTACTTTTCAGGTCAATAAGAAAGTCAGTTCATCCAATGGCTCCTTTAGGAAGTTTTAGGCCTAAAAGTCTATGATGCCTTCTGGCAGAACTTCAGAAAATGGCATTCCTACTCTCATCACTAATTTCCTTAATGCTGAACTTCCTAAATGTTGTTTGATAGGCGCCATTTGGAAATGTTGAATTTGAATTTCAAATTGACACAGGTTATTATTGTTATTAATATTACTCTTGACATAGGAGATACATTTATCCAAGACATTTGTGACAAGTGATGGAAAGTACAAAATAAGCAATAATGAACAAATTTTAAAGTATAGGACAAAGGAAGTCAGGTAATTTCTTTGATTTGATGGCAAGATGACAAATGGAAGTTTAGCAAAAACACAGTTACTTAATATTTGAATAAGTCACTTTAATTTGTGATATCTAGGAGTATAGCAGAAGATTAGAAAGTTGCAATGTCTTTAACACTAGAATTACCAGAGCCTATGAAAAAACTTGTACATCCGGCCCACCTCTCCCATCGCACCTCTCCGTCGGCGTCTTTTGTCCCGTAAATGTGCCGATAAAGACAAGCAGCCTACTATTCCATCCCCCCACCGTCACAGAACGTGCACAATGTTCTCCCAGCTCATACCTTGATAATCTAGGAGTGAAGTGCTGGAGTTTTAGAGTGGAAATAATAGATCATTATTTGGAACACATGCATTTCATGTGTGTTCCGTGTCTACAGTAATCTGTGTAAACACATTGTTAAAACAGAAGCGTTTTTCATATTTTAGTAGTAAATGACAAAATGTTGGCATAAACTATACAATGTGTTAAGCCTGAAGTCCAAAGATCAAATAAACACTTTCACAAAAGGTTCAAGAATGAGACAACAGCTTCTGTGGTGCAGCGGTAAGATTTGCTGACTTGTAATCAAGAGTCCCCGGTTTGATACCGACTGCCTCCTATATTTGCCATTTTCAGAAGTGAGCTACTCTTATTGTTATTATACAGTACACACATTCATTTGGTTTGCGTCTGTAACAGACAGTGTACATTTATAGTACTTGTAAAAGTTACAGTTTTTTTTTTCACTTTTATTTTCTCAGTCACGATAACGATACATACTACCGCTCTAGGGATCTGACGCTGTTAGTTTTTATTTGAAACTGGGAATAACTGTAGATGTGAGTGGTGTTTTGAGGCAATGGGACTGGACATTCTCTGATCTGGAGGGATAAAAGCTGACACACAATTGCTGGTGAATCTGCCTTCTTTGTATCTCACCACCACTTGATTTTGTTTTATTCAGTTTTATTGAGTGTTCCTGCTCACGCTGAATTAGTATGCACTTTATGGTCTATGATGTCAAAAAAAACAAAAAACAGAGACATAGGTATATGTGATATTTGGAATTATTCATTTTATGACCTGTATAGTACATTTTGGAAAACATTGTGGCACAGATGTAACATTATTCATATTCATTCACATGACATCTTGCGGTTGCAATCAGTGACTGCGTGTTTTTTTTCCCCCAATCTTGCCAGTCTCCATGTTGCTGTATGGTGGTGTTTCTTTTGCACTCCAGGACATGCAGAGGAAAGAATAGTACAGAGAGGTCAGCTCCACGCTATATACAATCATCAAATTCCTACATTTACAACATGTGTACCTCCTGCAATGTACACACTTCTCTGTATGCTGTGGTTTCTATTACACACCTGAAAGAAAGAGATAATACTGTATATGTGACATTTTGAAGAAATCATTTTATGACCTGAATAGTACCAATCAGAAAACATCATCGCACTAATGCAATATTATTTGAAAACGAACAGATTGGGTTGTGAATTTATGCTGGCATTGTTACTTAGAGTCAGATCAGGAGGGGCGGAGTTGGGGGGGGGGTATATGGGGTGGTAATGATTTTTCCAAGCCCATTTCATGACTCTGGAATAGTACAGGCCCTGTAAGGTGGACAGACTGGCACCAATGATATTTTCGGCAGACCTGATTATTCGATGTAGCCTATTTTTGTCTTTTTTAGTCATTGATCTGAACCACAGTGTTAGGAATGAGCTGAGAACAATCTCAATGACTTTGTGTAAAACTGAATCAGCAGCTTCTGTGGAAGATTGAACTTCGTCAGCTGTCGCAGGAAGTTCATTTGCTGTTGTGCCCTTTTTATGATGGATCATACATTAGTCTCCCATTTCATATCCCGGGAGATTATAGATTCCAGAAACATGAAGGCTTCCAACAGCTTTCACAACAATATTAAGAATGGAGAGAGGGGATAATATTAGTGGGACCTCTCCTAAAATCCACTGTCATCTCCACAGGGTTGAGAGTGTTTAGCTCCAGATTGTTATGACTACACCAAAGGGCCAGGTGTTCAACCTCCCATCTCTATGCAAACTCATCGCCATTGCTGATGAGCCCAATGATGAAGTATTTAATAATTTTGACAGAGGGGTTCTTAGAGGTGCAGTATTTAGTGTAGAAGGAGGAGAGCAGTGGGGAGAGCATATATCCCTGGGGGGGCACCAAGCTAGATGTGAGTTTCCCCAATTTTTTGGGAGTGCTATTCAAAACCCCCCCTTTTTCAGCCTAACGAGTGCACCAGTGCACGTCCTCCTTTTGTGATACCTGTTTCTTTATCTGCTGCTGAAAACTGTTGCTCCACCAGCTAAGATATCCAGAAAAGTTCTTAACTGTAAAAAATCCAGTGTCAAATCACATGAAGTGAATTGCCGAATATTCAACAGTTCTTCACGGGTATACTTGATTACAGTTGAACACCAAACAACGGGACAAATAAACAAAAACAGACAAAATACTAGAGAGCACCAAACCGGGGCTGCCATGTCAGAAGTAACCTAAATAATGGGTTGGAAGGGTCAGATCACGACAATGTTGTAAAGCAAGTACAGTGTCAAAATGAAAACTGATTGGTGCAAAGTAGTCTAAATTAATTACAAATGTAAAACAAGAACAAATTGATCAGCCCCTTTATGTTAGTATTTAGCCAGCCATGACAGCCTAAAGTACACAGCTTCTTTCCCTGTTTTTATTTTCAAAACTTATGAAGCTCGTAGGTGAACAGCCCACAACTTCTTAATTAGATTAAGACCTAGCCTCTGATTTGACTGTTCCATCACAATAACATTGCTTTTAAGCCATTTCTTTGTAGCTTTGGCTTTATCCTTATACTTGTTGTCTTGCTGGAAAACGAGTCTTCTCCCAAGCTACAGGTTTCTTGCAGACTGCATCAGGTTATGATCCAGGATTCATTTTACCCTCAAAAGCTGTCCAGGGCCTGCCACAAAGAAGCATCCCCACAGCATAATGCTGTCACCACCATGGTTTATAAAGGGTGTTTTTATAATGTGCAAAAGTGGCCACAAATCTAAATGTTGATCTTATCAGATCATAAAACCTTGTTCCGCCTTACTCCAAAGACTCCAGAGACTTCTGGCAAACTTTAGCTGAAGTATCATGTGCGTTTATTTACCAGTGGCTTTCTCTTTGCCACTCACCTATAAAACTGCAACTAGTGTAGCAAACATGCAAAAACTATATACACAGTCTCTCCAGACTTGTAGCTTGTAACTCCTTCAGAGTTCTAATCAGTCTCTTGGTGACCTTTCCTTAATAGCCTTCTTCTTGCACGATCTCACATTTTTGTCGACAGCCTACTTTGCACAGATTTACAGCTGTGCCATACTCTTTTAATTTCTTAATAATTTACCTAATTGGACTCCAGGGGAAATTCAATGAATTGGATCTTTTCTTGTCTCCATCCTCTGACTTGTACTTTTCAATCAGCTTTTCATGGAGTTGCTTGGAGTGTTCTTTAGTCTTCCTTGTGTGGGTTAGGCCACCGCACTGACTGTCCACAAAGAAGTGCATTTAGACTACAGTCAACAGAAACCCCTTGACCACAAACAGGAATATCCACTGAATTAATAATGTGACTTCTAAAACACCACCAACAATGATTTTGGTGAGTCATATTAAAGGGGTGAATGCTTATGTGATCAGTTATTTTTTGTTTCATATTTGTAATTAATTTAGATCACTTTTCAGAGATCTCCATTCACTTTGACATTGAAGAGTCATTTTCTGTTTATCAGTTAAAATATGCCAAATTAGCAATAAAATGTGAAATCTTTCAAGGGAGTGAATTCTTTTCTGTAGTAGTTCTGTACTGTAGTGGCAGGATGGAGACAAAGATTAATATGTTGATTTTAAGAAAGTGAATCATTCAAGGTCTAATTGAGGTCTATTTATGCTGTTCATATATGTGAGGTAAACACAAACAACAATTTAAACTGCCTATTTGTGGCACTGACAAGAGTGCTGTAATTAGACAGGGCTCTTTTTTATAAGAGACTGCTCTTCTGTTTTGTAGATGGTTTATGATTGTCTGGGACAGTGTTAAGGCAGCAGTTGCTTTATCGATTTAAAATAAAGTTGGCCATTTATTTTCAGCATTACTCTTTCTCTCTATTTTTTCTTTTTTTCAGCCTTCAAAGAACTACTGGGATATGACAGAAAATCTGTGACAAGGATGGGATTTGTTAAATTATGAAGAAGTGTTTCCTGAGAGTGGAACAATGAAATTCTTTGCAAATGAGACAAAAAAATAAAATAAAATAATTTGATTTGGAGTGCAGTAGAATACCATTAATTTAGCTATTTTGTGTGATGGATCAACTGTTTTACTACCAGCATTGATAATTTTGGTCAGTCCCTCTAATTGTTTCACAAAAGGTCGGTCACCTACAGTATACAAGATTGAAACATTTAAATAATGTCCACTTTTTAACTGATCCGGCATATTTAAAAATGTTACACCCAAAAACTTTCCTGTTTATTAAAAAGACTGAACATACTTTCTGCCAACTGAATAATGAAGAGATTTTTGATATTTGCATTATTAAACATTTTTTAGTTGTATTAGAATTAATATATAGCATACTTGAGTGTGAAAGTATTTGCAGTTCCTATCATCATTGGTAAGCAGTCTTACAAGGGCTGTATAATTTGCTTACTTTTGTAAATAAATATTAGCTTCCTGGATTCTCATTCTGTTTAAATTTGACAAAATAAAGGTGACAAAACACAACTCAGACTTCATTTTGCAAAATGAAATGGTCGGTATTGGTGTATGGTATATTAACCACATAATCCCACAGATTTGCTTCACTGCATTGATTTCACCATTGTTTCCCTGCATTTAAATATGATCACCTTTTACCTGTTACACATGAGGGAACCTTACTGGCCACAATGGATGCTGAGGCCCTGTACACAAACATCCCCCATGATGATGGCATATTGGCATGTGAAACGTACCTCAGATAACGTGATTTACCTACAAAGTAAGAAATAGAAATGATAAAATTCACTCTGACACATAATCTATTCTCTTTTGGACAAGATTGCTACTTGCAACAAATGGGGACTGCAATGGGCTGTCGGTTTGCACCTCACTATGCAAACCTATTTATGGCAAAATTGGAGGAAGATTTCATGTCAATGTGCATCTTAAAACCAATGTTGTATCTCCGTTACATAGATGACATCTTCATAATCTGGACTGCCAGTGAGAAGGACCTCCTCCATTTTCATAATGAATATAATTCCTTTCACCCCAACATAAAGCTGAAGCTGAATCACTCAAAAACAGAAGTCAGCTTCCTTGACACCACCGTTCAACTGAAAAACAACACCCTTGTAACTTCTGTTTTTCACAAACCAACAGACAGACGGACGGACCTACCTAAGAAGTGACAGCTTCCACCCCAAGCATATAAGGCACTCCATTATTTTTAGCCAAGCAATACGGTACAATCGTATTTGCTCAGACCCGACAAACCGGGATCAACAACTGCAGGAGCTCAGATAAGATTTCATCAGAGAAGGTTATACCCCCAAAACAACAGACACTCAAATAAGAAGAGCTACTGCCATACCCAGAGACAACCTTCTGGAATATAAAAACAAAGACAACAAGAATCGCATCCCCCTTGTCGTCACCTACCACCCACATCTTGAAACACTTCAAAAAATTATAAAAGAACTTCAGCCAATGCTAAACAACGACCAAACACTGAAAAATGTATTTCCTGAACCTCCCCTCCTGGCATACAGACAACCACCAAACCTTCAGCAACTAATTGTCCGAAGCTCCCTAAATGAACCCACAAAAAATGGCACATCTCCCTGCCTACAGAAAAGATGTAAAACGTGTGCCCACATCTACAATATAGACCTTATAGTTATACCACACTGCCGACTTGAACATCACATAAAGGGATCATTTTTCTGCAGATCATCTAATGTTGTCTACCTAATTCTCTGGATGAAATGTCCTGACACTGCACTCTATGTGGGAGAAACTGGACCAACTCCGCCAGAGAATGAATTTACACAGATTTCACATTAAACTTGGCAACACAGATGTTCCTTTAGCGGCCCACTTCAACAGCCATGGACACTGTGAGAGGGACTTTAAAGTCACAGTGCTTATGGGCAACTTCAAAACACAGCAAGAGAGAAACGAATGGGAAGTTACACTCATGTTAAAATTTAATACATTACAACATGGCTTGAATAGAGACAAGAGTTTTATAGCCAGGTATGAGGACTGTTTGCATCTCTCAGACTGACACAGATAACCTGTCTACAGACCCATATTGTTTTGAAAAACTCATCACAGACTTCGAAGGACTTTGTTGGACAGTTATCTTATCCAAAAATCTTGACCATACGTTGTTCTTCTCTCTCTTGTTAAATTAATCTTAGCCTGAATGAACCTATTAATTTTTTACATTTAAGATTTTTCATTTAAAGATTTACCAATGTTGTTTCTTGTCCTAGTGTTTGGATATAAACAGTTTATAACACTTCAGTTTCTGTATTACATCTTGCCTGAAGAAGGGCCTGAGTTGCCTCAAAAGCTTGCATATTGTAATCTTTTTAGTTAGCCAATAAAAGTTGTCATTTTGCTTTGCTTTTCTCTACCTGTTTACAGATGAAATTGTATGTTTGTATACCAAAGTTCAGATCAAAAACACAATTATCTTACTGTTTACTTTAAAAAGGAGACAGTAGTTGTCAGATTACAATATTCAGAAAAAAGCCATTTTCAGCTTTAACACATGAAATTAATGAAAACTAACATAAAGACTATTATCATTGTTTCTGACTTGGAATTTTAGTGGTCTTCAAGCAGGAAAACTGAAAAATTTATCATCCATTCAGAAGTTTTGTGCACACGTCAATGCAACACATTATTCATACTAACAGAGGCTACAGGAATATTAATGAATTAGAGCAGAAGAATATGTTTTGCAGCCATGCTGTATATGCTCCTCTTTCTAGTTTTCCTTTTACTATTCCGCACACGTTTGTTTAGGTTCTGTGTCAGCTTATCACTCTCAAAGTGAAGGGCTGATGTATAGGGGATACTTTAAACTTTCTGGTCAAGCTGAACAGGGGCCTCATGTACAACACCATGCATAGAATTCACACTAAATAATGGCATATGCACAAATTTAGAAATGTGCGTATGCACAAAAAAATTCAGATGCACAAAACCGTGTGTAAGCCAATTTCCATGCACTTCTGCTCCATAAATCCCAGAAATGTAACACACGTGCACGCGCCTGCCACCCCACCCTGACTCCTCCCAGAATTACGCCCATTTGACTATGCAAATCAATATAAAAAAACCCTTTAAGTTCAGCGTTTTGTGAAAAGACAATGGCAAAAGCATGGGGACAAAAAGAAGTGTAGGCAAGGAAAAACTTACTATTTGTTGGCTTAAGCAGTTTTATAGGAAACAAAAAGAAGTTGTTCGAATGAAACAGTGGCGGAGGCAGTTAAAAGTTTAAGTTCAGAAAGTCACACTGTGCCTGAAATAAAAAAGAAGTGGTCAGATATCATAGTCAATGTGAAAAGGCGAGTCATAGCCCACCCTCTGAATGTCATAAGGAAGAGTACTAGGGTACAGAGAAAAGAAAAAAAAAACAGGGACACAGGGAAGAAAAAAAGGTTAAAATGTTGACTTTAATCTCAAAATTTCTACTTAAATCTTGTACTTTAATGTTTCATTAAAGTAGAACATCATAAACTCCATCATAAAATCGATGTTTAATTTACTAGAGTTTCTTAAATCCCATTTTAACTAAAGTAGCATGGTAAATGCTTCATATTCTAGGTGTTCTATGTGTGTGAATCACTATGTGCTTAAATGGGCTTTCTCTTTTGTAGGCAGGAGTATGCAGGCACTCTACTCCACACAGAATACATTACATTTATGATATTACAGTTCCCTGAACATTTTGGAATACTAAGATGTACACTTGTTATTGTTTTCATGATGAAATGCATTAAAGCATGTATTAAACTGGCACCCCATCCAGCGATTGTTCCTGCCTGGCGTTATAAGCTTGTTGGGACTGGCACGACCCTGGATGGATAGATAGATAGATGGAGTAATTAAACGTGTATTAAGCAGAATTTGTTTTTAAAGTTTAGGAAAATTGGTGTTCTAAGCTTACAGCTTTTTGACATTTATTACAGAGCTTATATTGTGGTGATTGGATGCATAGAAAAAAAAATGGAAGGACAGGAATTGGGGGTTGGTACTTTTGACAGAGACAGTGCTGCTGCAATAAATTATTTAATCGAGGGTTGCACATGTCCCAGAAAGCATTTTGCGGGATGCAGGAAAAATCCCTGGACGAGGCGCCAGCTCATCGCTATCACTGTGCCACTGTGCGCCCACGTTTAATTTTAAACAGTATACATTATTTAAATTAAGTTAATAATTTATCTGTATAATGTAATATACATACTTTAATGCATTTCATCTTAAAAATTATATCAAGTATATATCCTAGTATTCTAACAGCTTACAGCTCCGAGAGGATAGCGCTTGGAAATATAAATTGATTTAGAAGCCAGTCATCACCTTCTGTAAATAGGCACTGTCTTTTGTTGAATTGAATTCCTTTATTGTCATTGTTTGGTACAATGATATTCTGTATGCAGATCCTCCATGAACTTGTTTTCCTATGAAATAATAAAACAAAAATAATAACAATACAATAAAAACAATGAAAAATATACAATATGAAAGCATAAGTGCAATATACATGTACATATAGTGCAGATAGTGCAAATGATTCATAAAGTGGCTTTGTTGTGCAATATTATAGCTGTAGTGCAAATTTACAGTGAGATAATTGCAATTATAAATATGAACAGTTCTACCAGGTGCACTTGATTGACAGATTGAGTGTATTTATAGCTCTTGGGATGAAAGTGTTTCTGAACCTCGAGGTCTGAAGTGTTTGCCGGATGGGAGAAGTTCAAATAGACTATGAGCATGGCTGAGTGGAATCCATGCAGATGCTGGTGGCTTTCCTGATGTAGCGTGTGCTATAAATGTCCTCCAGGGATGGAAGCTGTATCCCGATAATCCTCTACGCTTTCGGCACAGCCAGCCATAGAGCTTTTTGATCAGCTACTGTAGAGCTGTGATTCCACACTCAGATACAATGGGTTAAAATACTCTGAGGCTGCACTGACAGTAACAATGCTAAAGCAGCTGTGGTATTTGGAATATCTTGGACATTCTGTGCATCATTATATTGTTACAGGTTGATTACAATCAGGTGCCTTAAATTTATAAATGATATGCAGTTCATTTCAGTATATTTGATAAATCTAAAAAAGAAAGGGGAACCACACAGGAACAGTTGTACTGCTTTGACATTGGGTGCCACCAGTTTGCAAAACCGAGCAGAAATGTGCGTATGCAAGGGGTGGAGGTGCCGCCAAGAAAATGTGGCATACGCAACTTTTTTGTGCATACACACCGTTTATACATGAGGCTCCATGAATGGCATATATGCTGGGAGAGGTGGACCATGAAGTGGGATTTTAAAGTGTTTTATATAGATAGCCTGTTTATGAGTCCCAATAGACTAACCTTAAGTTGGATGTGGGATGAGTGAGCTGAAAGATAATATTGCTTGTAACATTTTTAAGACATACCGTAGTCGAAAAATTTATGCCTTAAAATTCATTCAAAAAAACAGTGTTGACTTATCTGCGGGGCAACACAATTTTCCATAGAATTTGGGTAATGGCACAGTGCTTTTATTTAAAACAGTCAATCAAAAATTAGTGTTCAAAGTAAACAGTGCAATGATTCAAAAGAACTCTTCATTAAATAAATAATCCATAAAGCAAACGTGGAGGTTTTAAAATCAATAAAATAGAAAAACAATCCTTTAAAAAACCGGCCTAGCACCCAGGCTACCACACAGCAGCCAGAGAGCGCTCGTTCGCCCACTCACACACCCTCTCTCTCTCCTGCTTTTTCCAGCCCCCTCCATCTTTCTTTCTCTTCCTTGTTTTTTTTTTTTTACTCCGTTGTGGCTTCCACGCCTGCGAGCGCTTGTTCGCTTGCTCGCTCGCACACCCTCTCTCTCCTGCTTTCTCCAGCCCCCTCCGTCTTTTTTTTTTTTTCCCGTTTTTCCTTCGTTCGCTCGCTCCCTCAACCACACGCACACCCTCTCTTTCTCTTTTTCTCCTGCTTTCTCCAGCCCCCTCTGTCTTTCTTTCTCTTCCTTGTTTTTTTTTTTTTTTACTCCGTTTTTCCTTCCTCTCTAACTGACTCACGCTTCTCTTTATATGCAGAGAGGACATAGCAGCTGCAGCACATTAGCCACAGCAACAATCACGGATGTGGGCAGTCCCTCACCGGTGCACTAGGTGAGAAACGCCCACACCGCAGATCGTCCTGCGGCTCGCTAAGTCGCGAGCCCGGTGATTATTTATTTAAAAACTAAAACGGCCTTTGCTAAGAGATCTGTGGACCCATAACACCACATAAGCCTTTGTTGGAATTTCAAGCATCGGCTGGCTGGTGTACGCAGTTTATGAACAGATATGGGCTGTGCCTTTGTCAGCGAACAAAAATCACAGAAGCTGCCGAAAGATCTAGAAGAAAAGGTCAGTTCCTTTCATAAATGTATTATCAAGCAAAGACAAAGGCATGACTTTGATCTCAGTAACATTGGTAACATGGATGAAACGCCAATGACATTTGATATGCCGGGGAATCGAACTGTAGCAGGTATTGGTGAGAGGACCGTACTTAGTAAGACAACGGGCCATGAAAAAACCCAAGTTTTACCCTCGACTTATACGTGGGTCATAACAAATTTCATAATTTTCGGTTTAAAAAATACACTCGACTTATCTGCGAGATTGACTAATATGCGAGTATCTACGGTAATTTCAGTATGTTTTAATAAAACTGTGAAACATCAGTGTGACCTTCTGGCACTAATGAAACTCTGTTACTAAGTAAGCCAGGGTGTCCTGTTTTACATGCAAGAGGGGAGTAGGAGCTGCTGTCTTTGAAAAAATTGACACTTTTCAAAGAGTTTCATCTTTCAGTTTGTTTTCGATGTAGAAGACGTAATCTGCAACTAAGAAACTTGGGAATGTGCATGTTGCTAATGGAACTGCATGAAGACTTAATCCACCCAAGGTGTATAATTTTATGTATCTCTTTGTACTTGCTGTCATTAGTTTTGATTCAAATAAATATAATTTGTGAGTGAAAGCTTAAAGACAGTATCTTTGCTTGACTGCTACTAGTGAGCTGGGAGGTTAGATGTTCATTCTTGGTCTAAGTGATGTCCCATAAGGGCACAAGAGGATGCCTTTGCAAAGTTTTCTAATAGTGGTAAACTGGTGTGAAAGTAAAGACAGCCCCAGTTAGTGAGCAGCCTGCAGTGGAGTTCCCTACGGTAAAACACATGGGGTGAAGCAAGAACAGCAAGAGAGAGCAATGCCGGTAATTAATTAAATAATGTAGTATGGCTCCCAGTTTATTTATCTAATCTTTCCTTGTTGTGAGAAGCAGTCTCTGGCTTTTATACTTTATATTAAGGTAACTGAATCAAACTCATTTTAAGAATAATACAATGTATTGATAAAGCACAAGAATTGAAATATAAGACAGGACCAGACAGACTAGACATAGAAGAGGCTGTCTTTTTTCTAGCTAATTAGAGCTCTATTTTATCTTGACACTAATCAGTAGTTTTATAATACCAAGTCTTTAAAGATGAAGTTTGATGTTCTATGGAGCTGCTACTGTTGTTGCTTCTCCAGGTTCTTCTTGCATTGAAGCGCACTGTTTCTCTTTGTGACATGGTCCTTTTTTCAGGTGTACTGTGCTTTTCTCAGTTAAGCTCTTTATTATGTCATCTACAGCTTCGTAGAGAAAAGTGTTACTCTTTGTGGAAGAAGGGTTTACCTGCTGAAGTTCCCCTTTTAGAACATTAGAACAATTTAGATGAGAACAGGCCGTTCAGCCCAACAAAGCTCGCCAGTCCTATCCACTTATTTCTTCCAAAAAAACATCAAGTTGAATTTTGAAAGTCCCTAACATCTTACTGTCTACCACACTACTTGGTAGCTTATTCCATGGGTCTATCGTTCTTTGTGTAAAGAAAAACTTCCTAATGTTTGTGCGAAATTTACCCTTAATAAGTTTCCAACTGTGTTCACGTGTTCTTGATGAACTCCTTTTAAAATAACAGTCTTGATCCACTGGACTAATTCCCTTCATAATTTTAAACACTTCAATCATGTCATCTCTTAATCTTCTTTTGCTTAAACCGAATAGGCTCAACTCTTTTAATCTTTTCTTATAAGTCATCCCCTGTAGTCCTGGAATCAGCCTAGTCGCTCTTCTCTGGACATTTTCTAGCGCTGCTCTGTCCTTTTTGTAGCCTGGAGACCAAAACTGCACACAGTATTCCAGATGAGGCCTCAGTAGTGCATTATAAAGGTTGAGCATAACCTCCTTGGATTTGTACTCCACACATCAGGGTGCTATATAACCTAACATTCTGTTAGCCTTCTTAATGGCTTCTGAACACTGTCTGGAAATCGATAGCTTAGAGTCCACTTTGACTCCTAAATTCTTCTCATAAGGTTTACTCTCGATTTTCCAAACACCCATTGTGTATTCAAACAAAACATTTTTACTTCCTATGTGTAATACTCTACATTTACTGAAATTAAAATTTATCTGCCACAAGTCTGCCCAAGCCTGTATGCTATCCAAGTCCTTCTATAATGATATAACCAATCTGCTAATCCACCTATGTTGATATCATCTGCAAACTTAACCAGCTTCTTACTTTTATTCCTATCTAAAGCATTTATATATATTAAAAATAGCAGCGGCCCTAGCACTGACCCCTGTAGAACACCACTCTTAACATCGGCCAATTCTAATAAGGTTCCTCACACCATCACCCTCTGCTTCCTGTGTCTGAGCCAATTCTACACCCACCTAAAAACATCACCCTGAACTCCCAGTTTTTTTAGTTTGATGCCCAACCTCTCATGTGGCACCTTATCAAATGCTTTCTGAATTAATAACTGCTCCTTAGTCTTCTCAAACTGCTGCTACAGTTACTGGCAGAGAAGTCTCATCTTTCAAGTCCACAAAAAGAAAGGACAGACATATTCAGCTACCCAAAGAGGGAGCAGCTCATCAGCTTTTTAGTTTCAGAGAACAGGTTTCAGATTGTGCAAAAGGCCATTTTGGAGAGTGTGAGAGCAGAGTGTCCCTGGAAGTTCCCCAGAGTTTCCTCAGAATATCCTTGAGAAAGTGTGACAGCAGCATGCGAGGAGAGATGAGTGCAACTAGTTTTTGAATGAATGTGCAATCTGTCATGATTTCATTAAAATCATTTCCAGTTACAAAATCAGTGCCTTCTCATAGGTGTGTTATTTTGTCCATCGCAAGTGTCAGTTGTTGAATTATAGCTCTTTGTTCAGATCTAAGTGCCTTGGCGCCCTCTGTTTCGAAAACATCTGCAGATAGGCCTCTGCAAAGATGTCAGTTCAGCTCTGATTTACACCTTTGTTATCAGATGAAGTACACACTGGTCCTGGTATGAAGAGTTTAGCCACTTAGTATGGAACGTAACTGGAGGCTTGGTGCAGCTGGATGTTTGCATCTTTGTTAAATCTGCCATATTAACAGGCCTCATCTAGAAAAGAACGGAAAAGGTTATTTAGTACCTTTCGCTTTAGGTGTTTGTCACAGGTCACCTGATAACATGATTAAACTGGGAAAAGTACAATGTCAGATTGTACTCATGCAAACTGCAAAAGTATATCTACAACTTGTTCAGATAGACTAGACCTGGATAACATACAGTAGCATTTGAGACATGAAATTTAATACTCAGCCAAATTAAAATAATACTGGAGCATGGAAATCTTAAATACACTTAGGAAATATATGGAAAATAAAGAAAAAAGGGCAGTTAGATTTATGGGTTTGGTTGTGTGTGTATATTTGTTTTTAACCATAAGAGACTTAAGTGATTCAGATATGTCTAATGAAAAACATTATCTGTCAGCCTTATGTTGGGATCTGTGATCACGTGATCAGCCTTCAGCATGATTTCTTTGTAAGGAAGATGTGAACAGGTTATCTCTACCCAGCTGCTTGCAGATTTCACCATCTGCTGTTTAATAAGTGTGACACTTTGAGTACATCCTCCTCTATAATATCTCAATAACAACACTTTGCTTTAAATGTCCATTTTAAATCTTTACAGTTATAGCCCCCAGTATCACATAATTATTTTATGAACACAGGGAGTAAACAGTAGTTTCCCCTTTTTTATCGGGGCACAATTAAAGTACTAAACTCACCATGACATGTATGCATTAGCATGCTACTATCATGCCTTTGGAACAAAAAGCTTAAGGAAATCTAAGGAAAAAAAAAAAAGCTTTTTTTTTTATTTCAGGAGAAAAATCTGAGACATATAATAGATTATGACAGACGAGATGCATTATGCCATTCAGAGCTTTACTGAAGGTTTTCCTTTTCATTCTGCTTCTGGGTTTGTCTTTGTCTTTCAGTGTATCAGTGTTCATTTACCAAATAGCCAAGTTCCAGAGGTCACAATGTGTTATGCTTGCTCTGTATATTTTCATAACATGGTAGGATTGCTAAAATTGTAAAAGCATGAAAAAAGACTCATTTATATTTAAAGGCAAAGTGGCCTCCTAGTTGAGAGTAAAATGCCTAGCAATGTCATACTGTGCCACTCTTATCAAGTCTCTTGACTTATCATCTATACTACTAATACTACATTGGGGAACTGTTCACTGGCACAGTGATGTGGTGGTAGCACTGCTGACTTGCAACAATGAGCATGGAGTTAAAGTCCCAAGTTTTTTGTGTGAGAAATTTACATGTTCTCGCAATGTCCATGTTTGCTTCCTCCAGATGTGATGCTTTCCTCCCACAGTCCAAAGACATGCAGTTAGTTGGACTGGTGGAGTTAAATTCTCCCTGATGTGTTTGTTTGTTAACCTTGTGCTGGGCTGGTGCCCTGTCCAGGGAATTGTTTCTGCCTTGTCCCTGATGCTTTCCAAGATAGGCTCCAGCTTTCCCAGTCCTGACCCTGTTTTGGTTAAGGAAGTTTGAAAATTGGATGAGTAGATGGATGTACTGTTTACTTATGACTAGTGAGTTCATTTTAATTAAATAATTAATATGGAATTACAGTAATCCCTCGCTATATCGTGCTTCGACTTTCGCGGCTTCACTCTATCGTGGATTTTATATGTAAGCATATCTAAATATATAACGCGGATTTTTCACTGCTTCGCGGGTTTCTGCGGACAATTTACTTCTGGTACATGCTTCCTCAGTTGGTTTGCCCAGTTGATTTCATACAAGGGACGCTATTGGAGGATGGCTGAGAAACTACCCAATCAGAGCACACAGTTAAGTTCCTGTGTGCTGACTGTCTCAGCGATTATTCGATTCCGCTGCATTAACGGGAAGTCTCATCTCGCTCATTCAGCATCAACGTGTTTCGCTGTGTAAAGAGTTAACTGTTGTGTTTGTCTTTGTGCATAGTCAAGCCCTTCGTCATGGCTCCAAAACTATCTGCTCCTGCTACTGTAGCCGTGCCTAGGCGCCAACGGAAGCTGCTAACGATTGCCGAAAAGGTAAAAGTTTTGGATATGTTGAAGTAAGGGAACAGCTACACCGCTGCAGGACGCCATTACGGCATCAATGAGTCCACGGTTCTTTTTATTTAAAAAGGAGGAAAAGAATATAAGATCTACAGCCGCAGTGTCCTTTAACCAGGGTGCAAAACGAGTTGCAAGTGGATGTAATAAGGCTGTAGTCCGGATGGAATCTGCTTTAGGGATTTGGATTGAAGATTGCCGGAAGAAGAACAATGGCGGTGCTACACAATCGCCTGAAGAAGCTCCTTTAGAAGAGCTGTAACGCTCTCCTTTGTTGTGTAGTAAAATTAAACTCATCGTTATCGGACAAGTCGTCGTGTCATTGTTGGTGAGTACCCATAACTAATTTTCTACGTACTTAGTACATGTACGTTGTCACGCACGCGCGAGTAGGAGACCGCGGACGGATCTGAACACACCTGAAAAGGTATTCGTCGGCAGGGAATGGCGGGGTACTAACTTTCTCCCTCTTATTTCTTGCAGGAAAAAAGACGCTCCGCCGCCCTAAACCAACTCTGACCGCAGTACGGTTACTTCCGCCCTTCCTCCGCCATCTTGCCTTGACGTCATCACTCCCATCCTCCCTCACGGCTCCTTCCCAGCATTCCTCCACTTCCGGCTCCTCCCAAATAAAATGGCCGCCGACGCCATGTTTGGCGTCGCGTGTATGAACTGTTATGTTTATATATTTTGACCGTGTTTTTTTTGATTATTGTGGAGCGTCAACAATATACGGGGCCGGAAAACCCCAAACCTTTATGTTGTCTCCTCCTGAGTCTTTTACAGTGGCGTAGTCGGCAGGATAGACGTCCGGAAATGACAGAGCGTCAGGACCTTAACACCGTGCTACAGGGCATGAACGCCCAGCTCCACGCCCTGCAGCAAGCACAAGAGGCCACCAATAGGGAATTGGAGGCCACGAAGAACAAGTTGGCGGAGGCCGAAAGGGCTAGAGTGAGTCCTCCGAAGCCCAAGCCACCCCCCTTGGTACCTATGACTGAAGCCGACGATGTGGAGTCGTACCTAGGGATATTCGAAAGGACGGCCACCCGGAACGAGTGGCAGCGGTCCGAGTGGGTGTCCATTTTGGCACCCTACCTGAAGGGACCCGCGCAGCGGGCTTATTATGACCTCCCCGAGGAGGAGGCCGCGGATTATGACCTCCTCAAGGCCGAGATCCTGGCCCGCTACGGCATCACGCCGGGCCAGCAGGCATTCGAGTGGAGGAACTGGCAGTTCGACCCCGAAAAACCTGCGCGTGCTTAGGCCTTCGATTTCTGGGGTAAGATGGGGCGTTGGTTACGGCCAGAAGGTCCCCAGGCCCGTAAGGTAGTAGAGCAGGTCGCCTGTGAAGGCTTAGTGAACGCGATGCCGAGCTCCCTCGCCCAGCAGGTCCGGCGACATCCCTATAAGGATATGCCGGGTCTCCTTGAAGTCCTTGAGCGTCAGCTCGCGGTCCTTCGAGTCGGGGGGCCAGAAAAGTCTGCTCGTGGGAACCGACAGGGACGGGTGGCCAACCCCGAGCCCTCTCGAAGCGCTGCAGAAGCGCCGGTGAGGCCTAGAGAAAAGCCGCTCTCTCCGCGCTGTTACAAGTGCGGAGAGGTCAGCCATCTACTTCCAGCCTGTCCCTTGAACACAACCACGGAGCCGATGGACTGCACCTGGGCCACAACGGAGAGGTACTGTACCCCGTCGCATCCCTTGGCGAGTCCTAATAAGGGAGTGGTGTTATTGAATGGGCACTCGGTGGTGGCTTTGTTTGATTCCGGCAGCAACATTACCATTGTAGCTCGCCGTTATGTTTTACCGCAACAATGGCTGAACCAACAGCTACAAGTCACTTGTGTACATGGAGGGACCAAGTCGTATCGTTCCGCAAACTGTTATATCGCCTGGAAGGGGGAACTAACTAATTTGATGGTCGCTGTGTTACCCGAACCCCCCTATCCGGTGATTTTGGGACAAGACTGGTCAAAAAGAAACTGCGGTAAAACTAACACCGCTCCCAGGGCCTCGTTGGATCTGGTTATGAGGGGGAAAGGCACCCCTGCTGCGGTCTCCACGCCGTGCACTGGGGCAGACCTCTCTGGCGCTAGCACCTCGGGGAATGTTTCCACGGCATTGGACCCTGACCCGGAAGAATCCGCCGGAGAAGGGACAAGCCAGGGAACTCTCCCGGGGGCCAGACCACAAGATCCCCTAGATAGCTTGGATCATCAATTCAGATCCACGCCGGCCTCATTTAAGAGGGAACAGTGGAACGATGATTCCCTGCGGTTTGCCCGAAATGCGGTAGTTTGGCCGAATAGCTCACAAGCCGATGATTCCACACCGCGTGAGCCCTTTTTTGTCTTGGAAAATGATCTGTTGTATCGGGTGGCGACACACGAGGGCGAGGTGCGGAAGTTGTTGCTAGTTCCGCGTACCTTCCGGCGGGAGGTATGCGAATTAGCCCACGCTCACCTCCTTGGCGCCCATCTCGGGGCCGAAAAGACATTGGAGAGGATCAAGCTCCGATTTTACTGGCCAGGGATTAACGAGGAGGTCCGGCGTTTCTGTCAATCCTGCCCGGAGTGTCAGACCCGCCAGATTCCCAGACGGGACCGCGCTCCCCTCGTCCCTATTCCCTTAATCGATATTCCTTTCAACAGAATAGGGGTCGACTTGGTAGGACCCTTGGAGCCCTCAAACCGTGGTTTTAAATACATACTGGTTATGGTGGATTATGCCACCCGATACCCAGAGGCGGTTCCCCTGCGCTCCGCTAATACAAAAAGCATCGCACGGGAATTGGTTAATTTATTTTCCCGAGTGGGTATACCCAAAGAAGTCCTCACGGACCAGGGTACACCCTTTACCTCGGATACGTTCAGGGAGGTGGCCAAATTACTCAGAATAAAGCACCTGAAAGCGTCGGTCTATCACCCTCAGACAGACGGGTTGGTAGAGAGATTTAACCAGACGCTCAAACAGATGCTCCTCAAAGTAGTCAGCGCGGACGGTAGGGACTGGGATCAGCTTCTTCCACTTGTGCTTTTTGCTTACCGGGAGGTTCCTCAGGCCTCTACGGGCTTCTCCCCTTTCGAATTGTTGTATGAAAGACAACCCCGAGGTATTTTTGATATACTAAAAGAGGGTTGGGAAGCCGAGGCCCTTCCCTCCTCTAACGTGTTGGAGTATGTCGCGCAAATGCGTGACCAACTCGCAAAAATCAGGCCCCTCCTAAAAGATCACGTGACTCGTGCGCAGGCAGCGCAGGCCCGGTGCTACAACCGCAACTCTGTCCTTCAGGAGTTCCGCCCGGGGGACCGAGTTATGGTGCTCGTTCCTACCTCCCACTCCAAGTTGCTCGCTCATTGGCAAGGACCGTATGAGGTTAAGGAGAGAAAGGGACTGGTCGATTATTTGGTGAAACAACCCAATCGTCGACCAACCGAGCGCATCTATCATATAAACTTACTAAAACCCTGGAAAGATCGGGAGGAGCCTCCTGACTCCCACAGGTCCCTCTCCCTTTTCGCTGGCGCAACTGCCCTTAACCTCGGCGATGAGCTAAGTCCCAAACAGCGGCAAGAATTAACACATGTGATTCGAGCCATCCCCGAAGTAGTGAGCGAGTCGCCTGGCCGGACCTCGCTGATTGCCCATGATATCGTTACAAATCCCGGAGTTGTCGTCCGGGAGAGACCCTATAGACTCCCGGAAGCAAAACGTGCTGAGGTGGAATTAGAGGTACAACGCATGTTGGATATGGGCATTATTGAAGAAAGCCATAGCCCCTGGTCCAGCCCAATCGTCCTCGTTTCCAAGCCCGACGGCTCCTGGAGGTTTTGTAATGACTTCAGACGTCTGAACCAGGTTTCTAAATTTGATGCCTACCCGATGCCCCGCATCGATGACCTCATAGAGCGTCTAGGTACGGCTCAATACTTGACTACTCTGGACATGACAAAAGGGTATTGGCAAATTCCCTTAACGGAATCCGCAAAAGAAAAAACGGCCTTTAGCACCCCGAGTGGACACTGGCAATACAAAGTCCTTCCATTCGGGCTGCACGGGGCTCCTGCAACCTTCCAACGTCTGGTGGATAGAGTGCTAAAACCCCACCAGTCCTATAATGCCGCCTACCTGGATGACGTCGTCATCTATTCCGGCACCTGGAAGGAACATCTATTGCAGGTCTCAGCTGTTCTCACGACACTGGCTAAAGCCGGCCTCCGCATAAATCCCCGAAAGTGTTTCTTTGGCTTAAAGGAGGCCAAGTATTTAGGCTATCTGGTGGGACGGGGACAGGTGAGACCACAGTGTTCGAAAGTCAAAGACATCTTGGAATGGCCCCGTCCGAATACCAAGAGGCAGGTGCAAGCTTTCTTGGGGTTAGCGGGGTACTACCGCCGGTTCGTGCCCCGTTTCTCTGAGAGGGCCGCACCCTTGACCAGTTTAACAAAAAAGGGTGCTCCCTTATATGTGGTGTGGAATGACAAGGCCGAATACGCATTTAGTGACCTAAAGAAAGCCCTTACAACGGCACCTATACTGAGGACGCCCAATTTTGGGCTCCCGTTTATTCTCCAGACCGACGCTTCGGACACAGGCCTGGGAGCCGTGTTGAGCCAAAGCGTTGATGGTGTCGAACACCCCGTGATGTATCTAAGCCGGAAACTGTTGGACCGAGAGACCCGGTATGCGGCAGTGGAGAGGGAGGCCTTGGCCATTAAGTGGGCGGTGACCCATCTCCGTTATTACCTGTTGGGTCGCGAGTTCACTCTGGTGACAGATCACGCTGCACTTCAGTGGATGTCCCTACATAAAGAGTCAAATCCGCGGGTCACCAGGTGGTTTCTGGAGTTACAACCTTATAAGTTCATCGTCACTTATCGCCGGGGCACCCTTCAGGCCAATGCCGATGCCCTCTCTCGTATCCACGACCTCTCGGTTAGGTCCGCCCGACCTGGTGGGTCCGGGCTAAGGGGGAGGGGGGTATTGTCACGCACGCGCGAGTAGGAGACCGCGGACGGATCTGAACACACCTGAAAAGGTATTCGTCGGCAGGTAATGGCGGGGTACTAACTTTCTCCCTCTTATTTCTTGCAGGAAAAAAGACGCTCCGCCGCCCTAAACCAACTCTGACCGCAGTACGGTTACTTCCGCCCTTCCTCCGCCATCTTGCCTTGACGTCATCACTCCCATCCTCCCTCACGGCTCCTTCCCAGCATTCCTCCACTTCCGGCTCCTCCCAAATAAAATGGCCGCCGACACCATGTTTGGCGTCGCGTGTATGAACTGTTATGTTTATATATTTTGACCGTGTTTTTTTTGATTATTGTGGAGCGTCAACAATATACGGGGCCGGAAAACCCCAAACCTTTATGTTGTCTCCTCCTGAGTCTTTTACAACGTACGTTTATTGTAACTGTACACACGTTTTATACAATTTTTCTTGCATTGTAGGTATTTATTGCCAGTGCCCTGTTTATCTTAATGCCTGTAACATATGTGATATTGGAGACGCTCTACAGTATCTTTAAAATAACATTTTGGTTTTATGTACAGCATTTACATGTTATAGATTTTTCACTTATTTTTATATTACCTAATCAATTACAATATGTTTAAAACTGTATTACATATTAAATAAAACTCCTCAATGATATACGATACATATGTTTGTGAGTAGTATATAAACAGTGTGTTTACATGCATAATTTCAACGAATCTTACCTAATAACTAAGAGAATATAAAGGGTTTATGCTGTATAACTGTGCAGGGAATATTTATAAACAATGTGGGAGAGTTTATAAGGGCTTAAAATATATAAAAATAACCATACAAACATATGGTTTCTACTTTGCGGATTTTCACCTATTGCGGGGGGTTCTAGAACGCAACCCCCGCGATTGAGGAGGGATTACTGTATTTGGGATTTAGCAGTGTGTTAAAACTGTAATAGTTATTTAACATTTGTAACACTAGGAGTCGCAGTTGCTCCTCTAGCCTGACAGACAAACACTCAGGGCACCAGGTAAAAGTACTAAGAAGAGTTTTAATTCATATTCTTCTTATTTATATTGTTCTAAGCACCACAGCCACCATACACAAGTAAAGAAATAAACACAATAATCACAATTTTCTCCTCCAAACCTCCCAGCAAGCTCTGTCCTCTACCTCCCAACACTGGCTCGCTTGCTGGGTTCACAGCAGTCCTTTAAATAGTCCTTGACACAGAAGTACTTTTGTGCTTACGGCCCTGTGAGTTGTGAAGTACTTTGTGCTTACGTCCCTGTGAAGTACTTCCGGGCTATGTGAACAGTAGGGATTCCCCAGTCTCCCTGCAGCATCTACTGGAGGCACCTATGGTACCCAGCAGGGCTGTGTTGCCAAACTCCAAGTCCCATAGTGCCCTGCAGGCATCCGGGGCTTCGCTGCAGTCCAGGGAAGCTGACATCTATCATCCTGGGGGAGGCAGTGTCCTTGATAAGCTGCCTTTCCCCATTCTTTCATTACTGCGGTGTCACAGCCAGGATAAACTGCCGGCCGTCCCTTACACATTGTAAGCAAATTAAGATGACCAGTGGTTACAACAGTAGTGCACTTAAATTACCACTGCAATACTGTAAAAGAACAGTTAACATCTTGGGAATAAACTAATATTTTTTTTCTACATTATTAAGCTTAATCACTTGCTTTTCCCCCAGAAGCTTAGAAAATTTCAAAATTGAGGGTTCAAGCCCTAATGAGTAAATACTCATGGCAGGCATGTCAGAAATCCAAAAGAACAGACTAAAACATTAGATGAGTTATTCATTTTAGTAGAAGGGATTCAGAATGCACTGCACTGAAACCGTAAACCTTGCTACGTAGAGTGTCTCTAACACTACAACCACCATACATTTTTTCTGTAATGTAAACGCATATGATACGCCAAGTGGCTTCTATACTCTTTTGTTCTCAAATCAGCATTCTGATAGCGCATCGCTACTGCCATGCCCTCAAAAAAACACTGATAACCCAAAACAGAATGAGTGGGCATAAAAATAAATACTTCCTTGGCACACAGCATTTTGTTTGCATATATTACAAATTAAAATGTTACTCTAGACACTCTGGTTTCCTTCCACCAGCCAAAGAAATGTATGTTTGGTGAATTGATGACATTAAATTGGCCCTAGTATGCATGTGTGTATGTGTGTGACAGTGCTCCTCTAGTACCCTGTTAATGGGATTATTTCTGCCTTGTGATCTGTGCTTGCAGGGTTAGGATGTAGCTCCTGGAGACCCTGCTCAGGATTAAGCAGGCTTAGAAAATGGTATACTATGGTATGGTTTCCAGAGTTGCACTGCTGCTCTGCATAACACTGCTTTAGTGTTTATGCATGAAAAGCACAACAACATTGATCCTTCTGTTTGCCACGTAAAATAAAAAATGAATTAAAAATTCATTAAGTAGCTTAACATTTACAGACACACTGTTTCACAGTATATGCATATAAATATCAAATGACAAGTTGTTGAATCACAAAGCAGGTAAGCATCAGCAGTCGGCACTGAGTCCTGTAGCCTTTCTGCGAGCAGCTCCACACATGGCAGTAGAACATGGCACATCTCTTCCTTGTTTTGTTACATGTGCATCTTCCCACCTGGCAGTGTATTTGGACTTTCATGGTGGCTCACACTTTGACCATCTTTCATGTTGCCTTTCATAGGTGTGGCAGCTCACATCTCATTTTTGGATCAAAACAAGCTTGTCTTGAAATTTGATTGGAAAGTGGTATGAAAATATTGTCAATGGTGACATTTCTCCCTTTGCCTGTGAAAGGCTAAATCACCAATCACCAGTCTCACACTGTCTTTCTCTTGCATGTGGGTGGAATGTTTCTTCAAACAGGGAATAGTGTATTGCATACATTCACTACAAGTGACTACACAAAATTGTATGCCAGACATGTCAGGTTTTTTCACATGTAATGAGTGAAAGTGCATTAACACTGCGATGGGTAACAACTGTTCATCAATGGTTATGTTCTGCCATGGCATGCAAAATTCAAATTCTGCAGAAAAGAAAACTGTTTCTTTGATATAGAGGCAAAACTATCACTGTAGGAATGCAGTGGTTTGACAGCAAATGCATATTCAAATCATAAGAATTTGTTTTCCTAAATGGTGAATCCCAAATGGTCCAGTTTCACATTGCATTGGTCCTTTATGAAGGAAAGAAAACCAACTACTTCTTGTTGTTTTTTATACACTGCACAGTACCTGAAAGCATTATGAGCGAGCCAGCATTTTGCTGTTTACTTGTGACTTGTTCCATCCACTATGTGCCATCTTCTCCTTTATCCTTTATCAATTTATGTGGAAGTTGATGTACTCTGTTTGCTAATTACTCTAAGTTGTATGAAAAACAATTATGCCATTTCAAGTGACTTTACATATTGCTTTTACCTAACTAAAACCATGAACTGCAGAAACCTTGGTAACTGCTTTCACTTATTACATTCTGTGTTATTATATTTAACATAATCAACGGAGTAGTGTTTCCTGTTAGAAATTCCTTCTTGGCAATAAGAAGGAAATTTAATTAATTTAATTTTAACATTTCCGTTTCCCAAGTTAAAGCAGAGAAAGTCCCATGAAATTGGTATTTTATTACAATATCTTTAGCTATTAGGGTTTCATTTAGAAATGCTATATTTCTGAAGAATCTTTATTGCTGCACCCATTTAGCTTTCCTCTGATGGTGCCACATTTGCATTTTCTTTTCAGTTCAATGTATGTGTGTATTCAAGAAGGTTTTTTCTCAGTATGTGTGTTGGTTGCAAAACACAAATAAGAGGGAGGTGCTCTTTTATGTTGCGTGTTGTTTGCAATCATTTGGATCATTAACCTAGTAAGCATTAGGTCTTAATAAGAATTACATTTGTGTTGTTGAGGAATTCCTTTTTTTCCTGTGTATATTCACCGCCAGGCTTCATATTAAAATGAAGACAATCAGGTATTAACAGTCATGTGAATTATATCATAAAATATGTGGTGATACTGTTAATTTAAAAGTCGCACTGCAGTAAATAAAATAAATCCATTCACCTATTTTAAAACGTCTTATCTCTATATATACAAAATCCAACATCTGTCTGTCCGCTTTTCACAAGAGAACTACTTAACGGATTTAAATTAGGGTTTTTTTCTAGAATTTGCTTGAACATTCCGGTTGATTTTGCCACCTCTCTCATTGTGCTAAGTATGATAGTTTGCTTGCAGTACCGATTTATTTGTGTGACTCCAAGAGAGACGCAGGGGGCAGGGCCCTCCTCACTCACACATCAGCCTCGGGGCGTATCTTACATTCGCTTAGCTAGCAAACGAGAGAACTACTTAACGGATTTAGATCGGGCTTTTTTCTTGAATTTGCTTGAACATTACGGTTGATTTTGCGACTTCTCTCGTCATACTAAGAATCATAGTTTGCTTGCAATAGCAATATATTCACGCTAATCCAAAACAGAGGCTGAGGGCCGAGGGGAGGGGGAAGCGTGAAGTCAGGAGTAGGGAGCCAGGCAGGGCCCTCCTTCCTGTCCTGTTTCACTTCTACATGTGCAAAACCACGGAGGACAGCTAGTATTATATAATATAGTCTTATCTCTGCAAAGTAATGATTACTAGTGTTTTATTATTTCCTGAGAATTCCCATTTCTTGTTCCTGGTAGCCAAATTTTTACAGAAGTTGAGAATTTGGAAACACTACTGTGAAGCAAGAGTCACACTACTCACAGTGTGGCATATGTTGATTAAGCATGTACTTTGTTAATGTGATAATAAATCTGAATCGTACTGATTATGCTGTAGTGTGCTTTTTTATCAAAGCCTTAGACTTTTGACATAGGTTAAAAAAAAGACATTTAAAAGGCAGATTATGCGATACAACAAACCCATTCCGAAGCTCCACAAACCAATTCTCCTGTTTTATAATGTATGCCTCATTACTCTTGCTGAGAATATGGTAGAAAGACAGCAAAATAAAGGAATAAAAGTAACTTGTAACGTTTACTATTTATTGTTGGTTGGTATTTATTCAAGCCCAAAATAATATGAGCTAGTTCCAGAGCTTCTGGCAATTTTAAATCAACTTTAAATGATTTTTAATAATCTTTATTAGATTACTGAACACTGCTACTGATGTCATCGTCTCCTGTCCTGCAATAACCAATGCGTATTTACAATGGCCCCCCTGCTGTAGATGCTTTCTGTGGTCCATAACTGAAATAACTGCAGCAGTGATAATTTCACAGATTTGCCTGTGTTCTTCATAACTTTTAATGAAACACTGAGTGATTATATTTGACATTTTTTCTGTAGTTATTGTCTGTTTTTTGCAGAACACATGTAACAATTCACACTTGGTCAACAATGTCCAGTAATGTTAATAACAGCAGCAGGAGATGATTTTTGAGGTTAAAAGGATATGTAAACGTGGTCAAGTATGAGCTGGAAGAGCAAAGCAGCAATTCACACCAGGTGGGGTTGGTTACCAGATTTCAGTAGTGTTACCTGCGGTGGTAGTGATTAGTCTTTGAGGTAAAAATACACTGCCTCTTTTTTCAGAATGGAATTTTAGAGTTATAAGAATTTGGTCATTAGCACTACAGTTATTTTGGAAACGTCAAGGAAGGTCATGAATACACAGTGATGATATGCAATTAATCCTCAACATGCACGCATTTAACTTATGTGACTTAAAGCATTTGCATGATTTTACTTGTAATCTCATTTTTATTTTTGATTTGGCATCCTTGTACATTTGTGGGATTCATGACTAAGCATGCCAGAGATAGAAATAAGAGGTGCAATGTGCACAAGTTTAGGAATCAGCTAGAATTCTAATAGCCACTTTGTTGATCTTATTCGCCGTACTGTTGTAGAGTAAAGTGTTCCTGTGTGTTTGTTTTTTGTCTTGCAATTATACCACCAAAGCAAGTCCTTCGCGCTCTAAGCCCAAGTGTGCAAAGTCTGTGATGTGACTTAGAGAGAAAATAAAGGAGTATGATAAACTTTGTGCTGGAATGTCGGCAGCCGCTGTAGTCTGCAACCAGCTGGTTTGAGACATCGAGTTTGCCTGTCCCATCATCGACAGCAGCCTCAAGGTTATATGTCCACTTGCCTCTGCTATGCTCCCACATGCCAAGACCCTTAAACTCTCAAGCAGTGCAGGAAGCAGAGACATTGCTGATGGATTATTTCAAGCCAGTGTGTCTTCACAAGATCCAGTGCCATGAAGCAAGTGTGAAGAACAGAGTGTCGGGGGTGATATCGAGACTTTACCAGTCTAGGCGTCTTCCAACAACAGTGACTAAAGTTTTTTTCTACATTGAGATGCTAACTCAAAATCTCACAGAATTATAGGAAATGACTATTGAGAAAGAATATTTTGTGTTACCAATTGTATTTTGTATGCTGCACTTTATGGGTTATTTCATGGTTACTGAGCATTGCAAAGTGCATATTAAAAAGAATTTTATGCAGAAAAGTGTATTTGAGCAATGAACCGAACAATTACAGTCTCTAGTGGTCACAGAAACCTAGCCCTTTTTTCACATAAGTTAGCTACGGTATATTATTTGCGTCTTTAACTTTTGCGTTCTTTCCTTGGAACATAACTGCAGCGAAAGTTAAAGATTGACTGTAATCAAAAATATAAAAGCTCGACACCCATTGATGTGAAAAATGCCACTTCCAGTGTTTGCCAGTTAACTTAAAATTCATATCATTGATAATTAGAAGGAAAAACTGGAGTACTCGCCGAAAAAAAAACACAAAACTTGGAAGAACGTGCTTTTACACACAAACTTTGCACAGGCCCAGAATTTTAACCTAAATTAATTTTAATATAAGAAGTGTGATGAGAAAAGACATGGAAAGAACACCCACTTGATTGTATATTTGAAAATATACTTAAAGATTGTGTTTATGTGTGATGAGTATGGTATACTCTTTTAGAAATCTGTAATTCCAAATTACAGCAATCCCAAAGTTTACTAATTTGCTTTTTTCATTCATCTTCTTACTGAGATCTTATTTTGACAACCTTTCAAAAAACGCCCACCACAGACTCCAGCGTGGCAATTCTCTATATCTGAGACAAATACTTATTTTTTTTACTGCTTTTTCTGTGAGCTGCTGCAAGCAGTTTATTCAGTAAAATACAGTTATCATCCTTGCATTTACAAAACAATTCTTTAAGTTCATTAGAGAAATCATAAATAAATGAATGACTAATATCACAAAGTAAGCAATCTTGACTTTGACAAGATCTGCATTATTCTGATGAATTGCAGCATACTATACATTCATAAAAATATCTAGTTTGGTAAAAACACTGTTATGTCTATTTTAGATCTTTTAATTATTCAATTGTAAAGGATTATTGTGTTTACAGAATGTAACTGAGTTGTCCTTTACTGTTGTGTAAATCATTATTGCCTGTTCAGAGTTATTCTTTAACAGTAATAAATGACTTTTTGTTATTTCATGAACGTAATAGCAGGCACTGCTTTTATTAGGTATACCTGCCGATTCCACTTTAATGACTACTCAGTCTGTGACAGTATTCTGCAGACCAGTGTAATTTAAAGCAGAAAGGGTGGCACCAGTGTTCAATAAGAAAGAAAGACTTAAGGTATTAGTAGCCAAGACTTAAGGTATTAGTAGCTCTGAACATGGCGTGATTGCGGTTACCAGGTATGCCAGCATAAGTATATGATGAACAACTTCAGTGACGCTTTTGTGCACTGAGGATGAGCTGTCATGCAAGAGGCATCTGTCCATCCAACAAATCTCTAGTAATTTAAAACTAGTTGAAAGGGGAAAACAAAAATTCACACAACATATGATGGGCTGTTTAGAGAGCTGAACAAAGCATTCAATCATACATTTTGCCAGGGAGTGCAGACAGATCAAGGACACACCCCAAGGACTGAAGGACAGAAAAAATGACCATATTGACAAAAGCAAATGACCTACATATGCCAGCACGGGACAGTAGAAGCTGAAATGTGGCCATGAACCCTGCACATGTACTGCACTTCTTGGAGGAAAAACAGACAGAGGTGCCAATATGAAAGACAGAGAAAGAAAGTGGCCTGTGTACTTTGTCACAGATGACACCACAAAAAGTACTGTGTTTGTACACAAAAATGGACAAAGACTGGACATCAGAGTTGTGGCAACTGACAGCAGAGATCTTAGTGCAGGATGGACTTTATTTCTATAGTCCAAAGAAAAGAGAACATTATAGAAGGGCTGTCCTTCTTCTTCTTTCTTTAAATCGTTTCCCAGTTCTATGTGGGGCTAATGTGCTTGATAAACACAGTAAATCTCTTTTCCTTCAGGATCCCTTTTCCTTCAGGTCTTCTTTTACAGATTAATAAGCAGGTTCTCCAATTTACAGGGAAAACTTGGGGGTCGATGCCAGGACCGGCTCTCCAGCTACTGTAAAAAAAAACCTCACACTGTTCCAGTGTGGGGCTGAGATGTCACCTGCTGCACTTGGGTCCCAGTCCAGGTGGTTCGTCATGTAGTGGGTGCGGTAACACGCTGTCAGCGCACACTCCCATCCTCCTTCTCTCTCTTATTTTACTTTATCCATCCACCTCAACTTTGGCCTCCCTCACTTTCTCTTCCCCTGTACTTCCATTCCCATCACTTTTTTTACCCACATATCCATTGTCTGTCCTCATCACATGTCCATATCATTTCAACCTACTTTATTATTCTTTCTAAGATATCTCTTCCACTTCTATTGTACGTCTGATTTCTTTTTCTATCCTTTTTTGTAGCTCCATGCATTCATCTTAACCTTGTCATTTCTGCCACATCTAGCTGCTTCCCCTGCACTCCATTTACTGCCTATGTCTCAATTCCACACATCATTTGTTGGTCTTACCACTGTCCTAAAAATCTTACCTTTTAACTTTGCCTTAATCCTTCAATCACACAATACACTTGATAACCTCTTCCAATTGTTCGATCAACACTGCACTGTATGGGTTATCTCTGCCTCTAATGTTACATCTTGGGCTACCACTGATCCTAGATATTTAAATTTATGAACCTTTTCAATAGCATTCCCTGAAGTCTAATTTGTGAATCCTGGTCATCATTAACCCTCATATATTCTGTTTTCTTTCTGTTTATCTTCAACCCTCTATCTTCCATAGCTCCATTCTTTCAACTTCCTCTCCACTACCTCTTTTCTGGTGCTACAATTGCTGCCAAGTATGCCTTATTCTCTGAATGGTTTTACAGTTGATTGGGAAAATTGTTGGGGCAATCATAGGATACCAACTAACAAATATAATCACATCTTCATATGTAGTCACTTTCAAGACATATTCAAATCTGGCAAATCCTTCTACACACTTTCTGAATAGTCTTACTTTAATTCAAGCTCAAAGGAAACCAGAGTCTATCTATTGATGATCTGACACTAGGTTAGAAACAGTAATATGAGATTCTATTAATAATAATAATAATTCATTACATTTATATAGCGCTTTTCTCAGTACTCAAAGGGCTATCCACACAGGGAGGAACTGGGAAGCAAACCCACAATCTTCCACAGTCTCCTTACTGCAAAGCAGCAGCACTACCACTGCGCCACCTGTGAGGACTTATTATTAGTAGAACTGTAGGGGACTACAACCTACAGAGGTAGAGATAGGTGGGGTGTGGTTGGATGTAAGTAGAAGGTAAGAGATGCACATTATCTGCACTTACTCCCTGAGCCCATTTAGAGTCATCAGTTGACCAAACATTACTATCTTTGTAATATGGTAGGAGGCCATACAAAACCAATAGAGTATATCTAGTCTGTGAAAGAAATCAAGTCACATGAAGTAAAATGAGACAGAACTTATTGAAAGGAAGTAGGTCAATGCCTGGAGACATTTGGAAGTTACTTCACTACACACAGAGTTACACAGTAGGCAGTTACATGAGTAGCAAAGCTTGTGGAAGTATTAACAGGTGGTGGAACTCACTAAGAAAAGAACACACAAAATTAGGATGTGGTGACATTATATATATAATGTTACAATTATAATAATAAAAAAAAGTTACAAAAATGCAGGGTAAATATTTTACCACATTCTTAAACATGTTTAAGACATTAAGAGGTACATGCTGTCAAGGAGCATCAACATTTCAGTCTCCAACATTGTATGACCTTACAGAGTTGGATGGAGAATCTTATTTTTCTGACATGAAAAGAAGGGAAGAGTAGCTACAATGTATCACCTCTACGCTTTCTCTCACAAAAAGAGAAATAGTATGAGTAAGAGATTCAGTTGCTGGCAAGAGGAACACACTGGTTTGCTAAAGCAAGAGTCTCATATGTTGACTTCATGGTGTACAGGTGGCAGACTTCCCTGGACATGTACAGTAGATAGGCATTGGCACTAAGCTAGCGTGAATCAACTTGTCGTTACCCACAACAAAACAAATGACATAGATATGAATAAAATGGTGGTTCTTCAAGACACATTTAAAGAGCAAAGTGCTAAGCTGAGGAGCAGAATATACATGTTTGCCTTCCTAAACATTCTGCTCGTGCCATGTAGCCAATCCAGGTAGGAATGAGGAGATCAGAAGGTTTAACACCTGAAACGAATCTTGGTGTAGAACCAATGGACATTAGGGTGTATTTTTGTGCAGGACAGACATGCAGCACTGAAACAAATTACATTTGAACTAAAAGGGTTCACGTGTATTGAGCAGGCATTTAGTATGGGGAAGGAAGTTAACAAGCTAAAATAAATTCTGCAATACACTCAAAATTCGCTAAACTTAACAAGATAGCCATTAAAAATTAAACAAATGAATTGGAGTCATATTTGAGAGCATGTGATATATAGATATTGCAGTTAATGAAAACTGACTAAATCCTAAAAATGTTGGTCAGTATAAAATTAATTACATTAATTATTATCTGCATATTTTTTATTTTGATTAATGTTTATATTTATTAATATTATGGTATGTGTATTTTGTGGTACAATTTTGTTTTTCAGACTTGCATAACATTTTATGTCTCCCACCTTTAAGAACACAATGGCCAGTTGCTGGGGAATGTTATTGGAGTTAACATTACACACACAACACTTTTTAAGCTCGAAGTTCATTCAGAACGTCATCCAAGATTGTGGATAAAACCTTCAGACCTCTATTGTGGGATTTTATGGTAGTTTACTGGTTCTCTGATTTATTTCCTGATATATTTACAATTTCATCTCCTAATCTTATAATCATTGCCATTTTATACGCTGTATTTACATTAATGCTGTACAGCAAAATAGCAGTGGATGGTCTTCGACAAATGGTAGAATCTGAACATGTGTCTGATGTGATTCTTGTTGTTTGTCCACACATTTTTGAAAATGAATGTTTTGTTTTTCAAATATTTTAATTGTAATACTATAACAATGATGTAATCTCAAAAGGCATTCTTTGCCAAATAAATCGGTACTGCAAGCATGGAGTATGAATAATATCCTAGATTTTGGATAATTATAAACAAACCTCTTGCATGCCATATAATTTATGTTTTGATTAGGCAAATTGTTTTTGTTAGTTTTGGCTCCTGAACATTAGCTAATCTTTTCACCTTAGAATTTTGTATGGTGTTTTGGCTTTGGTGGAATTTTAGCTTTGAAGGGTGTTATCTGTTGAAGTTTCTTGAAGGTGAATTTTTCTGGTTGCATAAACTTTTAAACTTTTAGTGTGCATTCTATTCTGCATAGATTGCTTACAACAGTATCTGCTTCAAGTGAGTAACAAGCCACAACTTAGTCAAAACATTTCAATTTTAATTACAGTATAAGCAAGGAAGCATAGTACAGAGACGTTTAACAGACCACCAATGGACACATATACAATGTGACGGGCCGGAACACCAGCTGGATGGAAGAAGCGGGGGAGAGGGCATCTGAAAGGCACTACCTCCCCTGGGACATTAATGGGCAGCCCTCATAGGCGGCTGTGCCACAATGGATTCCTGCAGGGCATGCTGGTAGTTGGAGTTGGGTACAGCCCTGTTGAGTTGCGTGAGGGTCGCCAGGGGGAGCTGCAGAGCCCTATTTTGGGTATTCACCACACCTGGGAGTGACTCCAGGTCTTATTAAGGAGGAGGAGGATGAGTGAAGACGAGAGAAAGGAAGAGAGAAGAAGAGTGTGTTTTGTGCTTGGTGCTTTGGACTGTTTTGCCTTGGGAAGCGAGAGAAAAGCGCTTCCTCATGGAAATAAAAACGTGGGCTGTGCAACACTTGTGTCTCTGCCTGTCTGTGTTGGGTTGGGGTTGCTGTACGCACTCCTGGTGGTCCAAAATGACAATATATAACTTTTTATAATGTCAGGAAATCAATATAAGATTGGGATATTACAGCACGGGGGACTTACCGATCTATTAACTGAGAAAACCTTGTAAGGAGTTCACAGATGTAATGTGAGTTTGATATTTAAAACAGTTTTTAAATCCAGGAGAAGACTGTCTAGATCAGTGTTTCCCAAACTCGGTACTGGGGACCCCATGTCGCTGCAGGTTTTTGTTCCAACCAGCTTTTGTTTTTAATTGGACTCCTGGGCTAATGAAGTGAACTGTTATTTCCCAAGTTCTGTGTTTTGGGAACAATATAGAAATTAGAAAACTTGTTTGGTAAAAAAATAAATTTAATATATATATATATTAAAATGTACCAAGCAGTTATATAGGAATAATGTATTATCTTTTTAAACAATATTTTCATCTTGATTTTCATTTTACTTTTCAAGGTGTTCTAATTGTTTAATTAATCCATTATTTACTAATCAGTGGGTCTAACACTAAAGTTGCAACCTTTGATTATTCAGTGTTGTTTTCCTGCACGTCTGCTCTGTTCATTTTAAATTGTCATTAATAAGATACAACTAAGGGGAAAAACTGCACAGAGAAAGGGCAAAATATAATGAATTCAACAAAAGAGAGTTAAGCATTTAAATCTATAGAAAAAGCAGAAATATTTCTAAATGTCTTATAAATGTAAAAATCACGCTGCTGTGCTTTTCTGAATATAGAATAAGAGAAAAAAAATACCAGCTAATTATATGAGATCAGTGCTATCTGGTGTTGTCACTGATTAGGAATCTGGTTGGAACAAAAACCTGCAGCCACAGGGGGTCCCCAGGACCGAGTTTGGGAAACACTGGTCTAGATAAAACAAATTATGGACAAAAATCAGGAATTAGAGCTAATTAAGCTGTTTAAGTCTAGTGCTTTGGCTGTGTGTATAAATGAGAAAGGTTTAAAAAGATATTTCATACAGTGTAGCGTATATTTATGCCAAAATGCACAAGCTATCAAAAAAGTTTAAAAAATCTCCATCTTGAATGAACAAGGATCTATATAAAGGACACACAATTCCAAAATTAACTGTAGGTTTCATAAATGTATGTCTTTAAAGGTTAAAAAGAGTGTTAAAACAGCTAAAAAACATGACATGAACATAACAGAAAGTGAAAAGTTGACTTGGAAAAATCTTTCAATATTTTAGTAGTAAAAGAAAGGAATGGGAGGGACATTGTATTTAGAACAGCAAAGGCACAATAAAAGCAAATTGTCTTAATTTTATTTTCTGAAGGTTTTAGGTGTGAAGAAGCTGATACCCCCTAGTAACTACACAATCTTTTAAAGTGGTATTCAGTATTTTGAAGATTATGGAAAAAGAATATAAGAGCATTAGGAAAAAATTAGACAAGATCAGGAAATTCAGCCCAACAAAATTCCTCTAAAATAACATCAAGTCTAATTTTGAAGGTCCCTAAAGTACTACTGTCTACCACACTACTTGGTAGCTTATTCCATGTACTAATTTTTGTACAAAATGTACCCTTATCATGTTTCCATTTGTGTCCCCGTGCTCTTGATTAACTCATTTTAAAGTAACAGTCTTGATCCTCTGTACTAATTCCCCACTTCAATCATGTCTCCTTTTGCTGAAACTGAAATGGTTCAGCTCCTGTAAACTTTTCTTATTATTCAGCCCTTGTAGCTCTGGAATCAGCCTAGTCATTTTTCTCTGGACTTTTTCCAGTGCCGCAATGACCTTTTTGTAGCCTGGAGACCAAAACTGCGCACAATATTTCAGATGAGGTTTCACCAGTGCATTATAAAGGTTGAGCATAATCTTCTTGGACTTGTTCTCAGCACATCGTGCTATATAACTTAACATTCTGTTAGTCTTCTTAATGGCTTCTGAGCACTGTCTGAAGTCAACAGTGATGAGCAGGGCGGGTGCTAAGTTATTTTGAGCCCTAGGCCGAGGTTATTAGAGTGCCAACCAACTATTCGGTAGCTAACCCATGCAGCTGTTTCTCCATGATCTACATCCTAAGCGAATGCCTAATTCGCCTCAATGGTGGCACCAGTCCAGGGCCTCATGCATAACACTGTGTGTAGAATTCACACTATAACATGGCATAAGGACAAAACTAGAAATGTGCTTGTGCACAAAAAAAATCCAGATGCATACATCTGTGCGAACACCAACTTCCACGTTCTTCCGCTACATAAATCCCGGTCAGTGTGAAAAGTAACGCACGTGCATGTGCCTGCTGTCCTGCCCCGTCTCCTCCCAGAATTACGCCCCTTTGAATATGCAAATCAATATAAACAGCCCTTAAGCTCAGCATTTTGTGAAAAGGCAATGGCAAAAGCACTGGGGGAAATAGAAGAATTTCAGCGAATGCCAAGTGGAAGCAAGGAAAAACATACTATTTGTTTAAACAGTGGTATAAACAACAAAAGGAAGTTGATCGAGTGACATAGAGTGTCGGAGGAACTCGAGAGCTCAACTTCACAAAGTTGCACAGTGCCCAAAGCTGTCAGATATCAAAGTCGCCATGAAAAGACAAGTCATAGCCTACCGTCTCAGTTTCATTTGAAAGCTTACAGCACACAGTGGGGAAAAAAGCATGAAATGTTGACTTTAATCTCGAAATTTCCACTTAAATCACGTAGTTTATTTTGTCATTAAAGTAGAACATCATAAACTTCATCTTAAAATCGTTTAATTAACTAGTTTCTCAAATCCCATCATAACTAAAGTAGCACGTTAAATGCTTTGTTTTGTATTTGATCTTCTATGTGCTCTATGTGTGTGAATCACTACATGCTTCCGGGCTTTCTCTTCCTTCGACAGGACACAGAATCCATTACATTTGTAATATTACAGCTCTCTGAATAATTAGAATACTGAGATGTATACTTGATATAATTTTCATGATGATAGGAGTTAAAGCATGTTATTAAATATGGGAACATGGTGGTGCAGTGATTGTTCCAAAGCAAGATGCTTGCTTTGCCGTGCGCAACCTTCGATGAAATAATTTATTGTAACAGTACTGTCTCTTTCAAATGTACTAACCCCTAATTCCTGTCCTTACTTTTCTTTCTCCAAATACCCAATCGCCACACAATCAGCTCTGCAATAGTTGTTAAGCCATCTGTAAACTTAGAACACCGATTCGTCAAAACATTCAAGAAACATTGAAATATCTTCATAGTACATGTTTAATTATTCAATCCTTCCAGTGTCACGCCAGCCCCAGCAAGCATTCAGCGCGAGGCAGGAACAATCCGTGAACTGAGTGGCAGATCCTTGCTAGTGCAGCGACACAGTGTCCTCACATGTTTAATTATTAACAATATAGATTATTTAAATGAAGTTAAAGTTTTATCTGTATAATAAAATAAACATATTTTGCTGCATTTAATCTTAAAAATGATATCGTCATCATATGTAAATACGTGCTTTGTAAAGTGGCTCAGGTTGTGCAATATTATAACTGTA
>JANRMT010062854.1:4913089-4972151 GCA_026402145.1 Polypterus bichir lapradei | reverse complement strand
CAGGAAAATGATTAGACATACAGGAATCAAAGGCAATATATAGCAAATGGGGGGAGCGTTTGGGGGTTGTAAGGGATATTGTACCCTCCTCTGTGCTTTTTGAGCCCTGATTGGTGTTATCGATAATCAGTTCTTGTTGTTGCTTAAATCTCACAAGAACACACATAATCATGGAGTACCCAAACACAATTTGAGAACAACTAAACAAAAATAAATAAATAAATAAATAAATATGTATGAGCTTACACAGTATAACATAGATGCATAATTAGTGGCAAAGCAGCATCCTTGAGTACAGTATCATAATGTAAGTCTCTAAAGTTGAGTTCTGTGATAAAACTGGAAGGTTGGGGAGACAGGAAAAACAAAAAAAGAAAACTGCTGTTAAGCTGGAGAAGAAAAAAAACAAAATTTGAAGGGTTCCAAGACCTAAAGACCACCCACTCCCCACTGGACATTCCACCTAACATAAATGATGCTTAAATAATTAGTCATTGTTTCTATGCTTCATCCCAGAGGATTCGATGCATTCAGTCTCGTGGACAGCTGGGGCACTTGCCTTAATTCCAGCATAACAGGTGGCAGCACGGTGCCTCGATCAGGTGGTGCAGCACTGCCGAAAAACCAGAAAAGCAGCAGAGAAAAGCAGAGATTAGTTAAGACTGCAAATACCTAAAGAATATGGTAATTCTAGATATATGTAGTCTATTAAGAATAAAACTAAAACATAACCTTTTTAATGTAATGTCTTTCAGTACTACTATTTTTTGAAACAATGTTGTTATTTTTCCTGTGAAATGCAATAAAAATTATTAAATATTAGAAATTTTTTATGTATTCATCATTATTAGGTCAGTCAGGGGGGTCTGCTGGAGCTAATCCCAGGCATCACAGGGTACAAGGCAGGAACCAATCCCCAGGCAGTGTGCCAGCCCACTGCAGGGCACACACACATCCACTAGGGACAATTTAGGATCACCAATGCACCTAACCTACATGTCTTTGGATTGTGGGAGGAAACCAGAGCACCCAGAGGAAACACACGCAGACACGGGGAGAACATGCAAACTCCACGCAGGGAGGACCCGGGAAGCGAACCCGGTTCTCCTAACTGCAAGGCAGCAGCGCTACCACTGCGCCACCGTGCCACCCTTCATTAATAGGTGTGTTTAATTAATAAAGAACAATATGAGTCAATCTCTTCTAGAATATGTTCATTAATTGTGTGGGTACCATAAAATTGCTTATGCCTGCCATTTGTGAAATTCCCATTAAAAAAGAGCGTGCTAGTTTGAAAGGAGAGCATGTGCAGTACAAATGGATGGTTTCTCTGTGCCTGCTTATTGTGCTGACTTTTAGAGTTTATCATGTGTCACTGACCCAAAATTAAAGTTGATTTACATGCCCAATGATCTATTTGGTTTGCTATATTGTATTTTTAAGTAAAAAGGCTCAATATTTTGGTGTACATAATACCTGATAATCACAGAGATGCACCTGTTTTAAGTATCTTGGATCAATCCTTTCATTGTGAAACATGGTTTTCCAGATCAGCTTTTAGAAAGCCACATCATATCCAGCAGCATCAGGCGTCAGACAGGAAACCACTGTATGTACATTTTAGCAGAAAATTAAATAAAAATCTATTTCAAGCTAGTTTTGCATCCGTTTACTTTAATGTCATGAGCTATTTTCAGATCTGCCTGAAGCAGCTCAGTATAGGTCAAAAATAAGTTCATCTGTAAGGTTTTATTGATTTTAATGTTGTGTTGTGTGCCATTAGCCTCTCCTGTGTTCATCATCAAGAGATGTAAGGCTTCTGTAGCTACCAGTGTCTTCCTGGAAGCACACATAACACTCACCTGGGTTAATGTGTCTTTTGTTCACCTGTGAATGTCAATAAAATCTATATTTATGTGTCTTCTGATGTTCAGATAGTATTTTTCTACAGCCCAGGAATTTTCGGCTTTTATCATAAATGCATAAACATTGAGTGCTTTTATTAAGAAACATGATGCAATTTAAATCAGGCTTAATATAATTACAACAGGAAAATTTGGTTTGCCAAAAGATGTATAGAGAATTACCCAAGGAATAAATGGAAAACTGAAAATAGAATAATTTTTCCAATTATAATAAAAAGAATATAGTTAAGAACACATATACTTGGAATGCAGAATCTGGCTGCTCTGAATAAATAAAACAACCTGCATAAACACCCTGTAAATGATCACCAGTAATGGAGCCTTAGGGACCACAAGCTGGAATTGCAATTGCCTGTTAAAATAAATCTTAATTTAAAACTGACTCAGTTCTGGTTCTATAAAATGTGTTGTAATGTTAGAATTCATATTTAAAAAAGAAGTGACTGTAATGCTTTTTTGGCAGTTAGTTTTTTGGTCGGATTGTCTGTTTGTTACTTTATTTAATTGTATTCAATAGTTTGTCCAAAAATGATCTGTGCTGGAATCTGGAAGGTTACTGCTTCAAATCCCGTTACTGCCAGAAAGGATCCTACTCCGTTGGGCCCTTGAGCTTACCCTTAGCATGAAAATTGCTCTGGGGCACTGTACAATGGTTTATCCAGTGCTTTGACCCCCAAAAGGTCATGGAAAAAAGGCAATTTCCTCTTGGGGATTAGCAAAGTATATTAAAAAAAAAGTTGCTATAGAAAACAATCCAGCTGTCATAAAGCCACTTAATCCAGTTAAATGTCTCAGCGGGTAGGACCTATCTGATCTTTGGATGTGACATAAAATCAAGGGCCTGACTCTCTGTGGTCATAAAAAATCGTTAGGCATTCTTGGTAAAGAGTAGGGTGTATCCCAATGTCCTAGGTTAATTGCTCATCATGACCTTATATTTGTATCCCCCAAATCATTCCCTCTGTTTAATTGGCTGTCTCTCTCCCCTTCAACACCTAACAGCTACTTCGTGGTGAGTACTGGTGCAAAACAGCTGCTGTTGCACATTTGTGGTGGTCGATGTGGCTTCACAATGACTACATAAAGTGCTTTAAGTAGTTCGAAAATCGTTATATAAATGTAAACAATTATTATTATTATGATGAAATAGTGTACCAAAGGACTCATTCATGTACTTCAGGCCAATGTAAAGTTAAGCTATTAGCACGTCCATTGGAGGAAAGGTGGAATACCTGGTGACAAACCCACACAATTCAGGGTATGTGGTTGAGGCAGAATGTGGAAATGTCCAACAGAAACCAACCAAACTTGCATTTTAACTCAGGAGACGGCATCTGTGAGGTTTAAGACTGCACCACTGTGGCATCCTTTTTCAAAAATATGATCTGCAACAAGTAAACAGGCAAGGAGGGAAATATGCTTAAAAACTGTACACAGAGTTGATCTTTGGTGGTAAGGCAATTGCGTGAAAATGCACAATCGGCTTAATCTTCAGTCAAAACCATTACATTAAGAGATGATGAACTAGGCCAAACATTTGGACACATGGCAATGTACTTCTGAGACACAGAATTTTAATTTGCACGAAGTGCCATTTTTTCCAGATACTACTTTTATTAATTTATTTCCCATGCTTTTCTAACAGTTCTATATAGTTCCAATGACCAGCATCAAATGGGCAAAACCTAATTTACTTCATTGTTACAGTAGCCTGAATTCACAGAAAAATTCTCTTCTTTTATTTTTGATTAATTATTTTATTTGATTTAACAAAATATGAAGAGAATAACAAAGTAAAAAAAAAGTCATCAGAAATTTGAAGCGCCCCCACTGGCAGACCAAGGGAGCTATACAGAAGAGAACAGAGTAAATTTTAAATTAATAAAACACACAGGTCACTGATATCTCAGAGGCCCACATGTCCGGCTGGGCAAAAGAAAATTAAAATTTACACATGAAATTGAATCATAGGCTCACTGTCATCCATGACTTAATAATGGAAATAGTGTTGTTCCACTCTCTGATGGTTTGAGCTTTGATCCAACAGGCTGGTAGTTCTAACAAAACAAAGATGGAAAAGTAGGACATCCAGAAAGAGACAGTAACAAGGTCGGGGTTCTCCCATTGGGAAGCTGTAAGACCTTTACCTGCTATTTTAGCTGTTGAAATAATACACTGTTGATGAACAGAGTGTGAGAGACTAGGAAAATCTAAAAGGAGTAGAGTATTTGAAGAGCAAGGACTAGAGACAGATAAAACGTAGGAGAGCATGAAAGCAACTGAGGGCAAATGAACAGCAACAGTGGGACATTCCAAGAACGTGTGGAGAAAAGTGTCGGTTGCATTTAGGGAACACTGGTGACAGATTGGATCAGGAGCCATCTCCATCAAGAAACGGCTTCCTAGGGTAATGAAAAAAAACTCTGATATAACTTTATACTGGATGAGTTGATTATTAGAATTTCTGGAGGATTTTTATTATGTTTTTAAAAAATGTGTTCTAATACAATGGAGTTGATTGGGATAGCTCAGTAATCCATTTCTGTGTGTAATTATGGACTCATGAAGGCAGGCACACAATGTGTGTAGTGGAAAACAACGATGAGAAAAAATAGTCAAATAATGGATGGTGTGGAGCAGGAAAGGAAAAACATATTCCACACTTCTGTAAATAGAAAAAGGAAAGAGGAAGAATGGATTGTACATTTGTCTTTAGAAACTGGAAAGAGGTAAATTTGGTTCCATCAAAAAAATTGGCAAGTGTGCTTGAACCTTGTGAAGCCCAGGTTGGATAGGAGATGGATTGCCCACCCAATTTTAGAGAGCTATTCTGAAACGGTGGTGTAAGGGACTGCCAATGCCGAATGGAGACAAGGTGCTTTTTTGCCCTGAGCCAAACATGCAGAACATACATTCATTTATAAGAGGACTTCCTTTTTTGCTATAAACCTGATAAATGGTAACTACCTTCAAAGAGTGAGAGGAGACAAGGTTTGTTTCTATATGTAGCCAAGATGGTGGGGAAAGAGGAGGGTTTAACCACTGGCAGATAGTACTGTCACAATGTTAATTGATTCAGGTAATCCTGCAGAAGATTTGAACCAACTCTGTAATATCATCACTGGATAAACACACACACACACACACATACACACCCATGCCACCTTACATATTCATATAGCGTTTCTGAATAAAAGCTGGGATAACTGGTTGTCCCATTTTTCTCTGCATTAGGCAGAGACCTCACAGTCCAGACCCTCATTTTAAGAAAAAAAACATGTCTACATTCTGTTTTATCTGTACTGTGAGTGCCTTTTTTTAGGACATCTTTCAAGTTATGTGGACTTAGTCTATGTACAAGAAGTGTTAATGTAAGTAAAAGATATTGGTATGCTTTGTAATACCAACATTATACAAAGTGTGCTGAAAAACTAAAAAAATTGAAAAAATGTAATAACATGTAGGAGTCTTGATAACCCCAACATCAGTTTTCAAATATCTAGATATCACTTCTATTATGACAAAAGTGTGTCAATCCGTCAATACTGACTGGTGTGTTGGCTTATACCGCTTCAAAACAAAATTTAATGCAAAAACTGGAAAACACAACAAATTTTTAAAATTTAAGTTATTTTACTAACACCTTATATTCATCAACATCCCACTCACATCTGCACCACTAAATTACGTTCCAAGCAGCAAATAATGAACATATGGTTTAGTCTCCAGGCTACAAAAAGGACATAGCTGTGCTGGAAAAAATCCAGAGAAGAAAGACTAGTCTCATTCCAGGGCTAGAGGGGATGAATTATGAAAAAAGATGAAAAGAGCTGAGCCTTTTCAGTTTAAGCAAAAGAAGATTAAGAGGTGACATGACTGAAGTGTTTAAAATTATGAAGGGAATTAGTACAGTGGATCGAGACTGATACTTTAAAATGAATTCATCAAGAACATGTGGACACAGTTGGAAACTTGTTAAGGGTAAATTTTGCACAAACATTAGGAAGTTTTTCTTTACACAAAAAATTATAGACACTTGGAATAAGCCACCAAGTACCGTGATAGACAGCAAGACTTTAGGGACTTTCAAAACGACTTGATGATTTTTTAGATGAATTAAACGGATAGGACTAGTGAGCTTTGTTGAGCTGAATGCCCTGTTCTTATCTATATTGTTCTAATCTAATATTCTAAAAAATAGTTTTACAGTGTTGTACTGCTAAAGCAAGGTGTAAGTCAATGTATTCACTTATATCACAGTTTGATGAAGGGTCAATGATGTATTTAAACATATTTAGGGAGCATTTACCTCATATACATAGAACCATTTTTACAAGAAAAGAAGTGAAAACCAAAAGAATTGGGTCACAAGAGAAAACCCCATTTAGAATAATAGCAGGAATCTTTGAAAATTTAGCAGTAAATAGTCTCTGGACAACACTGATGACAGTCATCAGTTTTGGAAACTCCAATCAATTAGTCATATATTCTATGGAGGCAAGAAGTCAGTGAAAGAGGTGGAACACGCAGTAAAATGTCTCAAGGATTATGTGATTTCTACTGAATTGGCTATTTCCTTACTGCAAAGAGGTGAGACATGTGACCTGGAACCATCGATAGTGATAAACCTAGATGAGTCAAGCAAATGACACACACCTTCTGCAAGGAGTTGGTGCAAAAGTGCCAAGTGCTTTTATTAAAATCCACAAACAAAGTGTCTCATAGTGCACTGCACAACAGTCTTCTGTAAATAAATATTCCATAAAAACTGAGCGTCCATGAGTTAAAATCCAGTAATAAAGCAGTCATCGGGTCATTAATCTTCCTCTTTTCTTCCCACACGAGCCCAGCACAACTCCCCTTCTATCTCCCTGGCTCACATATTGCTCGCTCAGCTGGTGGAGTCTCCAGCAACTGTAGTCCACCTCACTGACCCCTATCCTGACTGCCTCTGGAGGTGTAGGCCTTACGGCTCAGGGTCAGTTGTCCTTCCATGTTCCTTCTCACACAACTGGTGTCCCTTGGATCCCTGAGGAGAATTCCACTATCATCAAACCAGCTCCTCTGAAATATCAGCAGGGACAATCAGCCCCTAGAGCATCAGTCCTTTGCTCTTCCTTGGGGCTATTGACCACTCTGCCTCACTCTGGCTCTCTCTCTTGCTGGCTCAGACACCTGATACTGCTCTCTCACAATCTTATTAGCTGATCTCATTCTACTTGATCTAAATCTTGGACCCACTCTCTGCCATGCAGACTCCCTTGTATCCTGCCTGGTTGGGTGCAGATGTGGTATTCTGCCTACTCCAAGGTGTGAATGAGGTTCCTGACTTACCGCTCGCATTTTACATGTGAATGCACAATCAGCCAAGCACCCCAATTAACGCCGGCATGCACACACCTGCACTTGTTTGGAGCCAGCACGCTCCGGGACCTGATTATTTATTTAAAATCATGCTTCACCACAGACCTCTTATTACAGTGACTTCTACTGTAGTCAAACACTGTCTCCCTTTTAAGTCGGTGCTCCTAAAAGTAGGAGAATGATTATGTATTGGACATATTATAAAAGGTAAAACATCTTTTAACCCAACTCATTTAAACTTGGGCAGGGTGTGTGCCATAGTGGTTAAAGTTTTGGACTTGAAACTCAGGAGGTTGCAGGCTCAACCCCTGCTACTGCCTCTGTGTGACCATGAGAAGTCACTTGACTGACTGTGCTCCAATTGGAAAAACAAAAGAAATGTAACTAATTCTACCTCAGATGTTGTAAGTTGCCTTGTAAAAACACATCTGTCAAATAATAAGTAAAAATGAAATAATTTGTCCCTTAGACCCCCTTACAAATTACATTTTATCCTTCTTTGGGGATCCTGGATTACCCTAAGAGAGTTTAATGAGTTGAAATTGTACTATATAAAAAAGTTTTAATTTGCTCAAATGGTGTTTTTTTACTTTAATTTTATAAATTTATTCAGATTATTCATAAATCAATTGGAAAAGGACTTTGATAGTGTGGCAGTAGGGGGCGCTAGTGCTCCCTTGAACCCTCAGGTACCACGCAAGACACTGGATAAAAGTCCCAGACTCTTTATTTTTCTGTTCCTCAGTGCACCAAGCACCTTCCACACTACTCATAAATTATCAACACTACAATACTCTTAATCAATCCTCCAACTCCCAGACACTTAGCCACCCTTCCTCCCAGCTCAGCTCAGCGTCTGGACTGAGCCATAGTCCTTTTATAGCCCCTGACGTGGAGGTGTTCCTGCCCAATCAGTCCACAGTTCCTTATTCCTTCCGGGTCAGGGTAATCAGTCCTTTTCTTCAACCCGGAGCACGTCGTTCCTTCCCGTCACGTGACCGTGACGTACTCCCGGGTCATAAGGCACAAAAGAGCCCACAAGCCCCCCTACAGCGACGCCTGGTGGCCCCCAAGGTATCCAGCAGGGCTGTATATAAACACTACAAAGTCCATGAGGCCCTGCTGGACCTCGGGGCACAATCCTGCTGTCGGGAGAGCTCCTCCTGGCGGCCTGGGGGTGAGGACCGGAACCAGAAACCGGCAATCCTCCACAATAGCAATAATAGTGCTTCAAAAGAGTGCCCTCAAAGATTTAAAAAGCCAGTACTAACAGCAAGTTAAAAGTACTTTTCCATCTTTTGATTTACTTGTTCTTAATATAAAATGTTTATTTTAAGTTTTGTTGAGGGAAACAGATTTAGGATTATACCTCAATTATAGAACTTTAAGAATTTTTCCATATAGTAGCATGTTACATGTAGAAAGGGACTGATAATTTTTACATTTCATGAAGCAGTTCTTTTATTTGATCTTCTACACTATGCTCATTTGTTTTTTGGCAATTGCTTTATTTTTGGAGCTTGACTTCAACCAGAGGGTGCATATTAGTAAACTACTGTATAATGTTGGATGAAACCTGACAACCATTTGGGCTTATAAATGATTAAATAAAAGATGTGCCACGTTACATATGGCTGGTGCTAAGGTGCAGGGAAGTTTCATCCATTCCAATGCCAACATTTTCAAATTCTATTGGCATGTATTCTTTGTATTATTCGACAGGTACTCTATAAAATAAATATAAATGTACAGTATATGCCACTGAGTAGTAGATTTCTGCCTTGTCCTATGCTGCTATAACAGGTTTCAGCTCCCTGCAACACTGTAGCAGAATGAGTGGTTTATTAAAATAGATTGATTAATACATAAAAGCTTAATGTTACTTTACGTTTCAGATTAATTGTTATTTACCCAGCATTAGAATAGACACGTGTAAAAAATCGACAGCTATATTATTCCAAGCTCAATTTTTTTAAAAAATATTTCATAGAGCCAGTGCTGGCAAATATTCAACAACTTTTATGCAGACAGGAGATGAACATACAGTGTGTGTAGCCAACAGCACATATCATCTCCTCTGCAGAAATACTACAGAGAAGATAACAGTTTTGAGAAGCTTAAATCGTTCTTCAGTTAAATTGGAAAGTCTATCTCACTGCACATGGAACCCACAGTAGCCAAGCACTGTAAATGTATAATTAAAACCTTTGCCAATATATAGTCAGACACATAAAGAAATAAAAAAATCTCTTGTAGTATATGTTAGTAGCCTAATACTTCAGAGTCAGTTTGGTTTAAAAACATTGCATTTCAGCTCTTATACATTTGGTAACACTGGTTAAAACCCTTGCGTTTTCCAATGTGTATTTCTAAACCTCTGCACAGCTTTATGTGGATTAGTATCTATTGATGTATTTTTCTTACTTTATAAGGATAACTGTCCACTGGTCAACAGGTCAAACAGTACAACATATATTTACTGTCAGCAGTTGCCAATAGTGAGCTAATCTGGTGCCAGCCACAACCATTTTACTTGTGACCTAAACTCGATTTGAACAAAGGCCTTATGAACCACAAGCCAAGTTGCTGAAATGAGCAGCTGCACTTTCTTGCTGGATTTCAAATTATCAAAGAGCTTGTTTCAGCTTCAAAGTGGAATAAAAACGTTTATTTTATATTAATGCTTATCTTTCTTCATAACATATTGTATGAAGTTACAGAAAGAAAAATCCCTTCACTATATTATCTGTATTATTTAGTTTAATATGTAAACTGATGGGTATTAATGAGTGCCATACGTCACCCCAAGTGAATTTTATAGAATCAATATTTTATGAGCAATATTTTGCCTACCACTTTTCAAAATAAGATTGCTTAATCTTTTTTCATTAAAAGAGTATTTTTAACTTATTTTGGCTTGTTAAAATAGTTTAAAAACTCAGCAAATTTTAAGAAAAATATGCATTTATTTTGAATGAACTTAATGACGTGTTAGCATGAACATTCAGTACCTTAACAACATCACCTTGAGTGTTTCATCAATGCTTTAATATTGTATAAAGACCATAATAATCCTATTTCAGTCTGATGTCTGATGCCTACAGGTTCACAGTGGACTCAAAATCTTAATCGGCTGCATCAAATCCTGGTACAGTACCTGCTTGGTTCAATAGCGTAAAGCACTGAAGAGGGTGGTAAAGGTGGCACAGAATATTACTGGCACCCAGCTGCCTTGTTTTCAGGACTTATACAACACTTTCTGCCTTATAAAAGTAAACAATGTAATTAAAGAAGCATCTAAAATGTGCATCCGGCCTTCACCCAACCTTCTACCAAGAAAATGACAATAGATTGTATCTTATCAATGGGAATGCTGCAATTATGTGGACAAGAATAGCAATAGTTTAAATAACTACACTCATATTGCCTTTTTCCCCAGACAATTTAGGCACTACTGTAACTAGTTTGAGATTATAATGCAAGTTAGCAGTATGGGATCTGCCGGTGAACACTTAGCAAGCCAAGCAATGAATAACGCAGCCCTAGTCATTGCTAAATATTGTGGTAAAATGCTAGTGATTAATCACAGTTAAAGTAAAGTTTATACAAACTTTTACAAACATTTAAAATGTTTTTTCATGCATAAGTATGAACTATTAACATTTCTAAAATGTGTATATGCGTTCAGACATTTTTGTATTTAATTAGTCCAGAACAATAAAAAGAGGTTAAACTCCAGGGACAAAGTCTTATAAGTCTTATAAATGAGGATGTTGAGATGGGGATGTGGAGTAACAAAGTTCGAGAAGATCAGGAATGAGAGAATCAGAGGTACAGCTAAACTTGGGGAACTTTCATAGGCAATAGAGGAAAGAAGGTTCACATGATATGGGAATGTCATGATAACAGAGGCAAACAATGTTGCGAGGAGTATCTTGGATAAGGAGGTGCTGGGATGGAGGAAAAGATGATGACCAAAGAGAAAGCACATGAACTTTGTGAAGGGTCACCTAAAAGAAAAAGGGGTATCAGGTGAGGAATTATATAACAGATGAGAATGGAGGAGGCTGGTCCAATATAGCAACCCCACATAAAAGCAGAAAAAAGCTTTAGAAGAAAAAGAAGAAGATGTAAATAAACTGTAAAGCAACACACAGTTAATTATAACTTTAAATGTAACTAGTTGTGCTACCAGTCTAAGACAGGATGAAATCTAAGTAATCAAAGTGGACCTCAGAGTTAATGTTTGCACTCACCATGCAGACACTATGCAATGCTTATGTCTTTGTTATATCCCATTTGTTCTGGGATTCATAAAAGGAGTGTTAATGTTTGTGATGACCCATCAATTGGAATGACAAATGTAGTGCATTCTATTATTAAAAATGTTTTTGATGCGCCACCTTTTAGAATGACAAAGACATAGCAACTGGACAGACACACTGATACTTATCCTTTTATTAAAGTGGATATTATGTGTATCTAGTACAATGAAATTCTTACTTACATGTCTCCTCAAGAGCGGCATGACCATGCAGATATAGCGCTGCTGCCATGCAGTAAGGAGACCAGGGTTCATGTTCCAGGTCCTGCATGGAGTTTGCATGTTTTCCCCATATCTGCGTAAAAAATGCAGGTTAGATGAATTGGCTCTAGTGTGTGTTTGGTGTGTAGGTGTGTGTTTGGCCTGTCCAGGGTTTGTTCCTACCTTGTGCCCTATGCTAGCTGAGATATGCTCCAGCATCCACCGGTTTAGAACAGGAAATAACATGTCAAGTCTCATTGAGCTGACAGTAATACAATACCAACATAAACACATACATATAAAATATCGTAGTCAACCTGAGCTCATTCAAAATCACTAAGTAAATACATTTTTTACATTTGTGTAAATAATGCCTTTTCACTTAACTTTAATTAATCTCATACCATAGGAGTTTTTCCCAAACATGTCTGTGTTCATTATCAGAAATGTTAAAAAAAAAAAAAGTACCATGCCCTAAGCCTTGTATTAGCCAGCTGCCAGTGACCATGTCCACTTCACCACCCTCCTTTGGGTTTTAAGTCTGGCAATATTGCTGGTTTGCATTTGAGCAAATTATGCACTTAAAGCAGCTGCAAAACGTCTATAAGCAAAACTCCTCCTGATCACTGTGAAGGTGTTTTTATAGACATCTATCAAATCCCCATCAGGTTTTAGTGACTTCAATTAAGAATGTTTGTGCTCCCAGCTGTAATTTGCTGTTTAACTCTGCATTCTTAATGGCCTTTTTTGCAAACTTTAATTACTGGGCACTGTTTGATGACCCTGTGAAAATATACTGCAAAAGGTAAACAGATGCTCTAAAATGCTGTTTATTTCTGAAGTGTCTTACACTCTTAAAACATTTTTTTCCAAAATAGGTTTAAAGGAACTAAAGTTTATTTTAAGTAGCAAGAGTGCAAGTCATTGCAGTCAAATTGATGAGTTTAATATTTAAATGATATTACCTTGCATTGACTTGGAATGTACATTTTGCTGAATTTACAATCTAGATGGTGAAGGGCTGAGTCAGCTGACATCTTCAGTAGGAAAAATGATGTAAAGCTTCTTCTAATGATGGAACATATAAGCTTCAGCATGGGAATAACCTCTGTCTTTTTCCCCTAACTGGAAATATATTGGTTGTTGTGTACTGAGCAGGGAACTGAAATTTAAACTGTAAGATTACCAGTAGTAATGAGCTAAAGAATATAATTTGCATCTAAATGGTATGTTTCACTCTGCAACAAAATTAGCAAAATAAACTGTGTTTCATTTCCAGTGAAATTCGTGCCTTTCACACGAAAAGGTGGTTTAGTTACTGCCTATAAGCATTTTCATGCATTAATTTCACATGTGTCTGTCATTTTAGTATTTAAGTAAAGATCTCTAGTGAAGAAGAAAAAAAATTCACTGGAAATTCTCTTAACCTCAGCTAGGAATGGGCATTTGCTAGATAATGGCGGCGGTTGAGAGAGAGGGTGGGTTGCTGGATGGCAGTGGCGACTTTCCATGTTCTAAGTTTCCATTTTGAGAAAACACAGTAAATGTGCATGATGGTGTGTTTTAGTGGGTCTTAATTTGGAAAATATGTAGTATGTCACGTACTGTACTCCTCGGTGGTGAATGAGAGGAATAAATACAATTGATTTTAGTGGTGAGTTATGGATTACATGAATCAAAAAAAAAAAAGTAAAAACAGAAGCACAACGAATGACTTAGCTAATCTTCCAAGTTTTCCACCAAAAACAATTTAAATCCTCAAAAAACTGTTTAGCGAGTTTCATGTTTGAGAATAATGAAATTGCCTGAGAAATACATTTTAATGTTAGCTTTCATGTAGCTGTATGTAATTCTAAACTTACTAGTTACCAGTTCATTACTCATTAATAGTAACCAGTTTAATTCCAGCCTCCCACTCTTTGAACCTAGGGGAGTCAAACAAACTGCTAATGATTCATTTAAAAAAAACAAAAAAAAAACAAGGAAACAACATCATAGTTGTTCTTGGGGTGGTTTTCACTACACAATGATAATATATAAAATATACTTTTGTTTTTTTGTTACATTTTAACTTATAATGCAATTGATATTTTTTTAATTTACATCTTGAAATTATAACTAGAAAAATTTGTAGAAAGTATAGCCAGTGAAAATCAAACATGATCTTACATTGCACCTTTCACAACGAGCACTGTCTTCATATTCAGCACTGTTACAATGATTTTGGAAGCATGTTGTTAAAGTATTATTCAATAAACCTAATTTGACATCACAGCATCCTTGTGAAATGTGAATATATTTAAACAAGTCTTGTTATACAGTTTCATGAAAGCATTTTCGTCCTTCCAGTTTCCTTTATTATTGCAAATTTTTGATGCTGAATGTTTCTTGGACTTTAATCAGAATCAAATAAAGTGCACCTGAGTGAATACACATTTTTTAATATTAATTCATCCAACAAAGTAACAAAGTATCTAACATCAAATGACACTGTGTGACAAAATAATTTCTCTGTTACACAATAACTTGTTCACCACCTTCAGCTGAAATGACTCTCAACCAAATGCTATTGTTCAGTTCTTCACATCATTTATAGGGGAATTTTAGCTTTTTCTTCCTTGCATACATGCCTTTAACATTGGAAACCTTTTTAGAAATTAACTGCTAATTATGGCTCTGCCAAACTATTGTATCTCTGTTTGGTTTAGGTTTGAAGCATGACTAGGTCAGTATATTTTTATTGCACTGTTTATGAATTTAAGCATCTATTGTTTACAAAGCCTGTGGTGGGCTGGCACCCTGCCTGGGGTTTGTTTCCTGCTTTGTGCCCTGTGTTGGCTGGGATTGGCTCCAGCAGACTCTCCATGACCCTGTAGTTAGGATATGGTGGGTTGGATAATGAATGGATGGATGGATTGTTTACAAAGCTGTATTATCTTAAACAGGTTTTGAGGGGTGACCTTACTTCCCTTGTTACTATACAGTTTTAAGCCCAAGTATTACTTTCTCGATTTGTACTCACCTGCCTAAATGCCAACCTCCTGTGTCCCTCTGCTTGCATGTTTTCACACTCTAAATACGCCAGGGTGGACTGCATTGGTAAAGTTGCTTATTTCCTTTTCATTTCATCTTCAAGTTCCCAGACAGTAAGATCGCATACAAAGAGAAGCAAAGCAGAGAGCAGGTTCAAATTTTTATCTACCCATTATAAACTTAACATTGACATACATTTTAACATTCAAAAATGTGCAATTGACTCTTTACCTTAAAAATAAATAAATAAATATTCTGTTGATACAGCTTGTGCATTTCATCATAAGGAGTACTTGAACTTAGCCTGATCTTTGCCATCTTTATACATTTTGAAGATATAGCTTTGGTTAATACATTTAAAACATGAGCCAACAAAGCCATTTAAATAAATCACAATAGCATACAAATTTGAGCTGCCATGAATGAACTGAAATTAAAATGCTATAATAAGGTACTGAGGTGATGGAGATCTGTAGTTAGGTATGTCTTATTTGGGCATTTCTGCTCACATCAGTAAATATGGTCTGAATCATCAGAAAAAGCAAAATTGTATGTTTAGCACATATAGAATGAAGAGTAAACTAAACAGATTGGATTATTGGTTAACTGTTATAATAGAAAAGAAAGCTATCAAGACCCCACACACCATGAACCTAAGGGGAACCAAGATCCAGCTGCTAAAGTTTGTTGGAATTTTACTTGGTAATCCAGTGTAGCCACTGTTTACAACTGTACATGCTGTTTTTTCTATGTTGATCTATTAATCTGTAACTATACTAAGAGAGGCCAATTAAAAAGCTTTTCATACATGTATGTTTAATCAGTGTCAATTCGAACTGCTCTCAAGACCTGCAAATTTGTTCCTCTTAGTCTATGCTCTAGTTTTTCTAATCTTAGTAATTGTAGTAATGTCATGTGTACAGAGTACAGGACCGTCAACTTCTTACTTGCATGTACACTAGTCTCTTTCAAAGATGTATTATAGTAATGTGTTGCTTGATTTTGAGCATATTATTATCAAGAAATTAATTCACAGTTTCTCACACAATATCCATGCTGTAGCTTCATAGTATAGGTGTTGAACTGTTGTACTTCAACATGTAATTGTATTGGCAAAGGCAGGGAAAAGTCACATTCAATTAATTAGTGATCAGAAAATTAATGGTGTGAAATAATGGATGAGATAAAACTACATTTTGAATATCAACACCTCCAGCAGACCCTCGTGACCCTGTAGCTAGGATATAGCAGGTTGGATAATGGATGGATAGGTGGATATCAACACCATTAATGATTATTAAATCTAAAGTATGATTATGACAGTGAGTCAGACGCTTTACAATTTGGAAAACACTAGCAAGTTCATTAGGTATGTAAAACTTCACAAAAATGTGTTTGTTTCCACATCTATACAAATATAAATATGGCATATCAAAACTTCATAGTCATAACATGCGCCGGGATGCTGAATTCAGGCAAACATCATGAAAGGACTCGGGGGGTCTTGAAATTAGTACTACAATAGTGCTTGATTATTTTTATTGTGTGATATGAGCACCTCAAAGAATGTGAAATCACCAAAATATTTGGAAACGGCATGCAGGTAGGAAGTTATTGCAATGTTGCTGCCTGAACTGATATTTTATGGTGGAAGCTAAAATCATTCAGTGCAACCACAATTAAAAGAATGGTAACGGTAAAATAAAATGGTGCCACCAATGAAACATTTTACATGTACAAAACAATTTATTCTTCACACCATGCATGTATTATGGTGTGGGTCTGTTTGGTGACCCTTATTGCCATGTCAGTCCTCTCAATGTTACCCATAAGTCCTGGAACTGATCCAAGTCAATTGTTTTTAAAACCTTTGTCTTTGGCTCACTTTGTCCCTGTTTCTGACATCTTTTCCTACAACACTATCCTTGTCCTCTACCTTTCTTTCTTCCTCTCATGGTTGCCAAGTTATCTGTAGTTTCTCAATAAATATCCTTGTAATAACTTTCTCCTCATTTTGGAAAGACCTCTCTGTTAACTGATCTTTCTTGAACACAATTTGGATTAACAGGTCATTCAGGTTTAACACCAAAGACGTCAAAGTCACAAGACTTTTGGCCTTGTATTTCCTTTGAGCCTTTTAGTTCCTGACCGGTGGGCTGGGTACCTGCCTTGACTCATTGCTGTTCTGGCAACTTTGTCTTCCTTTTTTCCTGAATCTAACCTTTCAGACCTTGGGTAGTATATGGGGAGAAGATTTTCATCATTGGTTGAAAAACCTGACATTTTTATTTTACATAGGAATCTAAAGTCAGTAAAACCTTGATCTCTTACACACACATGCACACACAGACACACACACACAACAATATTGAGCTAAATAGATTTTATGCATGCATACTGTAGCACAGTACACCAAAAGGACTATTGGTTGTCTTTAGAAGAATGGCTTGGTGTTATCGCTCTAGTTGTAATTTGTATGAAACTTTAGCAGGCTTTCTGTTTTTATAGTCTCACCTGCAGCTGGCTCTGAATCTGCTCAGTTGCATGATGAGATGCCAGCTCCACTTTTGGTAACTCACCCCAAGACTCACCATTACTTGGCTCTTAAATCAAAGTTGCTGTGACAAGTTCTCTCCCAATTCCTTGCAATGGTGCACAAAATCACCAAAAAGATGGGATGATGTTCACTTCTGCAGCGGTTGTGCGGCTGGTGACAAAGACACATCAGTAGGGGTTTAATTTGCTTAGCTAGTCAGATGGCAAAATAGGGGTTTTACATGTTGCTCTTCTGTGGGATGATCTATGCATTATACTATATGTAGATAGGTGAACTTACTTGTGTAGAGCTGCAGATGTAATGTTTCAATAAAATAACACCGTAAACTGTGCTCCATGTCCAGATCTCAGTTTCAAAACTCTCCCTCTACAGCTGATATGCAATGCCTCTGTGATCTGTCTTCTCCTTTGCCAGAACAGTTTTATCAAAGACAAAGTGAACTTTATTGTCATCTCAACCATATACAAGTATACAGATACAGACAAAATTGCGAAGCTCAGGGTCCACAGTGTAACAACATGACATGCAAATAATAAATTAAAAGTAGAATTAAAACTTGACAACAAAGCAGTATGAACATTGATGCAATGTATGGTATTTGCAATCTAGATACATACATATAGTCAATAGATATTGTGATATATGGCCGGCCATTCATCCCGGCCAATACCCCCACGCCGCCAGGTGGAGCCCTCCCTGCAGCAGGGAAGTGCCCCAAAGGCCAACAGGGCATCATGGACATTGGAGCCTTTATTCACCGCCCTGCTGAATACCATGGGGGCCGCTAGGAGACGCTGCAGGGAGGAACAACAATTATTTGCCTTACGCCCCGGAAGTACGTCTGAGTCACATGGACAAGGGGAATGACGTGCTTCTGGGGTGAAGAAAAGGACTTTTGATCTGACCCGGAAGTGATAGGAGATCACATGGACTGGGGATTGGAAACACTTCCGGGTCAGGGATTATAAAAGGACTATTGGAGCTCCCAGACGGCGAGCTGAGCTGGGTGGAAGGGTGGCAATGCGTCTGGGAGTGGAAGAATTATTGATTATTGGTTATTGTGGAGATTTATGTGTATTGTGGAGAGGAGGGTGCTTTGTGCACTGCATTGTCCAAATAAAGAAGATTATTGGACTTTTACTTGGTGTCTGACGTCTTGGACAAGGGTTCAAGGGAGCAATAGTGCCCCCAATCTGTCACAATATGTAATATAATAAATAAATAGTAGATATAGAAAATACAGAAATTATCAGTGTATGATGATAGTTGTTTAAGACATATGTAAACAATGACAGGTCAGAATGTTTCACAGCAGAAGGATATCAAGAGTGTCAAAATACTTAAAGGTCAGTATTAGATTTTCAGTTCTTTTTCTACATGCACACTCATCTTTGCAGGAAAGTGGCTTGCATGTATAAAAGTTCTGTTTTTAGAGGTGGTTAAAGCAGTGTGGAAGATCCCAGGGGGCAGCATGGTGTTAAGGAGTCTGACAGCTTGGGGGTAAAAACTCTCCTGCAGCCTGGCAGATCTGGCTTTGATGCTGCAGTATATTCTCTTGCATGGCAGAAGTGTGAAAAGTCCATGTGAGAGGTGTAACGGGTCCTGCACAATGCTGCAGGCCTTGTGGACACTGTGTTTGTAAAATATGTCCTGTAGTGAAGGGAGAGGCACCCCAATAATGTTCTCTGCTGTCTTCACTATCCTTTGTAGGCGCTTGCGGTCGGATATGTTGCACTTGCCATACCAGACAGTGATGCAGCTGGTCAGAAAACTGTCAATGGTGCCTCTGTAGAACATGGTGAGGATGGAAGGGGAAGACTTGCTCACTTCAGCCTCCTCAGGAAGTGTAGTCTCTGCTGGGCTTTCTTGATTAGTGATGAGGTGTTATGTGTCCACGTAAGTTCCTCAGTTATGTGCACACCAAGGAGCTTGGTACTCCTAACAGTCTCTACACCTAAACTGTTGATGCTGAGTGGGATGTAGGCAGGATATGATTTTCTGAAGTCCATGATTATCTCTTTTGTCTTGTCAACATTGAGAGATAGATTGTTATCTTCACACCATGCAGACAGCTGTTCCACCTCATCTCTGTATGCTGTTTCATCATCCCTGCTTATCAGTCCCAGCACCATCGTATCATCTGCAAACTTGATGATGTGGTTGGTGTTGTGCGTGGCTGTGCAGTTGTAAGTCAGCAGGGTGAACAGCAGTGGACTAAGCAACCAGCCCTGTGGCGCTCCAGTGCTCAGTGTGATGTTGCTGGAAGTGTTGCAGCCCATCTGAATTGACTGGGGCCTCTCTGTAAAGAAGTCCAAGTTCCAATTGCAGAGGGTGGTGTTCAGGCCCAACCTGCTCAGTTTTACAACCAGCTTTTGACGGATGATTGTGTTGAAGGAAGAGCTAAAATCTATGAATAGCATCCTGACATACAGTATGTGTCTTTTTTATTCAGATGTGTCAGGGAGAGGTGAAGGGCAGAGCATATGGCATCCTCAGTTGACCTGTTTGAGTGGTATGCAAACTGAAGAGGGTCAAGGGAGGCAGGGAGATTAGTCTTTATGTGTGACATGACTAACCTTTCGAAGCACTTCATTATGATTGGTGTGAGTGCAACTGGTCGGTAGTCATTCAAGCATGTCCCTGATGACTTCTTCGGCACTGGGTGATGGTGGTCGACTTGAAGCATGCTGGGACTGACAACTGGCTCAGAGATGTGTTGAAGATGTCTGTTAGAACACCAGCCAGTTGACTGGCACATTCTTTGAGCACACAACCAGGTATGTTGTCAGGTCCTGCAGTCTTGCGTAGATTGACTCTGGATAAAGTCCTCTTCACGTCATGTTATGGAGAGACAGAGTACCTGGTCAGTGGAGGGAGGTGTTGCTTTTCTCGCAGGCTCTTTGTTCTGCACCTCAAACCGTGCGAAGAAGTTGTTCAGCTTATCCGGAAGGGAGACATCACCATCTCTGCTGTGTGGGTTGGGCTTGTAGTTTGTAATTGTCTGAACACCCTGCCACATACGACGTGTGTCTCTGGTGCTGTGAATTGTTTGTTAATCCTCTGCGCGTATGACCACTTAGCTCTCCTTATAGCGCGAGACAGGTTGGCTCTGGTTACCCTGAGGGTGGCCTTGTCTCCAGATCTGAAAGCTGCATTTCGGATCTTGAGCAGCTTGTGCACTTCTCTCGTCATCCAGGGCATTTGGTTGGCTCTTGTGGTTACATCCTTGGTAACAGTAACATCCTGTATGCATTTGGAGATGTAGCAAGACACAGAGTCTGTGTACTCCTCCAGATTGATGGAGTCACCATCCAGCCTCCCTGAAAATGTCCCAGTCTGTCAATTTGAAGCAGTCTTGGAGCTCTGAAACAGTACCAACCTGCCACACTGTGATGTTCTTGCGAGCTAGTTTAGTGTGCTTCAGCAGGTACTTGTATGCAGGAACTATAAAACGCTGATATGGTCTGAGTAGCCAAAGGAGGGGGCGGGGTAGGGCCTTAAATCAGGAGCGATCATGTAAACATTGTCCAGACAGATTCCCTCTCAAGTAGCAAAGTTCATATTCTGGAAAAATTTTGGGAGAACTGACTTCAAGTTGGTATGATTGAAGTCTCCAGCAATAATGAAAAATGCCTCGGTGTGCATCGTTTGCAGTTTGCTGATGATCTCATAGAGTTCCGCTAGCGCCTGGTTAGCATTTGCGCTAAGTGGGAGGTAGACGGCAACCACCAGCACACAACTATATTCCCTCGGCAGGTAGAAAGGCCAACACCTTACCGATAAAACCTCTATCAGCGGGGAGCAGCGTCGCGCAACTGAGGCAGCGTTCATACACCACTCTCTGTTCACATAAACACACAGGTTTACCCAACTCGCCTACCCCCCCGTCGCGAGTCTTACCGGACAAAGAGGCGTCTCTGTCTGCTTGGAAGATGGTCAGCCCATCTAGCTGGATGGCCGAGTCTGCAATGTTATCCTGGAGCCATGTCTCAGTGAAAATAACGACAGTCTCTCATTTCCCACTGCTTGGCCTACTGCAGCTGTATATAATTCAGCTTGTTGTCGGACGTTTGTGAGCAGAATGGACAGTATCGTAGGTCTGGTGGGGTTAGTTTTTATCCTTGTCCTAATACCACTGCGTTTCCCTTGTTTCTGGTTCTGATTGCTACGCTTATGTTTTCGCCAGTCTCAGCTTCTCAGGCTGCCGAAGTAAGCAAAGGCTGCGGAGCGTCTCTGTCACCTCACTGGATATTTCGGTGCAGTTTCTTCGGAAATAGAGCAGGATTTTCCACTCGTAAAGTCTATGTCTGCGTACTACTATCACTTAAATCTACTTCTTTTCTTATACTAGTTGACAAAGACGAACAAAGATTAACAATAAACACCGTGGACTCGAGAGCTCTGTAAGCCATAGCCTGCATGGGTGCCACCATCTTTTATCACCAGCCCTGGCTCACCCTGTTCTTCTGGGGTCAGTGGCAACTTGTACTTCCGCAACCTTCCCACTTCCATGAGCCCAAAGCTTTTCTAGTGGCTGCACACTCAGGCAATTGAACCTTATCAGATGGAGTAGCGGTGATGGGGCTGCAGAGATTGCAGTCGCTTATCTGTCTTCTATCCTGTACTAATGCTGCAACCACTATTCCAGATCTCAGCAATAAGACTCTCCAGTAACTCTAGTAAGCCAAGCATATCCACTCGGCACTTTGTTAAGTCGGATTGTAGGCCTTCTCATTGTTCTGCTTCTGACACAGATGTAGTAATTGTGTTGCCACATTTGTCATTCTTATGAGACTTTGGCAGGCTTGATATTTTTATGGACTCCCCTGCAAGTGGCCCTGAAGCTCTTCATTTATATGATGAACTGCTAGCTTATTCTGTTGGTGAGTCGTTCTTAGGTTGATGCAACTCGCAAGTGCCATTACATTGTTTTTCAAAGAGGGTTAATACATTTACATTACTTTTAGCCGATTGAAATGAAGAAGAAGTGTTTCCTCATCTCTGCATTGCCAGAAATGTAACTGAGCTACGCAGCATATTTTTCCTAATCCAGAACTGTATGATTTTCTCTTGATTTGTTTTTCCAGAAACATACTATATCATTACCACTGTTTGTGAAAGTTGCATCAGTTATGAATACAATCATTTTCTTTTTACTGTTACAGTTCTGAGAGGCTGAACCTTTATATCGAGTGTAGCTTTTGCCTCAGTAATGGCTACATTATCATGAATCCTAACAACATCTTCGAAAGTCTGACAATCTCTCTCAATTATCTGTTTCCTTAAATGCTGATTATTACTCCCTACTAAACTCTTTAGGTTTAGTTGAGCATTTGTGTTCTGAAAACTCCATATATTGAAAAATTATTTGGCACTGGGGAGGCATGCTGCAGAAACTCTAATTATTGGAATTAAATATTAATTTTTAATAGTATGTCTCTCTTAACTTGGAAGCATTGTTGGTCAATTTTTTCTCATAATCAGAAATGATAACTGTTGGGTTTGGCTCTTTTCAAGCAGGGTTAACTATACTGTAATCACTTTACAAAAATAAAGTAGCATCTATACAGCTCTGTATTTATATAAATGTAAAATTATTCTGGGCAATCAAGATATATTATCCATCTATAGTGTCATGAGTAAATCCCTCATGACGTGTACACTTTCCAAAAGGGGTGCCTGAGGCACCATAACTAGAACTTGATGCCTGAACCACCTCACCAGAATCCTCTTGATCTGAAGAAGCAGCTGTTCTACTCCAGGTTTTCTTGTTTTGTCAAGCTCCTCACCAGGTTTTGCAGAGAGAGTTTTGGCACTGGTAATTTCCACCCTCAAATTAGCAAAATGAACCTGTATCTTAGGCAGTAAGAGCATCAGTTTGTTCCGTAGTGAGACCTTTTGTCTCCCTTATTATTAGGGACTCAATGCATCAATGATTGTAAGAGGCTACAAGAACTTCTTAAACAAATAAGAGGCTTCTGAATGGGTTCAAGGGCCTGACTAAGATATCTTGTGCTGTGGCTTTGTAAGAGACCTCAAAGTACATTCAAACAGTTTGGTTAGCAGTGAGTGACGGTCAGATTTCAAGCACCAGGCTGCCATGACTGACAAGGTGGCATGTAACCCACTGTTGGGTTATCTTTTAGTAGTTTTGGAAGGACTCATATGGCCTTTTCAAAAACCGAAGAATCTGCAGGTAACTTTAATGCAGGTGAGTTATGCTTAAGAAGGTATAAGTAACTAATTGTAAAAATATTATAATGCATAAAATAATTAATAGGAAAACATAAAGGTACTAAGGTACTCATAAAGTACTTTTCAAGACATGAAAGATGTTCAAAAAAGCTGTCATAATAAATGTATATAAAATCACTCTTTTGTAACATGTAGTTCTCCATGCGAAGATTGTCAATAGGATATGGCAAAAATTATAAATAGTTGCAACCTTATACTGAAATAGAAATAAATGGATGTATTAGCTTTGAAGTAAAAGCATTCCAGATTTGTTTAATTATATTAGATTAAGGAGGTAGAAAAGACCCAGGACATTCATTGAAATGCCAACCAATAATCTGGTAATAATGTTTCTTTAAAATGGCAACAAAGGAAAACCTTTTAAAATCGAGTGATAAACTAAGAACAGTTACAATCAATTGTTACACTAGCTGCAGAACTCTACATCATCTGGAATATATAGGTCACATTTTTCTTCATATACAGAAGAAGTCCCCTTGCATGATTCTAAAAAAAAATAACATTTTCTTATTTTAATGTGGATCTCTAAAAAATCTGCCTGACATGTACAGTTAAACAGATGCCATTATCTAAACCAAACTGCAGATTTTCCCATTCAGACCCTAACATTAAGATATTTATACACATACTTTGTTTTTGTTTAAGCAGATTGTAAGACGCATATGAGTTAATGTATTGCATTTGGTGTTTTTATTCATAAGAGTATTGTTGGAGCACATATAGTAACTCAACCAAATGCTCATCAGAATATCTCCTAAAAGCACCCCATAAATATATGCAGCAATGAAGAAAAGAAAGAGCCCTAATGAAAGCATTAATCTGCAAAATAAGATTCATAGTCTTGCAATTAGCCCAGATACTTTCTACAAGTTTGATAGAATTTGACTACATTTAATTAAAATTCATTAAGAGTTATCTCTTTCCCTAAATTCTCAAATCAGAGAACCTGTAAAAACTGTTTGAAACCACCATTGCTATCATACCTGAACAATATATGGAGCACTGGAGTGTGCAGAAAGCAAATCATTCAATTACCCTGACCAAAGCTCTGCTGTAATTAAAATGCACGAAATAGCTCACTGACTGACAAGTAGCTCTAGGGCCTTAAGGTAAGAATCTTTCCAATATCTTGGTGAAGAACTGCAGATTTGAAATGGGATGATAGTTATTCAATGAGTATGATTTACGGCCTCCTACGAGGTGACTGCAACCATATTAAAAGAAGAAGGGAAATGACCATGTATAAATAATCAACAGGAATGGGTACACTATTGTGATGAGGGTTGTCTAAGTAGACTTAGAGTCAGTATCTTCAATATTAGATATGCATATATACTTATTGTTTGCCTTTATTTCTCTCAACTGAAACTCCATTGTATTTTGTTTAGAAACCCTTCAAGACGTAAAGCTACTAACTCAGTTATACTGTTTTTTAATTTGAAGAAAACCTGTACATAGGCTACACTGTCAATGTTATTTTAAAAGAATTTCAAAGTTGTATACACACGGTTTATAAAGATGTGTTCTCAAATTATATGTTTTTTAAATAAAAAGCGTGCTTACCATACTGACAGCTTTGCCCACAATATAAGACACTTGATGTTATGATTTGAGCTTCTTTGTCATTTTTTTCCCAGGCTATAAGATTCATCTTGATATCATTTTTGGGTGTTTTACTGTCCAAGGAATCCAATACAATACTAAAAATATTACTTAGAGCTTCTGTTTTGAAGGTTTTTTATACCATCTTTTCTGACTGCATTTTGCTTTGACAAAGGTGCTGCCATTTTGTGGCTTTTGTGTCATTTATTCTCCCATGATGCAGGGCTGTGCTGGTTGTGATGTCATTGGTGCAGCATCTGTATAAAGATCCCTCCAAAACAGTCATTTCTATCTAAGATTAGACCAAACTAAGCCAACATTACATTTTGATTACTAGTTATTTAAACAAAGCTCTGAATGCTACTGCCCATTTACAGAATGATCCAACTCAATTTCGACATTTGAATCCAGCGCCACAGTCCCATTAATTCACAAGCTTTTCTGTTTTATTATCTCCTCCCCTTTCTTTTAAGTGTCTTCTCAGTTTTATTGTTCAATAATTTGTGAGGAGGGAGGTGGAGAAACAGTATTATAATTTCATGTCACAAAAACAAAATCTCTGCATGATGTGACAATGCTGTTGTTTTACATACTGCCATGATAAATGCTATGCTAAATAGCAAGGTAATACATGAATCAACACAGAATTGGAGCTTGGACAAACTTGGCTAATTTTACTATACAATCTCAAGCATGTCCACAAGCCAAGTTGGATACAAGCCAAGTTGGCCAATTTATGGCTGAAGAAATCCTTCTATATAAAAGCGGTCGGGATTGTCCTTCCGTCCCGTGAGTGCTACGCAGGCGTGGAGTTTCACACACGCCCTGTCCATTTTGCAATGCACGATGGGATTTGTAGTTTCGTTTTTCCAGGTAAAAGATGATTTTCTACTCCAGACTGTGCGAGTAGCACGGAGTTTCACACACGCCCCGTCCATTTTGCAATGCACGATGGGATTTGTAGTTTAGTTTTTCCAGGTAAAAGATGATTTTCTACTCCAGACTGTGCGATATCTTCTTCTTCTTTCTTATTATATAAAAGCGGTCGGGATTGTCCTTCCGTCCCGTGAGTGGAAAGCGTAGCGGTATTCCGCTTATCACAGACTTACTACTTGCAGCTTGCGGTATGAAGCGACATGATGTGAGCAGAGTTCTGGTGCTCCCATCGTTCCCTTGCTTTTGTGCGCAATACTCTGGAAAAATAGACAAAATTATGTCTCTGGAAATAATTAATGTTGATGGAGTACAAATGCCTCACCGCGTAGTAAATATCAGGGGGGTTCAATAGGGCGACTTCAATATAGACAAAAAGTTTAAATTTCATCACAAAAATAACAGAAACTACGAGTATTAAAGTAATACCGCTCAAATGCAATATAACCAAATTAATGAGTTTGTATAAGATATCAAATTGATCTACATATTGAAATGCCTTAAGAAGTGGTCAACTTAAAAGTCGGTCGCCTTAAAAGGCGGGTCAGCCTAGTACTCTACTAAATGCCTATACATCTGTACATCTCTAGTCTGCCAGTCTGAGTGATAGTTAGATGGTTAGGGCCTCCCGTTGTCTTTAGGTAGCCAAAGTGGAAATTGACAAACGGAGTAGTGGTTTGAAAAATAACTTTAGGGAGATATAACATCTCACAGTAGAATATTATCCTTCATTGAAAAGTCCCCTAAAACCCAAATGAATTATGCTGTTCCATGAACAACTCAATTATGTGAACAAACAAAAGATATTTACTATCATTGTCCTAACCAAAAAGTTCAACATTATACCATCCAGTGCCTCATTGGTTTTATACTAATAATTTGAGTTTTAAAAAATGTGCTACTTTCGTCTGCAAAGATATTGCTCACACTCAGAATGTACTGTAGACTTGCAAAATGTGTGATACTTGCTCATTGACTTTTGGTAGTAGCAATGGCACTGCGCGAGAACACTGCCAGAAATCATGTGACAGTAAAAGGCATCATGGGTGGTCAATATGTGAAGCTCATGCACTCTAAAAAAGTGTATTGCTCAAAGAATGTAATTTGTGCGCTTGCAAAACTTGTGTAAACTCATAATGTAGCGCAGTCTTGTAAAATGTGTCATGCCTACACACAGACCTTTGGCAGTGATCTTACTTAATCGATGGCTTGAACTAAATGATTTTAACCATGAGAGAAAACTCAGGCTGCAGAAGGAAGCTGACTTGCATAGGGCAAATGAGATAAATTTGGCAACAAGGTGGTGATCCTACCAACAGTTCCACACTGCCAGCCACCGTTAATGACTGAAAAAATAGAGACCATATTTTTAATCAAAAACTGATAACAGCCACTGCCTGCATAATTTTATTTATCAATATATACTAACAGACAAGCCAAACAGTTTTTCCTAGCAAAGGTTCATTTATAAAGAGTTCCCTTGTGTGAGGTTTTTTCTACTGTCATTCAGAATAATTACCTGTCATGCTGCATGTACATTTATGCAGACTTATTTGCATTTAATATCAGCATTTATTGTATTTTGGTGCATAATTACCTAATGTAAAGTATAAAACTGAATGAATTTAATTTGAGCAACCAACAGATTCTGCTAATTAATATGCTGTTCTTCAATCTTTATTTCATTTATTCATGATTATTCAAAAGCCACATGCAATCAGGACATCGGCTTATTCGTTTTGATCAAAATTCTGGCATGACAAGGCAACCTAAATGTCAAGGGCAAAAAGGCAGCGTTATCTGGCATGCCTGAGAATTCATAGCTTATTCAGCCTGCAGAATTATAAAGCGAATGACTGTCATTGGTACATTTCTTGTTTTCTAGCCGTAGATGATATTCTTGATGGCCATTATAGTTTGCAACTAATCTTTGACCCCAAGCAGTGAATTAATGTACAGGGGTAGAACATAAAGGTCAAAAAGAGTTTGTCAGATACCATTCACCTAAAACAAGTTGGCATGCATTCCATAACCTTCTACTTTGTCCTACATTACTAATTAATTTGCAGTTTGTGTCTGCACTTCCCTGCAGATATATAAATATTTTGCAACATTAAATTGTCAACTGTCAAATCACAGCCAACATCTATTTGTTCGACCATAGACTTTTTGAAATACTTGTATTAAAGTAACTGCTGGCATTAATCTTACCCATTACCTTCTATACAGTGTGTGAACTACTCCATGTTCATCAGGGGGTTCTTATTCGTGTTCCAAACACTGAAATCCTACTATCACATTGGATAAAAATATCTTTAGAAAATGCACATCATGCACTTATTCTCAATATGAAAACAGAACCTTGGCACCTTTTACTACTAAAAAGTACCCTGCAGAACAAAAACTCTTCATAACACACATGCACATCTGTGCAGGAGAGGAGAAGCTCATTTGCTGCAGTGATGCTCATTTCAAGAACAGCACAACTTTCTATTGAAATTTTCTTTTTTGAGAAATTTTCAATGTTCTATTAATTACTTTTTTTAAAGAAAAACTTAAATTTACATGCAGAGAATGTTGTTTTCTTATATTTATTTTGGAGCAGTGTTAAATTAAACTAAATGTCATTAATACCATCCTGCCAACACTACAGCTCTGGTTAGTTAAGAGCATGGATGCCATGGCATAGAGCACTTCAAATCTAAAGCAGAGTAAAACAAAAACAACAGTCAAAAGGCCTTCTTACAAATTTATATATGAGGCTGTTTTCTAGCAAACCCACTAATGGGCACTGAGTGATTTAGAAGAGTTAATATGGTTCTAAAATTTGTTTTAGGGGACCTCCCCACAATTTCTGTTTTGAGGCTATAGTGGTCAAAATAATACAGTAGATACCCCCCATATTTTGTACCTTGCTTCCATAATGTCTGCTCTTAATATTCTTTTGCTTAAACTGGAACTCCTGTAATCCTTCTTTGTTACTTCCATTCACCAGTTACTTGACAAAAGTATGGTATGTCTCATATGGACTTTCTCAGCTACTACTTTTTTGTCTAATATAAAAATTGCTACTGCCTCCCATAATACATGTTTGGTCTCACAATTTTAGCATAATCCTTTACTGAAAGGATTTAACATAATGCAGCACACTTTTGGCCTTTTAAATTACTCTACATTTACTGACAGTAAATAGTGAAAACTGTACTTGGCACACCTAGGGCCTCATTTATTAAGCTTGGATGCGCACAAAATGTGCGTATACAACACAAACATCAGGTCAGGTCAGGTTGGGGAGCATGCACTGGTACAGCACATTGCCACACCCACTGCATGATAAAACAGCTTGGGACCCTGGTTGGCAACCCCCCAGGCAGACACATGGTCCAGTCCCATCCTCCGGAAATAACCCTCTATCTGCCACAGCCAGGTGTTACATGGGCATCCCTTTGGCCTGGTCTGTCCACTCAGGTCCTCAACAATGAGGATCTTGCGAGCCTGATCACCCGCAGGCAATCGCACCACGTGGCCGTAGTGCCGTAACTGACACTCCCTTACAATGCAGGTAATGTGCCTCATTCAGGACTCCATGAGCAAACACTCAATTGAAAAGACACAGTACCAAAGGAGTCCAGTCTTTGTTTCAGGTCACTGGATAGTGTCCATGTCTCGCAACCATATAGTAAGACAGTAAGCACCCGGGGCCTCATGTATAAATGGTGCATACGCACAAAAATGTTGCGTAAGAACGTTTCCATGTTCAAATCACGCTGTATAAAACCTAAACTTGGCATAAAGCCACACACATTTCCACGGTAGCTCATACCCTGGGGTATGCAAGTTCTGCGCTCGGTTTTGCAGAGTGGCGACACCCAGTGTCAAAGCAGTGCTACTGTTCCTGTGTGGTTACCTTTCTTTTTTAGATCCACATCCCTGATGCGGCTTCATAAATACACTGAAATTAACCGCATATTGTTTATTAGTTTAATGCATCTGATTGTAATTAACCAGTAACAATATAATGATCCACAGAACAGTCAAACTATTCTAAATACAATAGCTGCTTTAACGTTGTTACTCTCACTGCACCTTCTTGTTCTTCTTTCAGCTGCTCCCGTTAGGGGTTGCCACAGTGGATCATCTTTTTCCATATAGAAAGAAAATTATCGGTATACAGCATCAAGCACACGCTGCCTCAGCCATGCTGTCTAATGAACTGCACTGATACGGCAAATGCTTCAGAGACTTTCCTCGCCGTTCAGAAACAGTTTCATCCCAAGAACTATAAACGCACTCAATCAGTCCATCAAGTGCTCCTTGCAGAACGCTTTGTACTTACAAGTACAATCACCTCACTGTAAACTTGCGATACAGTTATAATATTGCACAACCTGAGCCACTTTATAAATCACGTATTTACATATGATGACGATATCATTTTTACGTTGAAATGTATCAAAATATGTTTATTATATTATACAGATAAAACTTTACTTAATTTAAATAATCTATATTGTTAATAAATAAACATGCGAGGACACGGTGTTGCAGCGCTAGCGAGTCGCTGGTCGCTCCGGTCACGGATTGTTCCTGCCTCGCGCTGTATTCTTGCTGGTGCTGACGCAACACTGGAAGGATAGATGGATAGAATAATTAAACACATACTACAAAGATATTTCAATGTTCCTTAAAAGTTTTGAAGAATCGGCGTACTAAGCTTACAGATGGATTAACATCTATTACAGAGCTGATTGTATGGCGATTGGGTATTTGGAGAAAGAAAAGTAAGGACAGGAATTGGAGGTTAGTACATTTGAAAGAGACAGTACTGCTACAATAAAGTATTTCATTGAAGGTCGCACATGGCGCAGCAAGCATCTTGCGTGAGACATGAATAATCACTGCGCCAACGTGTTCCCATGTTTAATAACATGGACTGTTATGCTTTAACTCCTATCATCATTAAAATGATATCATGTATACATCTCAGTATTTTAATTACTCAGAGAGCTGTAATATCACGAATGTAATGGATTCTGTGTCCTGTTGGAGGAAGAGAAAGCCCGGAAGCACGTAATGATTCACACACATAGAGCACATAGAAGATCACATACAAAACAAACCATTTAATGTGCTACTTTAATTATGATGGGATTTGAGAAACTAGTAAATTAAAAATTGTAAGATGAAGTTTATGATGTTCTACTTTAATGACAAAATAAATTATGTGATTAAAGTGGAAATTTCAAGATTAAAGTTGACATTTCGTGTTTTTTCCCACTGTGTGCCTTTTTTTTTCTCTGTACCCTAATAAGCTTTTATATAATACTCAAACGGTGGGCTATGACTCGCCTTTTCACGGCGACTTTGATATCTGACAACTTCTTTTTTATTTCGGGCACTGTGCGACCTTGTGAACTTGAGCTTTTGAGTTTCTCCGAGTTGCTATGTCACTCAATCAACTTCCTTTTGTTGTTTATACCACTGTTTAAACCAACAAATAGTATGTTTATCTTTGCCTCCACTTGGTATTCGCTGAAATTCTATTTTTCCTCGTGCTTTTGCCATTGTCTTTTCATAGAACACTGAGCTTAAGGGATATTTATATCGATTTGCATATTCAAAGAGGCGTAATTCTGGGAGGAGTTGGGGTGGGGCAGCAGGCGCGTGCACATGCGTTAATTTTCACGCTGATCGGCATTTATGTAGCGGAAGAACGTGGAAGTTGGCAAACTCATAGATTTATGCATCTGGATTTTTCTGTGCGTACGCACATTCCCGCTTTTGTGCTTACGCTATGTTATAGTGGCACGGCATTATACATGAGGCCCCTGGACTCTAAAGATTTTGACCTTCGTCTTTCTGCATAGATATTGGGAGCGCCACACACCTCTTTCCAGTAACCTCAAGAACCCCCATGCTCTCCCAGTCCATCTACTGACTTCATAGGAAGAGTTACCAGAGACATGAATGTTGCTGCCGCAGTAAGATAAACCTCTCGTCAAGTTCGACACTGTCTACGCAGACAGACTCACTGCTGATGGCTGTGTCCAAGAAGTCATTAAAGGCTTGGATCTTGATTTTTATCCAGGACACTCACAAAAGTGAATCTTTCTTTACCAACAGATGCTCAGCAGCCTCTGGGCTGTTGTTAACGTGACAAACATATTAAACCTCAAAAGTGTTGAATTTGATATGCAGATCATATTTTATTTCCCTTTTAAGATGGCCAATTCTGCACATTTTACTGAAGAACTTTTTTTGGTTATTCATCAGTTTATATCGACTACCTGTTGTCGCTTCACAGGGAACAGGATGACAGGTAAGCAGTACCTCAGCCAGGGTTCTCTCCATCATGCACACTGTGCTGAAAGCCGTAAGCTGACTGAGGAGGCACGACCTTTAGTTTTCATATGGTGTGGGTGTAGATACAGGCAAAATAAAATGCAATTTGTAGCAGTGTCTAATTCTTCTTGTGTAATCAGAGCAATTTACTGCACTTATATTGTAGTATGGCCATAGTGAGAATGAAGCTGCTTTTGTTAACTATAAGCTGTTACATTCCATTAACGCACAAGTTATTTGTGAAGTCAAGATTAGGCTGACAAACATCACCCATCCATGGCCCTGGTCAACCCATGAATCATTTATTTTGAGGCAAACTAGCTGTGTCAGACCTCAGCAATCATTTAATTACATGTGCCAGGTAATAGCAACCACCTGCTCAGACACTGGCACCATACACCTTTCCTGGAACCCCAGAACACAGAGGAGAGGCAGTATAATGCCACATATAATCTTGTGCGCTCAGTTGCAGAGCACAGTCCAATGATCTTGAATGCAGGTGGAGGTGTCTCATGACGTCAGGAGGAAGGATGCTTTACTAGCCAATGAACGTCTGCAGAAGTTTTCATGGTTTTCACATTTATAAAATAATTGTATTTATAAATGGTAAGTGGCATAGAAATGCCACCTGGTTTTATAATTTTTTTTTTTTTTTTGGTGTATGCATATTTTTATGCTCAGATCGATGAAAAGTTTTATAAATGAGGCCCCTGGTCTTTTACATAAGCTGTACTATCTAGCTTGAGCAGCTCATTTATTAACAATCAAATTCATTTGCCACACATTTCTGATTTCTGATACTGTCTAAATTCAGGGTTTATCTGGCCCCCTGAGATTTGTTACTCCATACATTTTACTCTGTTGTGAAATTTAAACAACCTGTTTGTTGTATATTTATCCAATTCATTTTTGTAAATTAAAAAGCAGCAACTGAAATTTGGATTTGTACAGAAATCACATAAACTGAAATAGATCCTCACACTCTAGCCTGTTTTCTGTTTTTTACCCAGTTTGGAACTCTGCTGTACAAATTGCCCTGTGTCTTGCAGTTTGATGAATGGTCTTTTATAGGTTTCTCTCCTTGCGGCTGTTTATTCTTTCTGCCTATTGGAAGTACTTGGGATTTCTAAGACTTTTTTGTAGTTCTGACAGGGTACAAATAGAGCTATTATAGAACATATTTAAGAAACTGGCTTCAAATTTAAGTTAGTTTATATTTAATAAATAAGGATATAGGAATTTGATACTGCCAAGTGTTTGTGCATAACATCTGCACACTACTCCTGTCTGGCCTGTGCAAGTGCAATACTACACTTAGTAGGACAAACAGTATTATTAAGTACATGAGCAATCTTGCATAACCAATATACTTCCTTCTCCATTCTGGTAAGAGGTACATGATCATCAATAATCTCATCTCTGTATTCAAAGACAGTCTTTATCCTCACAACTATGCTAGCTCTTTACAGCAATGTGAATCATAGACATATTCTTGATCATTGCAATGAAACCGTTCCTGGTTCTTCTTTCAGCATTATATACCCTCACTTTGGCGACTCAGCAGAATTCAATGAAGCCTCAACTTGATCAAACAGCAGCCTCCAACAGATCTGCTCTTCTGATTCAGAACATTCTGAATTTTGATCTGGAGCTTCTGTGTTGTTATGGATGGACTTTTGCTTCCTCTCACCTGTGATATCAAGTGTAACATAGGCCTTGTCTCTGGAAATTACTAACCATGCTGTCATACTTATTTTTCCTTCCACTTGAAATAGTCCTACATGTGTTCTTCCCATGGCATGATCAGTTCCAATGTGACAATAACTCTTGTTTCTTCTGACATCATGACGATGAGATCAGGTCTCAAAGGGGTTTCTGTAATATCTGAATACTAGCAAAATACCCGCGCTTCGCAGCGGCGAAGTACTGCCTTAAAATTTTTATTAAGAAGAAAATTAAACCTTTTTAAACTGAGGGAAAATATACCAATAATTATTTGTTAAGGATCTCTTTGTATGCCACGTTGTCAGTTCGGCCCTCCAGTTGTAATATGACCAAGCTGTAGCTGTGCACTGAGCTTACTCTTGAGCATGCAACGTACAGTTGGCCATGTGAACAGTAATCTTGTTTCAAATCTCACAGCTTGGATTGCTGCTGTCATAATCGGTTTGAGTTTCATGGTTTGTTTCCATTACGACAGCTTTTGAGAATTTAAACATTTCTAAACATCAAAGTGTCCACTACTGAAATCGTCACCTGTGAATCTAAGATGCTTAAGAGGCATTGGCGGTTGTCCAAAGGTGTAAAATATTTGGCCATTTCGGTACACTTAAGCATTTCACTCTTCTAGTGCTCCTGTGTAGTATAATTATCTCCTGTACCGTCATCAGTCCACACCTTGAACCTGTCCCAGTCATTCAATACATAAGGCACAATGTTCCTCCGGATATCAAGAGTGAGCCTGATATGGCCGTGCAATATGTAATAAAGAGAATGGAAAAGGCAGGTGCCATCTCCGGGCATGGAAACCACTTGGTAAGTGACAGTTCTTTGATCAATGGTGATCACCTCAATAGACATGTTAATGGGGGTACGGTTGGAATGATAAAGGAAATGGGTACCTGAACAATGTAAAGTAAGTCTAAAATACCTACACAATAACTATAATCGTAATAAATGAACAATAAAACAGCGGAGAAGCCGTGGATTAAATAAAAAGGCTGTAGTTATCAGCAGGGAGACGTGAATACTGTGGCGAAGCAAGGAAGGGAATGTAGAGACTGGAGCGACAGACAGCCTTATATAGGCAGGCAGCCAACAACGTGGGAGGCGTTGGGATGGGGGACCCAACGCCGTCTCACACGATAACCGAGCTGCAGGTTATGGACGTATATATGTACGTAAGTAGGATTCAGTTAGCATTGGGAACTCGCGTACCAAATTTCTTGAAGATAGGCCCATAAGTAGCAAAGACCATTGAATGACGGCCGACAGTGGCATCATATCACCGAAATAAGTACCAAATTTCAGCCTTCTACCTACACGGGAAGTTGGAGAATTAGTGACGTTGGAAAGTTCAATATGGCGGCTGACAGTGGCGTCACACCACCGAAATAAGTACGTACATTGGTTTCGGTTAGCGCAGGGAAGCCGCCTACCAAATTTTGTGAAGATGGGGCCATGAATAAGAAAGTTCAACATGGCGGACGTTGTTGACCGTTATGATCGTTACGCGTAGAATTTCGAAATGAAACCAGCTTAACTTTTGTAAGTAAGCTGTAAGGAATGAGCCTGCCAAATTTCAGCCTTCTACCTACACGGGAAGTTGGAGAATTAGTGATGTTTGGAAAATTCAATATGGCGGCCGACAGTGGCGTCATACCACCAAAATAAGTACGTACATCGGTTTTGGTTAATGTAGGGAAGCCACCTACCAAATTTCTTGAAGATCGGGTCAGCCTTCTACCTACACGGGAAGTTGGAAAATTAGTGACGTTGGAAAGTTCAATATGGCGGCCGACAGTGGCGTCATACCATCGAAATAAGTACATACATCAGTTTCGGTTAGCGCAGGGAATCCGCCTACCAAATTTTGTGAAGATGGGGCCATGAATAAGAAAGTTCAACATGGCGGACGTTGTCGACCGTTATGACCGTTACGTGTAGAATTTCGAAATGAAACCTGCTTAACTTTTGTAAGTGAGCTTTAAAGAATAAGCCTGCCAAATTTCAGCCTTCTACCTACATGGGAAGTTGGAGAATTAGTGATGAGTGAGTGAGTGAGTGAGTGAGTCAGTCAGTCAGTCAGTCAGTGAGGGCTTTGCCTTTTATTAGTATAGATGATGACAATGGTCTCTAAATATGATTTTATTTTATGTCAGTATCTGTATTTGATTGGCATACACAGACACTGGGAAAAGCTGATGCAGCAAAGTAACAATAATAATAATAATAATAATAATAATAATAATACATTTTATTTATATAACAAAAACAAAATCGTAAGGCTTTTTTCTGGATGCGTTGATCCCCATGAATGTAAAAATAAGTAATTATAAGACCTGTTTCTCCCATATTTCAGTCTTGCATCTTTTAGAATGCTTCATTTACCTCAACTTTTAAGTGGCTGTTATAATGCTGATTTCGACTAGATTTTGACTAGATCTCACCTTATCTCATAGGTAGTATCCAAATTAAATGACCTACATATACTGTGCAGATCCTATTCATTTTGGGATGAGTTTCACTGCTCACGTACAAGATCATTGTGCAAAGTTCTTCTTTATTTTTTCTGTAGATCAAATCTCTTTCACAATTGATTTCTTTTGACTGTTTACTAGTGGAGCTCAAATTGAACAGAGAATACCAAATGGTTTGGCTTAAAAAATGTTAGCATTTAAGCAACATGATGAATGTGATAAAATTTGGTGACTTGTCTATGAGCCTGCTTAATCAACCTATCTGATGCATTGAAAGGTACCAACTCTTTGGTTCTTTTTTTAATGGTAGATAGGAAGAAACTAGATATACAGCTGTTACCTGTAACATCTTATCTGCTTATTTGTCTGTGCTGCACCTATTATTTCTAGAAACTCCTATGGCAGGCTGTTTCATTGACTTGGGCTGTCTTTACTTTTTACCCATTCACCTCTACCCAAATTACCACTAATAGAGGACTTCTTATAGACATTCCCTTCAGAACCTAAGAACTACAGTTAGATAAGGAATTAACAGTTTTAAACTTTTGGCTTAAATCAGACAAAGACAGTGAGTCTTCATATAGCATGGTAGTCCACTTCCTAAGCTATTTACAAAAGTGTGCGAAAAGCAGCAACTGCACTAAACACTCCATTTCAGGCAGAAAATGAACTAAGAGAAAAGTCTTTCTTTAAAAAGTTCTAGTAAAAGGCACTTCTCACTTTCCCTCCTTCTCACCCAAAAGAAGTACAAACACCTGTCTTTGTTTTCATCTTGTTAGCAGAGTTTACAGCTTTCTCAAAACTTGTACAAAATGGCATTAAGTCATTACCATACAAGCTCAAGGTCAATTCTGATGGGAGTGAAAAGCTGTACTTTCTAATGAAGCAAATGCCGTGAAACTGGCATTGCCTTTCAGCTTTCCCAGAAAACACTGCACTTCTGTTCAGAAAGACAAGATTTTCAGACTAAGGCTTCTTAGCTGAAATCTGTCAGCTGAAAGGTTAAAATATCTCCCACACTGAGCCTTAGGTTTGATCACATTAACCACTGGAAACAACTAGTGTATTTTTAGATACTGTAACTTTGTTCAAATCTTTGTTATAGGTATGTACACGGTTTACCTGTGAGGGGCTTCTCCACCATGACACACCTGTTGAAAAATATTGATTTTAAAACCCTGACTGACTAGGATGAAAGACTCTACATGCAATGCAGCTCTGATCTTTGACATGACTGCACAACTGGAGGAGAATGTTGGTCTTGATGGTGTGGAAGACAAGCCCTGGCACAGACAGGCAGAAACCAATGGTTCAAGCACACACACGTTTATTTACAATATTTACAAGTAAGTAAAGTGCCGCACACAACCCAGTGCCCCTGCACCAATCACCCTCACATCTAGGCCTCTGAGTAGTCCTGTCTTCACCGCCTCCACTCCTCTCCTCCAAGCTTCGTCCTCTTCCACCCGACTCCAGCTGATGACTGGAGGGAGGCAGCCCCTTTTATGTCCACCCGGACGTGCTCCAGGTGCCCTCTGATGAGCTTCCTGCGGCACTTCCAGGTGTGGCAGAAGTGCTGCATGAGCACCCGCCCTAGTATTCCTTCTGCCAGCACCTCCAGGTGTGGCAGAAGTGCTGATGTCTAGGGCTTCACAATCGTCCTGGCGCCCCCTGGCAGTGGCCACAGGGCCCCTATAGGGTTGAGCTTCCATGCTCAATTCTCGTGTTTCCTATACAAGCCAGAGTGGCTGCCCTCTCATGGTCCGGGGGAGGTATAGTCCCTCTTACGGCCCTTCTTAGTGTCCTGGCTGGGCACAGCCCCCAGCTTCCCGCCACAATGGGTTGACCAAAGGTCTAGCATTAGGGATCATCAATGCAGAATCCCATAGTAGGTTTCACTGTTATACCCAAATTTAAAACTGATTGGTATGTGAATATTCCCTTTTTCAAACATAATGAATTTATCCCCTATTTTTAGGTTTAAGAACACTTTTTCTGTTCATCTGAACCTCTTCTCTTTTCTCCATCCATTCAATTATTCTAGCTACCTTTGACTTTAAGGCAGTTTTAATAAAGACACTGACAAGACTGAAAACGACAACATGTTTTTTTTTACCTTAAGAATCTTATGTGCTCAGTTTTTTTCCATTTCTTGATTTACCCCCCTCTTTGTTGGATTACATGATTGTCGAGAAGAACATAGGAACAATCAATACGCTAAAGAAAAATTCAATTCACTGTGAATGGTACACTACATTTCTTACTATTCAACTTAGTCACCTTCCACCAAATGATTGCCAACTCCCCCATGGGTTTTTCTTTTCACTGTTCTCTATCCACTATCGAAAACTCCTCTTCCTGTCTACTCTCAGTGCTGCTCTCCTCCATTCCACACAGTTTTCTATTAATAATAAATGCTTTGTTTAATTGCCATTTCCTTTATTTAATTCTTTCCATGTCATTTAATGCCCTGTAATTATCTGTCACCCTCACCACAGTAGTCTACCCTATTACCTATGTTAATAATAATAATAATAAATGTATTTACATAGCACATTTCATAAATGCAGCTCAAAGTGCTTTATAAAAATACAATGCCAGTTATCTTCTCTGTCTCCTGTAAATTAACAGAAAGCCTGAAAGCTGGACAGACATTATGACAGACAGAGAGATACAGTATGAGCAGATAAATAAGCAAGCAGAAGTATTATAGAGTATTTGCAACAGGCTGCTTGTCGAGAACCCAACAGACATGGTTTGCTCATTATAATTTTTCAGTTATAAAGCTTTTGCTCACTTTTTATTCAAGACATGTAGGCACAAATCACTCCAGTCTCCAAGCTTAAAAAATATAATAAATACTGAGTCTTTTACAATTTGGGAATCCATTGATGTCATCATAATATGACTTGATTTCTAAATGTTTACTGTGTTCTTTGTGAGAGGTCATGCGCTGCCTACATGATGTCAAGGAAAGACATGTGTAATCCTTCTCTCAAAGGTCAGGAGTCTTAAATAAGGATTTGCCACAATGTGACATTTGTTACTTGTTTGTTTTTGTGAAACTGAAAAGCTTTTACTTCTTTACCGCTTTTAATTCATTGTTGATATTGTCTGTTTTTTGATGATAATGGTGATGATGATTATTATTAAAATATTTTTTCATTGATTTTTTTGTATTATTCATTGACTTAAATTTCAAACCTTAGAGTCATAATCCGTACTTGCTTCTGAGTGCTCAACCTCATTCATTGAAAAGAATTGTATTAAAAAAATCATTTTGAGTAATTTTAAGTGTTTTTATTCCATGGCCATAAATACATTTGAAAGAGAAAAATATCTTCATTGTTATTTCCAGTGACTAAGGAAACACTATTCTATTTTGTATTTGAGAACTGACTTTACTTAATGTCAGTAGACGTAAAATCTAGAAATTGGGATTCAAACAGTCCTTCAGAAAGAGGATTACTGTGAAATTATCTCTTCCTAAAGATCATGAGCTCAAAAGGTTTATTTTCTATGCATATGTGTAAACTCTTCTTCATTTCTAATTCACTGTGGATTAGTAACAATTTAAGTGAATAGGCATTTCATATAAATTACAATACATCTGTTAGCAACATTATAGCCCTAATAAATATGTCTATAGAGATTACATTAGATAAAGCTTATATATCTCATTGTAACCACTGGAAAGCGGCCTTACAAATTCATAATCAATGTCAGTTTAGTGTCAGTTTTCTGTCAATGATGAGAGGTTCACAGTGTTGCATATTTAAAGAAATAATCTGAAGTCCCGGAGTGTGCAGGCTCCCAGTAAGTGCAGGTTCATGTAAGAACATGCACATGCCACTCTGAGGTCAACTGGGGTGCTTGGCTGATAGCACATCCACGTGCAAATGCAGGCGGATTGCTTAAGTGCTTTATTCACACCTCAGACCAGGTGAACCACTGTACCTGCACCCAAACGGTGCTATAAAGGGGAGCCTGCATGGCAAAATCTAAAGGGGATAATTTGATGGGAAGGAACAATACAATCCAGGGTTGGAGATGCGAACCACGTGAGCAGAGTGAAGTGGTGGCGTTCCGTGGGGTATCCCTGTAGAATAGTGTAGAGGCAAGGATAAAAATGGCCCTCTCAGACATCCAGGTAGTGTCACACTGGTGTATTGGATGACAGAGGTCTGGCTGTGTGCATCCCAGAGGATGCTGGTTAAGGCAGTCTGGACGGAAGTCAGGAGAGGTGGTTGCTGTTGGCATCTCCACCACTTGAAAGAACTACTGAGATGAGCTTGGGAGACGTAGAGTGAAGGACACGCTGTGCTGGCTGAGGAAGAACCTGTTGCTGATATGGTTTTACCACTATTCCATGCAAAAGATACATGCTACACTTAATACACTACACAGACTACAGACACTGCCTGCCTTTGTACAGTTCTGGTTACCATGCTACAAGAAGGACATAACAGCACTTAAAGCTGTACAAAAGACAGCAATCAAACACATTCTTGGACTTAAGGGTATGTCATACTCCAACAGACTCGGGGAATTAAACCTCTTTAGTCTCGAGTAGTGGAGACTGTGTGGGGACCTAATCCAGATTTTCAACATCCTCAAAGGCATTGATAAAGCAGATTCAGCAGAATTCCTTTAACTTAACGGTGAATCACTTACTTGTGGACTCCAGTGGAAATTAAGAAGTGCATTCAAGACTGAAGCCAGGAAGCACTTCTTTAAGCAAAGAGTTGTGGGACTCTGGAACAAACTACTGAGTCGAGTAGTTGAAGCAGAAACCTTGAAAGCCTTCAAGTTGACAACCTTCCAGTCTGGATGAAATATTGGAACAGCTGAGCTATTAGCTATACAAACAAGCTTGATGGAATGGTCTCCACTCATTTGTCAAATTTCTTATATTTTTATATAATGATTTCCTTCAGATCTCAAGAAGGACATAATTTGATGTAAGTATGTCAGATGAATTACTGCAGGCCTGAAAGGACACTATATTAAACTTTACTGTGATTACATACCTCTCTTTAGAACCATTTCTTTATATCTCAAGAAAATTATTTTAATTGCTCTAATGCCAAACAAGCTTGTTCTGGTAAAATACTAAATTAATTTAAAATAATCTGCCAGTAGTGGTTTGTGGAAAACAATTGCGTGGGGCGTATTTTTTGTGGTACAAACCGAAGTAGCACTTACCTATTATATATTGTCTTTCACATCTATCTATTATATAGCACCATTCATATGTATCTCTTTGATCATTCCACATGCTCTTGTGGTCCTTATCATAGTCTCAATGCACATCTTGGTATGTAGTACTAGACCCATAGAACAAATCCAGGCTGAACTGTATAATATCCTATCCACCATGCTGCCCAATCTGATGCCAGCTTTCCCATTTATAAGGTGATCCACAACTTCAGTCCATAATATTCACGGTCCCCGTATTCTTCACATAACTTGGCCTATAAATGTTGAAAGGAACAGATGCACTTGCCTCCCAAAATCTATACAACTCCTCTCTCTAAATTGCTCTATCCTTTGCCAATTCACCCAGCTTCCCATTCTGCCAAAACCCACACCATAATATCCACAACCCCACCTCTGTAATCTTCCAATAACATATACATGTAACACATCCATAGCATAAGTACAAGCCAAATCTTATTCTGTCTCTGCTAATAGAGTTCCCAGTCCTTGGCCATTTCAACTGTATTCCATAAATCCACATCATACAATCACTAGTCCTCTGATTTTCCTTAAGGCTTGCATCCCAGTTTCTCATTTGTTATACCCACAGAGTCATTCCCACCCTTATTTTATTCTACATTTGCTGTCAATCTGCCCAGTCCTATGCAGGTTTCCCAGACTTTCCTCACCTGGGCACAAATTCACATTGTAAGGTCCACAGACCCCCAACTTGCCCCTCAATCTGTTTCGTATTACAACCACAGGAAACGTCTAACCTAAATCTTATTCTGCCTTTACAATCAACATACCCCTTTTCCCTTGAACATAGATTTTGCCCTCTTTTACTTCTGACCTGAAAATGTATCAGTTACTTTCTGATTGAGTCATTTCAATAAGCCTGCCAAAAAATTAGCCTCATACTTTTGTCTAGATCAGTGTTTCCCAGCCTTTGTTTCTACAGTAGCACACTTTTTGTAACCAAAATCATCCTAAGGCACTATTTTACTAACCACAAACACATGATATCTCATACACTTGCTCAACTGTCTGAAGGGGCGGGAATAGTAAGAAGCTGAAAAAAAAATCAGCTCTGAGATCAGTGTTTGCAGACACAGCACTTAGCGAGAACTTTGATGGCATCTCCAAGCTGATATGTCCCTTTGCCTGCCCTACTCTGCTTTAATGGCAACTCGTCTGCGCAGTATTCACTAGCCCTGTGAGGCTCGCTGGTAACCATGCATCTATGGCAAATGGACTCTAGCAGCAAGAAGACATGTCTGAATTGCTCTAACCTGGCAATGGGGTATTGCTTGTATGCCAGCTTCACGACTGTACTTACATTAATGGCATGTGTGACTTGTGAACCATAGATCCATCCATCCTCTTCCACTTATCTGAGATCGGGTCAAGGGGGCAGCAGCTTGAGCAGAGATCCCCAGACTTCCCTCTCCTCGGCCACTTCTTCTAGCTCTTCCTGGGGAATCCCGAGGCGTTCCCAGGCCAACCGGGAGACATAGTCCCTCCAGTGTGTCCTGGGTCTTCCCCGGGGCCTCCTCCTGGTTGGACGTGCCCAGAACACCTCACCAGGGAGGCGTCCAGGAGGCATCCTGATCAGATGCCCAAGCCACCTCATCTGACTCCTCTTGATTCGGAGGAGCAGTGGCTTTACTCTGAGCCTCTCTCAGATGACTGAGCTTCTCATCCTATCTTTCAGGAAAAGCCCAGACACCCTGTGGAGGAAACTCATTTCAGCCGCTTGTATTCACGATCATGTTGTTTTGGTCACTACCCATAGCTCATGACCATAGGTGAGGGTAGGAACGTAGATCGACTGGTAAATTGAGAGCTTTGCCTTATGGCTCAGCTCCTTTTTCACCACGACAGACCGATGCAGAGCCCGCATCACTGCGGACGCCGCACTGATCCACCTGTCGATCTCACGCTCCATTCTTCTCTCACTTGTGAACAAGACCCCGAGATACTTGAACTCCTCCACTTGAGGCAGGATCTCGCTCCCAACCCTGAGAGGTCACTCCATCCTTTTCTGGCTGAGGACCATGGTCTCGGATTTGGAGGTGCTGATTCCCATCCTAGCCACTTCACACTCAGCTGCGAGCCGATCCAGAGAGAGCTGAAGATCATGGCCTGATGTAGCAAACAGGACAACATCATATGCAAAAAGCAGTGACCCAATCCAAACTGGACCCCCTCAATGCCCTGGCTGCGCCTAGAAATTCTGTCCATAAAAGTTATGAACAGAATCGATGACAAAAGGCAGCCCTGGTGGAGTCCAGCTGTCACTGGAAACAGGTTTGACTTACTGTCGGCAATGCGGACCAAGCTCTGACACTGGTTGTACAGGGATCGAACAACCCTTATCAGGGGTCCGGTACCCCATACTCCCGGAGCACCCCCCACAGGATTCCCTGAGGGACACGGTCAAACGCCTTTTCCAAGTCAACAAAACACATGTAGACTTGTTTGGTAAACTCCCATGAACCCTCCAGGACCCTGTTAAGGATGTAGAGCTGGTCCACTGTTCCACGACCAGGACGAAAACCACACTGTTCCTCCTGAATCCGAGGTTCGACTATCTGATGGACCCTCCTCTCCAGGACCCCCAAATAGACTTTTCCAGGGAGGCTGAGGAGTGTGATCCCTCTGTAGTTGGAACACACCCTCCGGTACCCCTTCTTAAAGAGGGGGTCCACCATCCCAGTCTGCCAATCCAGAGGCACTCTCCCCGATGTCCATGCAATGTTGCAGAGGCGTGTCAACCAAGACAGACCTACAACATCCAGAGCCTTGAAGAACTCTGGGCGTATCTCATCCACCCCTGGGGCCCTGCCACCAAGGAGTTTTCTGACCACCTCGGTGACCTCAGTCCCAGAGATAGGGGAGCCCACCTCCGAGTTCCCAGGCTCTGCTTCCTCATTGGAAGGCATGTTAGTGGGATTGAGGAGGTCTTTGAAGTACTCCCCCCACCGACCCACAATGTCCAGAGTCGAAGTCTGCAGCGCACCATCCCCACCATATACAGTGTTGACACTGCACTGCTTCCCCCTCCTGCGACGCCAAATGGTGGACTAGAATCTGAAAGTCATTCTCCATGGCCACCCAAACTCCTCCCATGCCCGAGTTTTTGCCTCAGCAACCACCGAAGCCGCATTCTGCTTGGCCGGTCGGTACCTATTAGTTGCCTCCAGAGTCCCACAGGACTCCTTCTTCAGCTTGACGGCATCCCTCACCGCCGGTGTCCACCAACGGGTTCGGGGATTGCCGCCACGACAGGCACCGACCACCTCACGGCCACAACTCCTGTCAGCCGCCTCAACAATAGAGGCACAGAACATGGCCCATTTGGACTCAATGTCCCCCACCTCCCTCGGGAAGTGGTTGAAGTTCTGCCGGAGATTGGAGTTGAAGCTACTTCTGACAGGGGACTCTGCCAGATGTTCCCAGCCGACCCTCACAATACATTTGGGCCTACCAGGTCTGACCAGCATCCTCCCCCACCATCGAAGCCAACTCACCACCAGGTGGTGATCAGTTGATAGCTCCGCCCCTCTCTTTACCCAATTGTCCAAGATATGTGGCCGCAAGTCCGACGATACAACCACAAAGTGGATCATCAAACTGAGGCCTAGGGTGTCCTGTTGCCAAGTGCATATATGAACACCCCTATGCTTGAACATGGTGTTCGTTATGGACAATCTGTGACGAGCACAGAAGTCCAATAACAAAACATCACTCAGGTTCAGATCGGGGGGGCCGATTCCTCCCAATCACATCCTTCCAGGTCTCACTGTCATTGCCCACGTGAGCATTGAAGTCTCCCAGCAGAACGAGCGAGTACCCAGAAGGTATGCCCTCTAGCACCCCCTCCAGGGACTCCAAAAAGGGTAGGTACTCCAGACTGCTGTTCGCCGCATACACACAAACAATAGTTAGGACCCGTCCCCCCACCCAAAGGCGGAGGGAGGCTACCCTCTCGTCCACTGGGGTAAACCCCAATGAACAGGCTCCAAGTTGGGGGGCAATAAGACACCCACTCGGCGCCTCTCACCGGGGGCAACTCCAGGGTGGTAGAGAGTGTCCAGCCCCTCTCAAAGAGATTGGTTCCAGAGTCCAAGCTGTGTGTCGAGGTGAGCCCCACTATATTTAGCTGGAATCTCTCGACCTCACGCACTAGCTCAGGCTCCTTCTCCTTCAGAAAGGTGACATTCCATGTCCTAAGAGCCAGCTTCTGTAGCCGATCGGACCGCCTTCAGCCACCACCCAACTTGCACTGCACCCGACCTCCTTGGTCCCTCCCATGGGAATAAAGACTCACGTTGCCTCTTCGGGCTGTGCTCGGCCGAGCCCCATGGTTGCAGGCCCGGCCACCAGGCGCTCGCCATCGAGCCCCACCTCCAGGCCTGGCTTCAAAGGGGGTCCCCAGTGACCCACGTCAGGGAGAGGGAAAACGCTGTCCAAAATTTTTATTCTTCATAGGAGTTTTGATGAACCGCTCTTTGCCTCATCCCTCACCTAGGACCAGTTTGCCTTGGGTGACCCTATCAGGGCATAAAGCCCCGGACAACAGAGATCCTAGGATCGTTGGGACACACAACCCCTCCACCATGATAAAGTGGCAGTTCGAGGAGGGGAACCATAGATGTGAACATGAAATAGTACACTGATGACTGTCCAATCACATTAGATTAAAAGAAAAACTAAAACAATATAAATTCACTTCCAATAAATTTGAGAGTGTCCAGAGAGCTGCATTTCTGGAAAAATCTGACAGCAACCAATTAAAGGGCAGCCTCAGGTCACCTGCTTGCCAAAAGATCAAAGAATTACATATACTGAACTGTCTTTTGGCCAGCAGCCTTCACTTATGAGATATAGGTATTCATACATAAATTAAACAAGTCAGCACCGATTTTTAATGGATTTTAACATGTGCTGACACCAAGTACGTTATACAAATAAACAAAATTTTTTCCTGATTATTTTGCATTACCTAATTCATTTCACCACAGTTTTTCCCATATTGGGGGGGGGGGGGGTGCCCTTGTGCCGCACATTAGAAACTATTGGTCCCTTGTTATGTCAGAGAAATTAACTTTGGAAGGTGCAATGAAATAGATAAACAAAACACCAAAGCAGAAAAATCTGATTTTATGTCAGTTTTATTTGGAAATATTAAAAATATACTGACATTTAATTTCAATTCCTTTCACTACATTGTACTGCATATCAGGAACAGAGAAGGCCATTCAGAGAAAGAGATGATAAAAATGCTTAGCAGGCATTTGTAGGTGTAGGCTTTCCTAAACTTTTAAATTTTTACTAATTTTTGCCTATATTTTTTGCATTCATGTATGATGGTGTACAAAGTATATATTACAATTTTCAAAAATTACACTTAAAGCAGAAATCTATGGTGCAAAGGAGGGGTAATTTACAAACATGAGGCCACATTCAAAAATGTATGACAACAAATAAGATCAATACTTTATTCCTTGACTAGGTTAGAAACCCCATGAAAAACTGATTTTACCTCAGCATTGCACTAAGATACTCGTTTAAACTCCTTCCTATTAAATTTTAGGGTAACTTGGGATTTCAAACTTATTAATGTACTAGCAAAATACCCGCGCTTCGCAGCGGCGAAGTACTGCCTTAAAATTTTTATTAAGAAGACAATTAAACATTTTTAAAACTGAGGGAAAATATACCAATAATTATTTGTTAAGGATCTCTTTGTATGCCACGTTGTCAGTTCGGCCCTCCAGTTGTAATATGACCAAGCTGTAGCTGTGCGCTGAGCTTACTCTTGAGCATGCAACGTACAGTTGGCCATGTGAACAGTAATCTTGTTTCAAATCTCACAGCTTGGATTGCTGCTGTCATAATCGGTTTGAGTTTCATGGTTTGTTTCAATTACGACAGTATTTGTAGGACTTGTGTTGAAGAGACATTCGGCATCTGTCAAGCGTTGTAAGTATACAACCAGTTTCATTGATAACTTCACATCCAGCTTTTGAGAGTTTAAACATTTCTAAACATCAAAGTGTCCACTACTGAAATCGTCACCTGTGAATGTAAGATGTTTAAGAGGCATTGGCGGTTGTCGAAAGGTGTAAAATATTTGGCCATTTCGGTACACTTTAAAGCACCAACCGAACAATTCAGCGGCAGCCATCAACTCACATGCAGAACCATAGGTGAAGGGCTTAACCATTTCACTCTTCTAGTGCTCCTGTGTAGTATAATTATCTCCTGTACCATCATCAGTCCACACCTTGAACCTGTCCCAGTTATTCAATACATAAGACACAATGTTCTTCCGGATATCAAGAGTGAGCCTGATATGGCCGTGCAATATGTAACAAAAAAATGGAAAGGGCAGGTGCCATCTCCGGGTATGGAAACCACTCGGTAAGTGACAATTCTTTGATCGATGGTGATCACCTCGATAGACATGTTAATGGGGGTTGGAGTGATAAAGGAAATGGGTACCTGAGTAATGTAAAGTAAGTGTAAAATACCTATACAATAACTATAATTGTAATAAACAAACGATAAAACAGCGGAGAAGCCGTGGATTAAACAAAAAGGCTGTAGTTATCAGCAGGGAGACGTGAATCCCGTGGCGAAGCAAGGAAGGGAATGTAGAGACTGGAGCGACGGACGGCCTTATATAGACAGGCAGCCAACAACGTGTGAGGCGTTGGGATGGGGGACCCAACGCCGCCTCACATGGTGACCAAGCTGCAGGCTATGGACGTAAATATGTACGTAAGTAGGATTCAGTTAGCGTTGGGAACCCATGTACCAAATTTCCTGAAGATGGGCCCATAAGTAACAAAGACTGTTGAAAAGTTCAATATGGTGGCCGACAGTGGCATCATACCACCGAAATAAGTACGTACATTGGTTTCGGTTAGTGCAGGGAAGCCGCCTACCAAATTTCGAGAAGATGGGGCCATAAATAAGAAAGTTCAACATGGCGGACGTTGTTGACCGTTACGTGTAGAATTTAGAAATGAAACCTGCTTAACTTTTGTAAGTAAGCTGTAAGGAATGAGCCTGCCAAATTTCAGCCTTCTACCTATACGGGAAGTTGGAGAATTAGTGATGTTGGAAAATTCAATATGGCGGCTGACAGTGGCGTCATACCACCGAAATAAGTACGTACATTGGTTTTGGTTAGCTCAGGGAAGCCACCTACCAAATTTCGTGAAGATGGGGCCGTAAATAAGAAAGTTCAACATGGTGGACGTTGTTGACCGTAATGACCGTTATGCGTAGAATTTCGAAATGAAACCTGCTTAACTTTTGTAAGTAAGCTGTAAGGAATGGGCCTGCCAAATTTCAGCCTTCTACCTACACGGGAAGTTTGAGAATTAGTGACGTTGGAAAGTTCAATATGGCGGCTGACAGTGGCGTCATACCACCGAAATAAGTATGTACATTGGTTTCGGTTAGCGCAGGGAAGCTGCCTACCAAATTTTGTGAAGATGGGGCCATGAATAAGAAAGTTCAATATGGCGGACGTTGTTGATCGTTATAACCGTTACGTGTAGAATTTCGAAATGAAACCTGCTTAACTTTTGTAAGTAAGCTGTAAGGAATGGGCCTACCAAATTTCAGTCTTCTACCTACACGGGAAGTTGGAGAATTAGTGACGTTTGGAAAATTCAATATGGCGGTCGACAGTGGCGTCATACCATCGACATAAGTACGTACATCGGTTTCGGTTAGCGCAGGGAAGTCACCTACCAAATTTCATGAAGATGGGGTCAGCCTTCTACCTACACGGGAAGTTTGAAAATTGGTGAGGTTGGAAAGTTCAATATGGCGGCCGACAGTGGCGTCATACCATCGAAATAAGTACATACATCGGTTTCAGTTGGTGCAGGGAAGCCGCCTACCAAATTTCGTGAAGATGGGGCCATAAATAAGAAAGTTCAACACGGCGGACGTTGTCGAACGTTATCGACCGTTATGACCGTTACGTGTAGAATTTCGAAATGAAACCTGCTTAACTTTTGTAAGTAAGCTGTAAGGAATGAGCCTGCCAAATTTCAGCTTTCTACCTACATGGGAAGTTGGAGAATTAGTGATGAGTCAGTCAGTGAGTGAGTGAGTGAGGGCTTTGCCTTTTATTAGTATAGATAAAATATAGGAGAATAAAGAATGTGAAGATTTTGTATTTTCTGTATGGACTAACAAGAAAAAAAGGATGCTCTGTAGGTGAAGTAGATGAGGTAGATAAGGAAGAAAATAATATGATTTGGTTATTTTTGTCCAAAACCAATGATTATAGTATTAAATTAACATTTCAAGCTAAGAAATTTCTTAAGTCTAGAGTTTTGAAATGGACTGGTACATTGTCTAGGGATTGTTCGTACCTTGAACCCAATGCCTGCTGGGATTCCCCACAATCCTGCTCTAGATAAGCAGATTTAGAAAATGGATGGATGGATGATGGATCGAGAGATGATTTTGAAGTCTGATGAAATGCTCAGATGTTTCAACCTTTACCATGTTTTTAACAGTGAAATGGTTTCAAGTGTTGAGCACATTAAAAGATATTTTATAGGTCCAAATAATTATTTCCCATAGTGAAAGCAAGGTGAATTGCAATAAATATAAAGCAACATTTAATGGTCTTAATCGTCTTATAGTGAAGCATTTATATCTTAGTGGTGGTGGAATCTTGGAGGATGGCAGTACAACTGTGGTTAAATGAAAGAGTGGAAGAAAGTAAGAATGAAGGAAATTATACACAAGTAGAATAACAGTTATCAGCACTCAACACTCTGAGTATTTTTTGCAGATTATGAAAAAGTGCTGGTGATATTGTTTAACATATCATCAAAATACCAAAGAATGGCATATTATCACATTTCTCAGTATAGCTCATGCATTTATAGAAGGTGCTGTAACCCAAACACCCAAAGCTAAAGCTGTTCTAGTGGTTCACAATGGCTTAGTTTTGTATTTATGGGTGTGTGTGTGTCCCGCTGTCAATCCATTTTCTAAACCTAGTTATTCTTTTACAGGCCCATGCTTATACCAGAGCTTGTTCCAGTACTGAAGTACACATCATCGCATAGTACAGTGGACCTTCAGCCTGATGTACTGAAGCAGACATAAAGCTAGTGTAATGTTGCAAATCAACTTACAATGTATGTGTTTATGTTTAATATACTGAAGGACAAATTAACTACCCAGAGAAAACCCATGCAGACACAGAAAGAAAGTGCCAACTTCATATTAGAGCTGGGTAATATATCACATTTTCTATTTGATTTGATATTTAAGAACAATGAATATGCAAAGGTCAATATTGTAATGTTCAGTACTTTTATTTGATTTTCCAAAACTTCTACTGAATGTGAAATAAATTCTATAAAGTCATGCCATTCTTTCCTCGTGTGACTACATCCATTCTGCCCATGTTACCTGGTGGTGGTGATGTGTGTGAGGAAAAAAACAAGGATTAGAGGAGGAAGAGTTTAGATCAGGTGACGTTAGCTCCGCTGTTTGGAAATGGTTCGGTTGTACCCATATCAAGCAGCACAACATCTAAAGATAAAACACATTACTGCATGTGAAGAGACTATCTACTGTATGTGCACATGGCACCTGCAGAGTGCCTCTCCACCTCCTCAGCAAAAAAGGTCTCTTCAAAGCAATGTTCCATAAAATGTCCACTGTTCCGACTCAACCCGTGACCCATATGTAAAGAAACCCTGTGTTATGGTATCGTTATCTGTGATTAGTACAGCAATGAATCAAGGGCTTTGTCTTTTCTTAAATAGCAAGTCAAAGAAATCAATATTTACTGAGGTGACAGTGACTGGCAGACACAGATAATGGCAAAGCAGGAAACACGTTGAATGCATTACATGCAAAGAAAACTCAAAAATAAGTAGAGGACATATAATGGAAAATGCACATTTGTTGAGATTTTTTTCTTTTCTTTTCAATTCATAAAATTGTTACATTTTAAAAAAATAAATCTGTTTCTTCCTATAAAATTTCATAATATTAACTAGAGAAAATATACTGGGTTTTGAATAAATGGATGGATTGTCAAAAGTTGAACCAAATTTAACTTTTGTTACAAATACTCTGCTATGGGATTTTATGCCAGTGTGTTTGAGCATCGTTGATACTGTATGTCAATCAATGCCTCTGCCTGTTGTGCTTGCAAGAGGTTTGTAAAACACTGCAGAATGGATGCAGTGGGGTCTGAAAGGGGACTGCTACACCACATAGTTGATTAGCATGGGGAAGATGCTATGTAAATAAAATGTATTATATTATTTCTGTTTATTGTTTATTAAGGTCCCAAAACCCACCAACAGATATAATTATATAATATGAGCCAGACAATTAGTGTCTGGGCATCATCCTTCACATTTGTCTGAAAACATCTCATTTGTCTCTATTTTAAAGTCTGTGTTTAAGTTCGCTATTTCTTGTGGAGGGATCATTTGTTATTTTCTTCTTTGCTATTAAGAAAGAGTTTTCCTTATAGCTACCATTTTCAACAATGGAGTATTAAATTCTAGGTGATCCTGTGGCATTGCCTCTGATCGCTCTGTAATTCAATGCACTGTAATTGTACACTGCGGGGATTAAGGAAGCTTCTAAACACTATCCAGATTTCTGGGGTTTGATAACAGCTATGCTAAAAGGTTATATTGTTTTCTAAGTTACATTTTCCCCCAGTGTAAAAATCAGTATTTTTATAGGGCACTGAGTGTTCTTCAATAAATCCTTAAGAATTCTTTTTTTTTGTTCCTTTGTTACAATAGGGATTTTCTTTGACCGCTTATCCTATAAGAATAGGAATATCTTTGTGAAAAAAGTGCACAGACTCCTCAATTGGTTGGATATGATTAAATATTATTAAAGTTCTTTTTATATTCCCCAATTAAAGTCCAGACCAAAATGTATATTTAATGCACTCTCTGCAGCCAGTTTTGCATTAGGCCTCTGCAATCGTAGTACTCCCTCTTCTCATTAAAGGCAGATAAATATTATGATAAACTCTGCTTTCCCATTTCACAGAACCACCTTAGAGTAATCTTTTCCTCATTAGCCCTTCCTTTCCATTTCCTAGAAAACTAATCGTTTTCTGCAAACCAGTGATCATGTATTAATTATTTGGTCTGCAAAAAGGATCATTAGTAGCTGTACGTATCATCTTTGCCAGTTTACGCTGATGCCACTTCTTTTTGTTTTAATTCTGCAGTGCCTTAGCAGCTTTCACATTTCATTGCTGGGTGGAATGTAATTTGAACAAAGAAATCCTTCTTATTACTTTTGGATAAACACAGAATACTCCTTTTTCTAAATACCATGTTTGTTTCAAAGTTCATCCTTTTTACCTTCAAACTTTGTTTGGAAATCAGTCAGCTCTTCTTAGAAAATGTTAGATCTTTCCTTAAAGGAGTCTTTTGGAGCCCCTGGCTTATGCACGGCAGGCACTATTTTTAGAGAAAATTAATTTTGCACATGCTTTTTTCTACTAGAGCGATAGACATTTCATTTAAAGTTTCACACCAGTTGCTTTTTACTACCCAGTTAAAATTGTTGCAGGGCCTTTTTTTAGTTTAATATACATGATAAAACAAATGGTGTGCTTTAAATTATAAAACTCTTCCATGGAAACTACATTGTGACAAATATGTCACATTCAGTTTTAATTCTTTAATTTGACAGCAATTAAATATTATAGACAGGCCTTTAACCTTTTACCAATAATCATAACTTCTACTATTTTTTTATATTCTAAGAATGTTAAACTTTTTTAAAAGAATGCTTATATTTACATAAAGGTACATTAACTACTCATATTGCTCTTGTGTCTGAGGCTGAATGGCTGAATTGATGTTTTTTAAGTGTTAGACTTTTAATGTTAACACCCATACTTGTTTAGAACACCACCACCTCCTCCTTAGAGAAGTGTATTCCACCTGCACACCCCAGGACTTGATCATTTTTGATAGTAGTTTGTGCTTTAGTAATTCAATTCTTTTTTATTCAATGTTTGTACCACATAGCCTAAAACCAGATTCATTAAAAAGCTTCATCGTACTACACACTAGCAGTAAGCATCTCAGTGTTCCTGAGGCCTTCATTGCAATTTTAAATGGATTTCAGTCTCCCTGTCAAAGAGGCTAAGTGCGATTGTGTTAATTGTAAGCTTTAACTTTTACTGTATTATCCAACTCTACATCTATTATTGAAACCACTTAATTCAGTTCAGGACTGAAGCAGAAGCCTTGGCCAACATTGGGCAGGGTACCAACCCATTGCAGGGCATAGAATTTCAGAAAATAACTTCATCTTATCAACTTATTTAATTCAGGGTCATTGAGGGCTGGAGTCTAGCCTGAAAGAGTCATACAGTGGGAGCCACGTCAAACAGCCGCCTGGAGCATGACAGGTCCATGACAGGACCATGACTGGACCATGTACGATCCGTGCACGGAATGTGATCCCCCGCCATGACGCAGTTAAAGATGCCCCGCCCCATAAACGCCCCCATGCGCTTTCTAAAAAGATGGTTGCAATGCTGTATAATCCCGCCAGATGGAGCATTGACTGCTTCAGTTAACTGCAGAGTCCAGGAAGCCCTATACCGTATCTATACTAATAAAAGGCAAAGCCCTCACTGACTCACTCACTCACTCACTCACTCACTGACTCATCACTAATTCTCCAACTTCCCGTGTGGGTGGAAGGCTGAAATTTGGCAGGTTCATTCCTTACGGCTTCCTTACAAAAGTTGGGCAGGTTTCATTTCGAAATTCTATGCGTAATGGTCATAACTGGAAGCTGTTTTTCTCCATTTACTGTAATGGAGATGAGCTTGAACGCCGTGGGGGCGGAGTTTCGTGTGACATCATCACGCCTCCCACGTAATCACGCAGTACATAGAAAACCAGGAAGACCTCCAAAAAGCGCTGAAGAAAACATGCATTATATAATTGAGAAGGCAGCGAAACAATAAGAAGCGAGCGAGTGACATATACAACCATATTCATGAGTTCTGCTACTTCGGAAACAAAGCACGATGTAAACCTACACTATAAATTAAGTTCATAGACAGGCTGCCGCTGGCGTGTGTAATTTAGTGCCTGCCCATATAAGGCCGTCCGTCAGCGGCAATCCAATAGCAAACTGCCACGGGTAAATATTCACGGGTGAAGGACTGTGCTTATGCAGAGGAAGATGAGATGGTCAGGGTGGTGTTTGGCACAAACTCAGCGAAACTGCGAGAGAAAGTTTTAAGTGCCAGGACTTCGGTAACATTAAATACAGCCATGGACATAGCACGAGATGGCACCAGCACAGCTGGGAACCTTCGATGCATGTACACCGAGCGGCTCACGTGAACTGACGCAGTGCACAGACAAAAAGCAACAGTTGCAAAGAGCGCTGAACAAAAACCGAATTACACAATTGAAAAGGCAGCAAAAAATATGAAGCGTCTGATACATACAAGCATATTCATAAATCCAGCTACTGCGGAAACAAAGCACACGGTGGAAAAAGTCAATGTCCCGCTAAAGGAAGACAGTGTAAAAAAAAACCCGTGCATGCAGTGTGTCAGGTCTCAGATAAAGAAGAAGACGAGCTGTTTATTGATGCAGTAAGAAACGAATCGATGAATGAAACCTGTCATCTTTACAACGATTGACAAACACGGAATGTAACTTGAACACAGCACATCCTACAAATACGAACCTGATTGAAAGAAATAATGATAATCAAATCCTTGATGACAGCAACACTCAATAACACTCACAAAACAAATACTGTATATTGACAGTCATGTTACGTTATTTTTAAAATGTTCCCTTTTCTTTTTCATAGCTTTTTTAACACACTACTTCTCCGCTGCGATACGCGGGTATATATATATGTATAGATAGATAGATAGATAGATAGATACTTTATTAATCCCAAGGGGAAATTCACATAATCCAGCAGCAGTATACTGATACAAAGAAACAATATTAAATTAAATAGTAATAAAAATGAAAAAAAAGTTAGCATTTACTCCCCCGGGTGGAATTGAAGAGTCGCATAGTGTGGGGGAGGAACGATCTCCTCAGTCTGTCAGTGGAGCAGGACAGTGACAAAAGTCTGTCACTGAAGCTACTCCTCTGCCTGGAGATGACACTGTTCAGTGGATGCAGTGGATTATTCATGATTGACAGGAGTTTGCTTAGTGCCCGTTGCTCTGCCACAGATGTTAAACTGTCCAACTTTACTCCTACAATAGAGCCTGCCTTCTTAACAAGTTTGTCCAGGCGTGAGGCGTCTTTCATCTTTATGCTGCCACCCCAGCACACCACCGCGTAGAAGAGGGCACTCACCACAACCGTCTGGTAGAACATCTTACTGCAGATGTTGAACGATGCCAACCTTCTCAGAAAGTATAGTCTGCTCTGACCTTTCTTACATAGAGCATCAGTATTGGCAGTCCAGTCCAATTTGTCATCCAGCTGCACTCCCAGGTATTTATAGGTCTGCACCCTCTGCACACAGTCACCTCTGATGATCACAGGGTCCATGAGGGGCCTGGGCCTCCTAAAATCCACCACCAGTTCCTTGGTTTTGCTGGTGTTAAGATGTAAGTGGTTTGAGTCGCACCATTTAACAAAGTCTTTGATTAGCTTCCTGTACTCCTCCTCCTGCCCACTCCTGATGCAGCCCACAATAGCAGTGTCATCAGCGAACTTTTGCACGTGACAGGACTCTGAGTCATATTGGAAGTCTGATGTATATAGATTGAACAGGACCGGAGAAAGTACAGTCCCCTGCGGTGCCCCTGTATTGCTGAACACAATGTCAGACCTGCAGTTCCCAAGACGCACATATTGAGGTCTGTCTGTAAGATAGTCCACAATCCATGCCACCAGGTGTGAGTCTACTCCCATCTCAGTCAGCTTGTCTCTAAGGAGCAGAGGTTGGATGGTGTTGAAGGCGCTAGAGAAGTCCAAAAACATAATTCTTACAGCACCACTGCCTCTGTCCAGGTGGGAGAGGGATCGGTGTAGCATATAGATGATGGCATCCTCCGCTCCCACCTTCTCCTGGTATGCGAACTGCAGAGGGTCGAGGGCGTGGTGGACCTGTGGCCTCAGGTGGTGAAGCAGCAGCCGCTCCATGGTCTTCATCAGATGTGACGTCAGAGCAACAGGCCGGAAGTCATTCAGCTCACTAGGTCGTGATACCTTTGGGACAGGGGTGATACAAGATGTTTTCCAAAGCCTTGGGACTCTCCCCTGATCCAGGCTCAGGTTGAAGATGCGCTGTAGAGGACTCCCCAGTTCCAACGCACAGGCCTTCAGTAGTCGTGGCGATACACCATCTGGACCCGCTGCTTTGCTGGCACGAAGTCTTTTCAACTCTCTGCTCACATGGGCTGCTGTAATTGTGGGTGGGGATGTCTCACCTATGCTGGTACCAGCAGAAGGATGGTTGGAGGATGCAGTACTACGAGGTGATAGTGGGTTAGGGTGATCAAACCTATTAAAGAAGTTGTTCATTTGGTTTGCTCTCTCCACGTCTGTCTCGATGGCGGCACCCCACTTCGAGCTGCAGCCAGTGATAATCTTCATCCCATCCCACACTTCCTTCATGCTGTTGTTCTGCAACTTCTGCTCCAGCTTTCTCCTGTACTGCTCTTTCGCCGCCCTGAGTTGGACTCGGAGTTCCTTCTGCACGCGCTTGAGCTCATGCTGATCACCACCTTTAAAAGCCCTTTTCTTCTGGTTCAAAAGGCCCTTGATGTCACTTGTAACCCATGGCTTGTTGTTAGCATAGCAGCGTACTGTTCTTACTGGAACTACAATGTCCATACAGAAGCTGATGTAATCAGTTGTGCATTCAACAGCCTCTTCAATGTTCTCACTATGTGACCCCAGGAATATATCCCAGTCTGTAGTTCCAAAGCAGTCTCTCAGAGCCTGCTCTGCCTCAGGGGACCACTTCCTGAATGAGCGTGTGGTTGTAGGTAGCGCCCTCACTCTTGGTTTGTATTGAGGCTGTAGCAGAACCAGGTTATGATCTGCTTTCCCAAGCGCAGGCAGCGGGGTGGCGCTGTATGCGTCTTTAACGTTTGCATACAGTAGGTCGATAGTCCTGTTTCCCCTGGTGTTACAATCCACATACTGGGAGAAGGCAGGTAATGTTTTGTCCAGCGTTACATGGTTAAAGTCTCCAGCGATTAGCACAAGTGCCTCAGGGTGCTGCGTTTGTAACTTAGCAACTGCAGAATGGATGATGTCACTCGCTATCTCCGCGTTCGCTTGAGGGGGGATGTAAACAATGACAGCAATCACGTGTCCAAACTCTCTGGGCAAGTAATACGGACGCAGACTTACGGCCAACACTTCGATGTCCCTGCAGCAATTGGAGATTTTAACGTTTACATGTCCTGAGTTGCACCACTTTGTATTGACATAGAGAGCGAGTCCTCCTCCTTTCTTCTTCCCGCAGGTACTTGCGTCTCTGTCCGCTCTAACTGTGCTAAACCCGGGTAGCTCCACGTTAGCATATATATACCCCGATCTACATACTCGAATAATGGATACTTTATTCGCCATCAATTATTGTTTTGGTAAAGCCATACTCAGTGTATTCATTAGATGAACGGTAAAAAAGTAAGAGCGAGGGGAGGATGATTTATTGAGGCATGCAGGCTGTAGTGCGCGTCAACTCTATCTGATTTGCGCGATCACATTTGAAAAAATATATCTTTTCAAGTTCTATTTAGTCCATATGTGTCAAACTCAAGGGCCGCGGGCCACATCCGGCCCGGCGTGTAATTATATCCGGCCCGCGAGATCATTTTATATACTGTATTATTGTTATTAATGGCCCGGGTATATGAAGCGCTGGTAACACAATAAACTACAGATCCCATAATGCAGCGCTTCAGCTGCCTTGCCGAACACTTACCGCGTTAATCAAGTCTAGCTTATGATGCTGCAAGTTATTGCGAAGCTAGCCCACACGATGCTGAAGAGAAAAGTTGATTCTGAAAATAGAGCCTTTAAAAACCGATGGGAGGCTGAGTATATGTTTACTGACATTGCCG
>JANRMT010062854.1:4892933-4908089 GCA_026402145.1 Polypterus bichir lapradei | reverse complement strand
AAAGTGAAAATGTCGAGAATAAAGTCAACATGTCGACTTTAATCTCGATGTAAATGTCGAGAATAAAGTGGAAATGTCGAGAAAACTAGTTAGTAAAATATTTAAGACATCCTTAATAATCCTTAAAGACAAACGCCCTCTGCCAGACATCTGCCAGATGAAAAAGATGACGTCGCATAGACGTCTCCGCGACGTGTGTGTGCTATCTGGGTTAACAATCCTTAAAGACACGGTACGTCTGTAATCTATCTATACCAATCATTGTAGGTACGGAATACAAATGCAGGCTATGACGTCCATCCTTTGACATTCCAGCTGAGTCAATAGAACACCTTCTTTTATGCGGTTTAAAAGTACGACAGATTGCAGATCTATATGGTGTATCGGGGGAGACGATCACAAGGCGAATGAGCCAGTTTGATATACGGTAAGCTGCAACGGCTGTTATAGTTTAGGTACTTTGACATGGAATGCACAAAGCAGCTCCAACTAATATTTTGAACTGAGTATTTGACCCTTGTTTTACGGGTATAAAGTCAGGTGCATATTCGCAGCTACTTTTTCAAACAACTCTAGTGGCAAAGTTGTTCTATTGACTCAGTTGGAATGTCAAAGGATGGACGTCCAGAGAAGGGAACTGCATCACCTGAACTGGAGTGTAGTAGAGTCTGTTCCACCTGTTCTTCGATAATTTCAAAAATAGTTTCATCTATATCAGAGTCTAAAAGGGCCGCAAACATTGTAATTTCTTCCGATAAATCTTCAATTCTCTCTCTGAAATATGTAATATCTTCGGAAGAATCCATTTCATCGGCAGTAGTAAGCATTTTTCTAATTAATTCTTGTGCTATCGATTCATCAATCAGTAACTAGAGGGCGTGTTAGAGCCCACCCTCTCAACTTTGACGAGTGAAAGTGACAGTTTTATTTCAAGTTGTATTTCATGACGGTTTGCAGGAATGTTATGGACAAAATGAAATAAATAAATAAGCAACAAAAAACATGTTTCGTGACACATTTATTTATGCTCTCATTTCATGATACATTTATTTATTAAGGCTTCATTTCATGATACATTTATTTATTTATGCTTACATTTCACAGTACTTTTATTTATTTGCGCATTTATTTATTTATTTATTTATTTAATTTTGTCCGAAATAGTCCTCCATAGGGGGTGGGGGGGGGGGGGGGCCCGTGAACGCGACTGAGAGAATGGAACTGAATTAAAAAAAAAGCTAACCTTTACAATTATCATGCATTTACACTGGCTCTTACAGACTGACTGAAATCAAATTATGTTTTTATTCTAAAATAGTTAAAAATAAATAAATAACCTTCGCCGTTCTGCCTGCCTGAACTCCCTGTCTATCTATATAGTAATAACAGTAATTTTATTATTATATAGGAGCTTCCCTGTCTGCCTATCATATAGTGCCTTTCCTTCCTACCTATCTAAATATCTATCCCCTTAGCTGTTTTTATATATCTATTATACAGTGCCTTCCCTGTTTATTTATATATCTAATGCCTTCTCTGCCTGTCTGATTGCATATAGCGCTGAACTTACTGCTCTGTACTATTCTGGCCTCTGCGTGTTTTGGAGTACGAAAGAAACACCACCATACAGCAACATGTGGGGACTGGCAAGATCGGGGAAGAAAACACGCGGTCACTGATTACAAACCGCAAGATAAATGAAAGAGACAATATATGTAAAAACATCATTGCACTAATGCAATATTATTTGAAAACGATCAGCGTCAGATCGGGTTTGAATATGCTCCCGATCTGACGCTGTTCGGTTTCAGATAATATTGTATGTGCTGTGTGTTGAAACTGCTGCACTGAATAAGCTGACTTTTTCTGTAAGAGCGTCAGCGTGTATTCAAACCCGATCTGACGTTGTTTGTTTTCAAATAATATTGCATGTACTGTACTATTTTAGAATGAAAACATAATTTGATTTCAGTCAGTCTGTAAGAGCCAGTGTAAATGCATGATAATTGTAAAGGTTAGCTTTTTTTTTTTTAATTCAGTTCCATTCTCTCAGTTGCGTTCACGATCCACCCCCCCCCCCCCATCTGACAATACTGTTTTCACATAAAGACGTGCTATAGCTCAAATGTGATTTATTTGGAGACACGCTATAGCTCGAATGTTATTTATATAGGGAAGAAAGTACAGTGTCAGGTGCTCATTCAGTGTAATAGGAACCATAGCACAGAGAGGTGTGTACACTGCAACAAGTACACTTGTAAATGTTGGAAGGGTGTGAGGGAATTGTTAATATTTGAATGGGATGATTTTATATAGCACGGATCGGAAATCAGCAGTTCTTAGCATTGCCCCACGCAAGCTGTCGTATCAACCGCCTACTGTAACTTGCTTTATTTTTTCTTCACTTATAGTCTAGAATAAAAGTGCACTTGTTTTGTTATACTTGTAAACAACAGATGTTCCTGTGTTTGAGCGACCCGAGTATGCTAAAAAAAAATAGACGTGTAATACCACAAAAAGTGCACGCAGGCACAGCAGTTCGCAAAAACATTGGTGGAGAATGCAGTCACAAGAACGCTGCAGAGCTATAGCGCGTCTTCAGATTGGGGGGGGGGGGGTAGGGAAGGATCTTGAACACGCCTGAGAGAATGAAAAGTGACTGAAAAAAAACCTAACCTTTACAAGTATCATAAATTACACTGGCTGTTACACACTGAAATCAAATGTATGTTTTTATTTTAAAATAGTAAGAATAAGAGCAGTTTACTTTTCAAAAGAGAATCGTGCAGGATCAAACTCATAACCTTTTGGTTACAAGTCAGCAGCTGATACCATTACACTACCATGGCAGTTGAGATATGTATGTGTCAATGTTGCATGTTAATGCGTCTTTTTTTCCTGCAGTTATATTTTTGAATAAAAGCATACTTGTTCTGTTATATTTGTACCTTTTGTGAAGCTGTTAATTTGATATTTGGACTTCAGGCTTCATACATTATATAGTTTATGCCTACATTTTGTCATTTACTACTACAATATGAAAAACTTTTCTGTTTTAAAAATGTGTTTACACGGATTACTGTAGAAACGGAACACACGTGAAATACGTGTATTCCAAATAATGATCTATTATTTCCACTCTAAAACTCCACTTCACTCCCAGATAATCAATCAAGGCATGAGCTGGGAGAAGTTTGTGCACTTTCTAAGTCGATGGGGGGATGGAATAGCCGGCTACTTGAAACTTTTCTTTATCAACACATTTAGATTAACAAAAGACGCTGGCGGAGAAGTGAGAACGGTTTTAAGGTGGGACGGATCTAAGAGTTTTTTCGTAGGCTCTGGTAATTCTAGTGTTAAACCGCCATCTTAATCTCTGTAGTGCAGTTTGGTAGCGTCAGTTCGGCGGGGGAGGGGGTGGGTTGTTAAAATCACATGATTGCAATTCAGCGCAGCTAAATTGCTGACGTGTGTTAACGTGTTCTTGAGAACACAGCGCCATCTAGTGGTGGAACCAGGTAAATGAATAAATAGGGCATGAATGGGCGTGTTTACTGTGAAATCTTGACACGCCTTCTGTCAGTAGAGGGAGGGGGGGATCACGGCGTGCATAGGGCAGCCGTACGCCATTCGCACGCCATTCACACGCCATTCACACGGCCGCGGCTATTTGATGTGCCTCCATCTGTAATTAAAAGTGCAACTGTATGCTTTGAGTTTATTTCTTGAAATATTGATCTAGGATCAATCTTCAACCATTTTGCAAAAATAATGTTCTTATCCTAAAATTTAAAAAAAATAAAAAATAAATTAAATAAAAATAATGTACAAGTTTTGGATCCCCCAGAAATTTTCATGTTTTTGATAGAAAATGATACCTCTTATTATTCAAGTACTGCTTGAAATGACAGATTTTCAATTTATTCTTCACATATGGTTGCACAGCCCCATTTTTAGCTGCAATTCTTTCAGTGCCCTAATGGTAAACTCCCTTAGCTTATCCTTAATTAGTCAAGTTTAAATGCCACTAAAATCTATTATCAGCTGGCATTCCTAAAGTTCAGTTCTGGGATCAAAAATGGCCAAAATGAAACAGCTTTCTCAAGAAATATGTCAGTCTGTTGTTTTTTTTTTTTTTTTGCTGAATGAAGGTAATTCCATATGACAGATGGCCAAGAACCTGAAGATTTCATACAAAGGTGCCCATTATTGTATTTTGAGAAGCAAACGCTTTACTTCCTTAAATGCACACCAAATATGGTGTCATATGCAACAGAGTAAAGATGATTCTAGGGTGCCACACATGAAATTGACAAAAAAAAAAGAAAAGGTTAAAATGAGCAAAAGAACACAAACGTTGGACAGAAGATGACTGAAACACATGACACTAGTATTTGGAGTGTAATTAGTGAAGAAGACAACTAAGGACCTGTAAGGTGTTTGTTTCTCAAACTACACACTCTGATGTCCTTATCCTCTTACACAGTTGTTCATCTGGGCCTTCCCCTTCTTTTCATAACCTGGTTAGATCCAGTTTAACCGCTTCTCTCAACACAGTAATAAACAACTTTGCATGAAATCTTCAGTTTCTTGACCATAAGGAATTTGTCTTCATTCTGCAAAAAACAATAAATTGACATGTTTCTTGAGAAAGCTGTTTTTGATCCCAGAATGACTCTGTGATCTGTTTCAGGACCCATCTTGCATAGAATTTATGAATGCCAAGCCTGTTGTGGATGATGGCATGAGCACAACCAAGATTAATTTGCATATGATTGGCCTCTTCATGGATAGTCAATTGCCGGTTCATCCTAATCATGTTACAGACTACTTTTTTATGCTTAACATTTATTTGTTCATTTTGAAGCTTCTCAATTTGTGTATAAACATTCTGCCCTTATAAACGCTGTCTCCATATTGTGCAGAACATCTTCTATAGATTTTGATTTTTGTACCTCATAAAAACACATCACGGTTCATGCTTTTCAATGGAGAGTGAAGCAGCCATATTTACTCCTGGAAAACAAGACAAACTGACTGATGCAAGATGAATATTTACCACTGTGTGTGACTCAGATTTAAGAACTCTATCAGCCATCCACTGTGTGAGCTGTTAGCTGGGAAGGGGCTTCTTGGGCCTCACTGTTTCTCACTCTTTCTCTCAGCCTCACTGCATTTTGCCCTCCAGTTCCATTCCTCCCTTAACTGAGTAAATGCACATCACATTAACATTTGTATCTTCTCAGGAATTTCCACAGGGATCTTCTGTCCTCCCTGAGAAGGCAATAGTGTCAGTATGACCTTGGGGTCACATATTCCTGTTCTGCACTTTTCTAAAGAGATGGAATTGATGGTGATGGTCCTTTGCTTACATTTCCAGCCAAGAAGTCATTGACCAACCTAGTGAACCATCACAATATCTAGTACCACCACCATGCCACCTCTTCTTGTCTTATCACCACTTAAACGCGCCAGGCACACCATCATGAGCATGAGCCTTACAATTCTTAAAAAAAAAAAATTAAACCGGGAAGCCCATGGAGCTCTTCTTACTTCTTTGGCCTTTCTTTAAAATTGTTTTCATATCATTACCACTGGAGGGCAAAGGTAAGATAAATTAGTCTTTATGTGGGTTGACTGACAGATTTCATTGTAAAGAAGAAGTAAGCACTAGCATACCCAAGGTTAAAAAAACAGCCCAAGAGATGACTGAAGGGGGAAGTTCAAAGGGATATCCAAAAACACAAGTTAAGTTGTAAATAAAAGTCAAATAATCAAAAAATACCAAATTCAAAGTTTTTTGTCACTATCCCAATACTAAGGTACAATTCCAACAGTAACAGTAATCAGATTTTGTCAATTGTAATGTGGTGTGAGTAGAAACATTATTAAAAAAAAAACAGGAAGGCAAAGAAAGGGAATATGTCAATACTCATGAAAATTCATAAGCATTGCGGGGAAAGAAAATTAAATAACAAATTGAAATTAAATTATATAACAAGCAATACATTTTCAGACAATAATTGTGGTATCTTTAAAGATTTTAGCAGAGGAAAAAAAAAACACGCTAGGACCATAACCAAGAGACCAAACCGCAATTTCAGAGAACCCAAAAATATGAAGCAAAAATTGAAGTCAGAAAGAGACTAGCAAAATTCATTAACAAAAATGGGTATGCGAAGTTCAGGAAATGCTAAATAGTTTTTGTGGATGTATTCAAAAACCTGGTTAGAAATCGGTTGAAAAAATGACCATTTTATTTGAAACCCTCTTCGTAATTGGTTTTGACCATTGTGTCTACTCTCCTAAACAGCCAACTAGCCTGGGTAAATATGACAATTGTAAAATAAATTTCAAAACATTAAAAAGAATGCCCCAAAATAAAATAGCTACTGAAAAATAGCCCAGGGATTGGATTAAGTTGGTTTCTGAGTGTTATGTAATGTTTTTTTACATTCCCATAATCAATCTGTTGCGCAAAGCCATTACTTTAGAGGAACTGGGAATATGAATTGTGAATTTGCTTGGATGTTAAAGCAATCCAAGGAATCAACACTGCCTGCTTGTGTATTTTGTGTCATCTTCCAGTCTGTCAAAAAGAAATAGAGTGATATCTCTCTATTTTTCAATCTTCAATGAACTTCAAGGTATTACGACGATGGTTAGCTTCATGGACTCAAGATCTCGAATGTTACACTAGGTAAATATTCATGTGACATTTCATGGTGTTTTGTTGTAGGCATTCCTGTTTTCTTCAAAGCTTAATAAACCAACCTATACATTGTAAATGACATAGATGGATTATTAGCCTGTCCAGAGATGATAATGATCTCTTACCTGGACAGGAGGAATTTGTACTAGACAGTTTAAGGGGATGGACGGGTTGTCTTTTTCCTGGAAGGGAGGCTAAAATAATGGAAGGACAGATAGACATGTGTTCCCTTAGTACACTGTATGGCAGCATCCCTCTGTTGTGAGTCCTAATTTTGTACTCCTTCCAATAGGAAGCCCTGTTGGGTGTAAACTGGGGGCTGTCCTAGGGAAGTTCCACCTGACTTGGAATTGCTTCTTAGCAATATTATCAAAAAGAAACTGCTCCTCCTTACCCAAGGGAATCACAGACCGGAAAGGAAGACAACAAAGATCAACTGGGAACAGAGCAGGGCAGAGAAGAAATTGTGATAGTGTTTTATATTTAAAGAAAATATTTACTTTGAATAAAACATTTTTGAAGCAGTCTGATGTGGGGGAATCTAAGATTCCCTCAACAAGCAACTATATATATAGTATAGTCACATATGCATGCCTGGGGACCACCTTCCTGTCTCTGATAAGGTAAACCAAGCCACTCCAGATTGAGTGAGGGCAGCTCCAGGAAGATGCCCAAAGAGGACACCTAGCCCTGCTTGCAGCATCCAAAGAAGGCTCCAACAATTCTGCCACAGTCACTAAAAAAACAGGCCATCTCTAGAATGCCCAGAGAAGATGTATAATGAAGTTGTTGTTTTATTTAATAATTCCATAAATCTTTTGGTCCCGCCTCATATATTCTCATCCTCTATCCTTATCCTATCCATCTCTATTCTTCTAAATATCTTATTCAACACTGCAGTGGATTACTGCTAACTCTAGCAGCATTAGACACAAAGCAGGAAGAAAAACGACACACTCACATATACACCCACATCTCTCACCAATTAAATTAACACAAATGCTGAGGGCCATTGGAGTACCCCGAGAAAAATTCAGGTAGATATACTGAGACTACTACTGACCATTGCACCATAATGTGACAAATTTACCATATATTTATTATAAAAATACCATCTCCAACATAGCCCCAAGTACCCATAACGGAATAAAGTTGGTTAGAGGATGTTATGTGCTATGTTATCATGTGTGTGCACTTAGGGAGCAGCTTAAGGGTTCTGGTAACAGTAATTACCCAGTGAACCAGTGGTTGACGCTGTGTTCTAATGCCTTCCCTCTTCCTCCCTCTACAGTATGGAAGACTGATGGCTGTTCCACTGCTGATGTCACTTCTGTTGTCTCTTCCTGTCTGGAATCCATATGACCGGAGGTTTGGCGATTTTAAATCGGTTCTGTTTTGGACATCCATCTGAAAAGACGTAATTTTCACTTTTTTAAACAGGATTATTTTGCTTTCATTTATAATTCCATTATACAGGATCACCTTATATTTGTTATATATTCAACACAATGTTAACTCTCCATATACCATTTATATTCTCTGAGCTGATCAAGCAGTTAGACTTACTTTTTATACGACCACTAATGGAGTTTAACAATTGTGGCCTTCATGAAATGAACCACTTCATAAAAATCCATGCTTTAAACAGTCATTAGTATGAAGTGTTACCATGCTGTTTGAACTGCAGTTGGTCAATCTGATTGTGAGTTCTATAATGGTCATCCTTTGACATCATTGCCTGGGCTCAAACCCCAGTTGTTCTCTGTGCAAATGGATGCTAATGGAACCCTGTTGTGTTTATGTTGAGGTTTTATTTGATCAGCTGCTGTTTTCAGAATTAATGAAACAGGATTTCATTTCTACTACATTTAAAGGATAAAAAAGTATTGGTTTCTAATCTGTGACATTATGTGTGTGGAACAAATATTCACTCGACAAGTGTCCCTGTACTTATTTGCATAAGAATATACATCACTGACTTTTCCAGTGTAATCTCTTTTCAGCTTGCCGTTTTTTCAATTAAAATAACTGGCTTTATTTTGAGCAGCCCAATCTATAGTGGTGTACTACACTTCATGTAGGCTTCCTTTGAAATTTAATAGCCTGCTTTCATTTCTGACAGGCAGTAGCCACTGGTATTCTGTCTTTGCTTTCTTCATTACTTTTTCTTTGCTGTTGAGGGGGTATGCTGTGTTTTTTGAATTTATAGACACTCCTTGCAAACCTTTTTTCCAATTATTTAACAGTTGAAACTGTATTAAAACATTCATTTCTATATCTGACCCCTACACAGCTTGAAGGACATGCCATTTTCACTGCTGATTTTTATACTGAGAAATTAAAAAACATATTTAATACAATATATTTATTAGGTTAACAGTGCCAGAAAGAAGAGCTATATTATCAAACATAAACATATGTTCTGTAGCTTTCAAGCCATTACGTAGAACTAGTCAGACACTGATTGCACAATGTATGAATAATACTTGAAGTAGTTCCCTTTTGACAGAAGACTGTCTAAAAAAAGAAATGTTTTCCAAAGAGAACATTACCACACACAGTTTGTTACATCTTGTATAGATGCATTAGAGATAAATGGTCCACAGTGTAAGAGCCCCACACTGAGAACTGCCTTACTTTTTGCTTTTTGGGTTCTTTCCTCCGTACATGGGTTCCATTGCTTTACTTCTGGAACTCTTTTACTTTAGGGATGCTTAACTATGAACCTTTTGCTGTGAAGGAATTTTGAACTCTGTAAAGGGTTTGCCCTGCTTTGGGGAAAGTCAAGAATAGAAGGTTCAGTGAAGCACTAAGTAAAGATGTGAATATAAACGCTCTTGGAAGTGCACTGCATACTAAAGGCAATAAATGGCTCAAAACTGAAAGATGGCATCATTTCTTGATTATGAGTCAGTATAAACTGAGGAGAAATTATGCAGTGAGAAAGGCTTTACTGTAAATATTCCTAACCTAATGAACACTCATTGAACAAATTATTAGGAGCAACTGTACACCTACTTGCCCATGCAATTATCTAAGCAGCCAATCATGTGGCAGCAGTGCAATGCATAAAATTATGCCAACACTGGTCTGGAGCTTTAACTAATGTTTGCATCAAACACCGGAATGGGGAAAAATGTGATCTCAATGATTTCAACTGTGGCATAATTGTTGTTGCCAGACAGGCTAGTCTGAGTATTTCAGCAACTGCTGTCTTCACACATAATAGTCTCGAGAGTTTACTAAGAATGTAACTCAGATAACCATGTTTTACATCTCTGGTGAGGAGTAAGGCATCTCAGAATGCCAAGCAGGTCAAACCTTGATGCAGATGGGCAAGAAGGTAGAAGGCCACGTTGGGTTCTACTCCTGTCCACCAAGAACAGATTCATTACAGTTGTCTTTCCTTCGATGTGCGGGTGAAGCAGCTCACTTAAAGACAACAGTGATGTCCTTGACAAATGAAAATTATTTTTCAGCAACCACCACTTCATTCTCAAAGCTGTCCCAGCAACTAGAAGTCTGTGTCATGGGAATGTTCGGTGTAGCAGTGACCTCTGTAATGCATTCCGATGCCTCTCTTGCTCAATATATTGATAAAGTAATTGTACATTGTCACACACGTGCGATTGGGAAAGAGGTGAAGGGCCTAAACAATAGCAATTCCACGCCAGACCAGGGGGTGAGCTCACTGTCTCTCTCAATCTCTTGCAGACCATCCACGGAACATCCAGCTGGGTACCGGTGCCACTGACGATGTCACTGCCGGTCCCGATGATGTCACTTCCGGCTCTGTGAATTGATAATGACGTCACTTCCAGGCCCAATGATGATAATGTCACGTCGGGTCCTGACGATGATACTTCCGGTTCTGGCCCAGATGATGTCATTTCCTTTACTGGCCTTTAAAGCTGCCATCTTACCTCATTAACATCAGTTCTGTTTTAGATATCGAATCTGTGAACATCTATGTTCAATTTAACTCAATTTTGCAGCCTTGGAACAATATACTGTAAGCGTGGCTGCCCCAAACCTTCATGATGTCTGTGACTTATTCTTGTGACAGCGCTTAAATGTAAACATGCAAAAGTCTTGTTAACAAGGTTAACACCAACCATCATTTAGCTATGACGCAATTGCACAAAATTGCTTCATGTAAACAAAATAGATAATGGTGCACACACTGATGTTAATCAAAGAAGATACCAATGCACACTCTGACGTTACAAGCGAGAAACTTAGTTTTCCTTGTCTACACATAAACTGGAAAAATGGAGTTTCTAAACATCTTCACCCTGGAAGGAGTTTTTCAAAAGGTCAGTTTTCCAGGACCTAAAACACAGTGTGGATACATGTGTGGATGAACAGCCAAAACGCATGCAAAAAGCTATGTTCTGGCATTTGATCATGCTCTCAGTGAGACTGAGTAGTTCACAGCTAATTGGGGGATCACCCTTAAGAACCATGGACACAGAGATGTCCAACGTCCTAGCAGGCAGATTAGCTTTAAATAGCTGCTCAAAGTATCCAGCCCAGCGGGTCACAACTGCAGCGTCATCTGTAAGGACTGTTCCATTATCTGCCCTGACTGCTACTCTCCAAGGAAAAGATTCAGATATGCGTAATGCTTTGATTCCCCTGTAAGCAAGAAGTGGGTCATTAGACCATAGATGGTGTGTCACAAATTCCTCTAACAAACGCCTCCTTATCTGCCCTCAGAGCCCTTGCAGCCATCTCGCTCAGTTCCCAATACAGACTGGAGATGCCATCAAGCCATGTGCTGCAACTCCTCTCAGTAATATTCACGGTGCCCAGGGAGATGAAACACCTCCTTCCTGGAACACGGGCAGCACCAACACAACCCTCAGCAACCCTTAGGGTCTTGTCACGGAAGGTCGCCCGCATCACGTTAGGATTGGCCATCGCACCAAAGTCTGCCAGTTCCACACACAAACTACATGAAAACTCATTAGAAACAGTCTAATGTTGGACTCTGGCCAGGTCTAGCCTCATTCTCCTAGTAGGTGGACACTTCTGTAGACCCTGCATTTCTGTAGAAGCCTGAAGTGTCTCCCCACAAGGATGTGATTGATCTTGTTCACTGCACCACTGAACCAGGATCCAACGATCCAAAGCCCCTAACATTTTGCAAAGTCAAGGAACATCTGTGCAGCCTTCCTATGCGCGGCTACAGCAAAGCCACTCCAGCAGAAAGCAGAAAGGGATCGTGTCTGCCATTTCAGAGTTGCGTGTTTTTAAAGTGGCTACAGTGACAATCCTGCCACCAAAACCAAAGTTTTTCCTGCAAGTTGGTGGACCACTTGCAGGGCCAGATGCAGTTTAATGTCATACCCAGGATGATTTAAGATTATACCCAGGATGGGTATACTCTGAAGATGTAAAATATTCTGTTTGGGGATGGCGATGTCACTATACTATTGCAAAGGTAGGTTCAGTTGTAACATTGTTAATATATTGTGATGTGTGGGTCACAGACTTGCACAAGAGAGAAGGAGATGAGTCCAGGCTCCCAAAAAATCAGCCTTATTGTTGCGAAGACAGAAACATTTTGAAAACATTTATTCAAACCAGAACTGTCATTCAAACACATTAAATGCTCCCCACATCAACCAGCGGGTGACAGATGCTTTACGCGGAGTGCCTGCAAACTTACAGTCACACCGGCAGCAGACAAGCAGTCCCTGCCTTAGTTAATTAAGGAATGTGCAGGAAAAGACAAGAGATTTTAACAGTATGGGGTAAAGTGTGGATCAGAATACACCTTGTGACTAGCACTGATCTAGATGAGTTACAGAGTTAGAGAGGTCAAATAACAGGAAACAATGTAGTAAGTGGACTTAAAAAAATTACCAATTACGGCTGACCGCAGGAATGATATGGTGGCAGGAGAAAATTTAGGACACCAACCGGGTCATCACGTTTAACATTTTAACAAAACAAAAAAAGTACTTTCTTTGGCATACCAAAACGAAACAAAAAAGGCTGTCAATAGACATTCAGCTTCTAATCGCAAGTCTGGGTCATTTTGCTCAGGTGCTGCATATGGTGGATTGCTCTTGTCAAAATGACCCCTCCTTCCAGGAAGCTTGGGGGTTTTTATGGTTGATAAACCTCAAGAGTCAATTGTTCTCGCCGGGCAGTTTCTTGTCACTTTGGGGAAAGAAAGAGATGGCAAAATGTATATGTATCAAACAATATTTACATGAATTGCTCAGCAAAGTCAGTGTAATCAAGTAAATTTCTGTATCAACAATATCATACAAAAGTATAGAATCAATATAAATGTCACTTTTTGTACTCCATTTCTTTATTGCTGTGCAAATTATTATAATGTATCCACTTATCTACAGTATATTGTATATTAACAGGAAAAAATAGAGTATCTTACCAAATCATTTCCATGAATCCAAAAGTTTTTTAGTAGTTTTACCCTGTTAGGCTCACCATTCTAAAATTGGCAGAGAGTAAAAACATAAAATAATAATAAAAAAAAACAGACAGATGCTGTTTTCTGTCCACTGTTTTCTTTATTTTTCTATAAAAACCTCATAAAATTGCAGACAGTCTCCCTCTGTGAGTGTAAGTGTATCCACCTGCCCAGAGGTCTTCACAGTTCATCTGCCTCCCAGAAGTTACAATCTCCTCCAAAGAAATCTATGCTAGTTTTCTGCATCTAACTGTATGTACATGCAGAAGTCATATCTACTGTGCCACCATACTGCTAGTTTGTTTTATTTTATTGCTTTAATTAATATGCAAAGAGAAGAAGAAGACGGAATTTAGAGCTCCACAAGGTTACTTTCATTATTCCATCATATAAGCAGAATCAATGAACCATAGCATCTTTTGAATTCCTTCAGATACGCTTAAATTACTTCAAATTAGGTCTGCTGGTGGTGTGATATACTCATCTTCTTGTGTGTATGTATTTTGCAATATAAGAAGCATTATTGAAAATGATAAAAATATTCTGAAAAATAATCTAAAAAAATGGGAAAAAAGCATGTCTCAGTCTTGAGAGATGTTGATGTCTTTTGATTAATCCAGATTAAGAATTAATATACTGTTCTAAAATTAACATAATTATATACTCTAAGCAATAAATATATATTCTAAATTTTCCTCACATTAGGTATTCTTACAGATAAGCAGTCTTGGATACAAATGAGATGGACTCTGCTCCTCAGCACTAAATTTATTTTCAGACTGGAGGGTAGGAGTTTGAATTTGCCCCCTATATTCAGTCCTTTAATCCTTTAGTAAGTGTGGTGTCAGACTGATCTCAGAATCTGCTTTATATATATATACATAACTCTTAACAAATTTCACCTAGTCCTATCAAAAAATGTAATTTCAACATAAGACATCAATGCAATATGCAAAATACATATATTTTCCTTACTGTAGAAGCACCAAGTGCCAAGAATTGTTTAGCCAATGACCAAGAGGCGAACAACACATTAACTTTTTAATTAACTGCAAATCAGTTTAAAATCATGCCAAAATTGTACAGAGTATGTCCAGTTTAAGATGTCTGCTGCACAGTGTAGGAGAACAATCATGTCATATGCATTTTCTGTCAGTTTAGTATGGATGAAAATACTTTTGTAAATGATGGCAAAATGCTAATGTGGATGGAGATCATTTTTGTTTAAAAACACTGTTTTTAAATTAAATTGTAGTAGTGTGAATGTACCCTAAATAGGAAAGTGATGTCTTATACTACCTTAAACAGAAAAAAATACATTTTCTCTGTGAGGAAAAGTTTAAAATTTTGTTTAAGATGTGTTAGTATTGTCAAGTTTGGGTCATGAAGTTGCACAGGAGAGTGGAAAAGGGATCAGGTTTCCAAGGAACAAAATCTTTATTGCTAAACTGACAGGTACAAACACAAGACTTTATTCAGAATGGGTTTTTCATAGCAGAAAAACACACAGGTTGTAGCTGTCAAATGTGGCGGTCCAACTGCCCTGTCCGGGTCAAAAGTAAGCAAAGTCCTTGTCTTCAAGAGAGTTCAACGGCTCAGAAGCAGTGACTAGAGCAGATGCAGTCTGAGGGAGAGAGGACAGGAGAATTTCGCCATTAGTTTGGCTGGGGCTCGGTCTTTTCAATGTTCTAAACGTCATACGAGAAGCATGTTTAGAAGCAAGCCTGCAAACCTACAGCTGATCCCGCAAAGAGGACTCATAAGAGTTGAAAATACTGTTTAAGAGGGAGTTTCTGAAGGGCAGCTGTATTTCCTTGCCATAGGTTTACTGTTTAACAGAGAGATAGCTTGCAGTTAGGAGCGTAAGGGCATGCAGCTGGCTGTGCCCTGTGGGAGGAAAAATGGAGTTGGGGAACTACTGCACTGCATAAGAATGATGGTCACCACCGTTACCAGCAGCTAACCTGTGGCGTCACCAGTCACTATATATATATAT
>JANRMT010062854.1:4855032-4884289 GCA_026402145.1 Polypterus bichir lapradei | reverse complement strand
ATTACAGTGGTGTGAAAAACTATTTGCCCCCTTCCTGATTTCTTATTCTTTTGCATGTTTGTCACACAAAATGTTTCTGATCATCAAACACATTTAACCATTAGTCAAATATAACACAAGTAAACACAAAATGCAGTTTTTAAATGATGGTTTTTATTATTTAGGGAGAAAAAAAAATCCAAACCTACATGGCCCTGTGTGAAAAAGTAATTGCCCCCTGAACCTAATAACTGGTTGGGCCACCCTTAGCAGCAATAACTGCAATCAAGCGTTTGCGATAACTTGCAATGAGTCTTTTACAGCGCTCTGGAGGAATTTTGGCCCACTCATCTTTGCAGAATTGTTGTAATTCAGCTTTATTTGAGGGTTTTCTAGCATGAACCGCCTTTTTAAGGTCATGCCATAGCATCTCAATTGGATTCAGGTCAGGACTTTGACTAGGCCACTCCAAAGTCTTCATTTTGTTTTTCTTCAGCCATTCAGAGGTGGATTTGCTGGTGTGTTTTGGGTCATTGTCCTGTTGCAGCACCCAAGATCGCTTCAGCTTGAGTTGACGAACAGATGGCCGGACATTCTCCTTCAGGATTTTTTGGTAGACAGTAGAATTCATGGTTCCATCTATCACAGCAAGCCTTCCAGGTCCTGAAGCAGCAAAACAACCCCAGACCATCACACTACCACCACCATATTTTACTGTTGGTATGATGTTCTTTTTCTGAAATGCTGTGTTCCTTTTACGCCAGATGTAACGGGACATTTGCCTTCCAAAAAGTTCAACTTTTGTCTCATCAGTCCACAAGGTATTTTCCCAAAAGTCTTGGCAATCATTGAGATGTTTCTTAGCAAAATTGAGACGAGCCCTAATGTTCTTTTTGCTTAACAGTGGTTTGCGTCTTGGAAATCTGCCATGCAGGCCGTTTTTGCCCAGTCTCTTTCTTATGGTGGAGTCGTGAACACTGACCTTAATTGAGGCAAGTGAGGCCTGTAGTTCTTTAGATGTTGTCCTGGGGTCTTTTGTGACCTCTCGGATGAGTCGTCTCTGCGCTCTTGGGGTAATTTTGGTCGGCCGGCCACTCCTGGGAAGGTTCACCACTGTTCCATGTTTTTGCCATTTGTGGATAATGGCTCTCACTGTGGTTCGCTGGAGTCCCAAAGCTTTAGAAATGGCTTTATAACCTTTACCAGACTGATAGATCTCAATTACTTCTGTTCTCATTTGTTCCTGAATTTCTTTGGATCTTGGCATGATGTCTAGCTTTTGAGGTGCTTTTGGTCTACTTCTCTGTGTCAGGCAGCTCCTATTTAAGTGATTTCTTGATTGAAACAGGTGTGGCAGTAATCAGGCCTGGGGGTGGCTACGGAAATTGAACTCAGGTGTGATACACCACAGTTAGGTTATTTTTTAACAAGGGGGCAATTACTTTTTCACACAGGGCCATGTAGGTTTGGATTTTTTTTTCTCCCTAAATAATAAAACCATCATTTAAAAACTGCATTTTGTGTTTACTTGTGTTATATTTGACTAATGGTTAAATGTGTTTGATGATCAGAAACATTTTGTGTGACAAACATGCAAAAGAATAAGAAATTAGGAAGGGGGCAAATAGTTTTTCACACCACTGTAGTGGTCAGTGTGACCTCCACAGTCGGCGGAAACACGTGACTTCAAATTTGAACACAATAAAAGGTTTAAAAAAATATAGGATGTACTTAAAATAGATAAATTAAGAACAATCGACTTTGACAGTGAAAACTAAAATGCGTTTTTGTTACTGTTGATTTTGCTGAGAAATATACATGGTTCTAAGTGTTTTTTAATGCGTAAAATGTATAAAAATATTATTGATTACAAGGTACAAGTATAAAAAATGCGGTTACATTTACACTATAATCTTATATTTTAACTTCTAGTAGTATATACTGTAGGTATGAACATGGAAACAAGTGAACAAAATTTTGAAATAAGTTTAATTGTAATTTTGTATTTACATTGAAAAAAACAACACATTAAAAAACAAACAGCCAGTGTCTTCCTCCGTCCATTAAATGTCAAACATAGCATTGACCCTTAGTCCCTGCTCGTCAACACAAGCCTTCAGAAAGTGCTCCATGTCCTCCGCACACTGAAAAACAAAGAAGAAGAAGTCCTTTGCTTCAGTGTCTTCTTCCTCCAGCATGTCTCTTAAGACCCTCTGCTGGCCCTCTTTATTTAAGGACAGATATTTTGGCATGGTTACGTGTCCATGGAAAAGCGCCTTATTTTGGACAACCCACTGCTCAGCAGTATGCAGATCTTGAACAACTGCTGGCTCCTGTGTCAAGCAAATGGGGATAAAAACTTAGCTATTCTCTGATGCAGAACAGTTATTTTAACAGCGAGTCAAAAGTCACTAAAATACTGACCTGACTGACTTCCGGTAACTTACGCTTTTTCAGTCTAAAAATGGGCACATGTTGTCCTTGAAGCACAGCTTTGGCGTCCTCTCTCCAGTGTGCAAAAAGCTTGCCATAGCTTAACAGAAAATTTTGATATTGTTAATGTGTCTAAACCTTGAGACAATATAGTACAGAAGCCAAAATATAAATACCTCTTGAGATCAAAGTTCTCCATCAACATCAAGCACCACCATTTCCGCAAGTAGGGCATGTCTGACTGTAAAATATCAATATGAAACATATTTAACAACTTTCAAAAGATTCAAGACTCCATTGCTCTCAAATTAAATAGGATACTAACTATAGTATAATCAAATGGTGCATCCAGTGCCACGTAGAGAGCAGACTGTTTGGGACAACAACAACAAAAAAATTACATTGTTTTGGAGCTTAATTTAACTTTTGTATGAATCTCAAGGGAAACTGAATAACAGAAAAAATAACCATTAGCATGAAGATCCCACAGTCAATTCCAAAGTCTTGGCTCGGAAAACCCTATATTACAGTGAAAATAAAGGCTCATTAATAAAATCCCTTAAAAGAAGACTAGCGTAATTCATGTAACACACACCCCATTACATACCTTCAAGTCAAAGCTATTTTTCACTGACCAATGCCCTGGAATGATCTTCACTGCAAGATTCCTTTTTCCAAGACAATTACATTCATGGGTTAACAGACATCATCATGATGGGTGTGAAATGTTAATTGCTAACAGCACCAACTTTAAGTACAGGCCTTAGGAACACAGCCTCGACAGAATTAACAAAATGTAAAAGTACAGTCACATGCTCACAGTTGGTTAAAGTGTGTCATACACAGCAATTTCAGTTTTATTTTCAGGTTGGCATAATTTATAAACTGATTTTTAATGGTGTTTTATGTTAAACACTAGAAGATTTTGAAAAGCCTATTAATGTGTGAAACTCTCATCTAAAGAGAGCATCATTGACTTGATCAGAATGTGAAGATGAGAAAAAGAATCAAGAGGTGATGCATCATGCTGATATGGCTTATAAGCAAGCATGTGAATGTACTGTATGTTTGAACACTCCAGATCAACAGAACATGATCTGGGTTGCACTTAACCTGGAACACTGAACAGGTTCCTGAAAACTCTGGAACAAACCAAACATGCTTATAAAAATGTGACCTCAAAAGTGAAACATATTGCTGGCCACCAAATGCTGCCTTTGTGTATAATGGGTCAAGAAAGAGGATTTCTCTTATACGTGGCTTCAGTACCTAAAAGACAGTTGCTCAGGACTTCAAACTTGCAAACAATGTCATTGCGAATGATCATAAATAATACAGTAAACAAAGATTTTTGAAAATGTGTCATCAAAATTTGAATAGATCACAGACACACTGCAAAATTGTAAAAGTATGTGGCAAAAAATAAGACTTACACACAACTGGAAATGGCCAGGTGTCCAGAGAGGGAGAACTATGATGTCCATCCACTGAGCATCAGTCTGAAGCAGAATTGTATTTTTAAGTATTCAGTATATGAACTCTTGCTAAATTTCTATAAAAATTCATTATGATCACTTGTTTTTTTTTTAAAGGATGGTACACTTACAGGAAAGGACTGCAATGGATCACAGTCATAGGGTGCAAGCCAAGTCCGGGTAACATAAAGATTTTCAATGTAAATGCTTATCCCCTAGAAAATGTTAAACAGCACATTTAAAACAACCACTCTTTAAAATAAAGCTTAAAAATCTTCATATACAACGTACCTTTGACTGAACAATTTTGGTGATAAGCTCAAAACAGCCATTTCCAATCTGGAAAAAAAAAGATTAAAAAATGAATGTACACTTTATTATTATATATTCACAGACCAAATAAAAAATACTTACTGTAGATTCCATTTGTTCGTTTAAACCCAGTGTCCAAAAATCAGCCCGTGTGAGACATCCAGTAGACGTTTCAACAATCAGCTCATCTTTGGGTCTGCTGATGTCCAGAACATAGTTGAGCTAAAAAAATAGATAAGTATCATACACTGTGGATGAGAAAAGCAAATAAGCACTAAAAGTACCACTTTGTGACATGTGAAAACTCAAACTTTAACATACAAGCTGTTGTTGACCAGGGTGTGGTACAAAAGACCATGATGAACGGCTGGCCAAAATGTTCTCCGGCTTTGTCAGAGCTTTGCACGGTGGTCCACACAGGTCAGGAAGAGTTGCATCTGTTGACCTTCTATTGCCTTTCTTGCCATCAACTGGTACCAGAGGCTCTATGGGGATTTCCACAGGTTTTATACAAAACACAACATAGAATGCATATTAAATACAAATGCAAGAAAAACAAGCACTATTTCTATAAGAAGGGAATGCATTTAAAACAGCAGGTAAGGAAATCTGTTATGAGCCCTCAACTCTAACAAGATAATCAATGCAAGATTATCATTTCACCTATATATAACAAACACTATTCAAAATAAGACATTTTACCAGTGTCACCAGACATTGAAGGTGCCTGGTTCAACACAGTTTCTGTGGTTTCTCTGAGTTTATTGCACGATTGTAGGGCTAGGGACAAAGAAAACAGCAATATACACACACAGTTAGGAACAAATGTAATCTGTGAAAATTGACAGCTTTCTGGTCTTGTGAAAATCCATGTATCATTTACCTACAACAGCTTGACCCAGTGCAGACAATGAGATTTTGATCTGTCCAAGTCGACCATGTCTTAACTGCCTCTCCAGAAGTTTCTTGTTGGTGACAGTGTTAAAATGATTAATTATATTTCTCATCAAAAACACATGTGTGGATGGACTCATATTGCTTAAAAAGTAATTATTTTTCCTCATGCTTGCAAAGAACTGTTCAACAACTTGACTGTTCAGCCAACCTTTCAGCTCTGGGACAAGTTGAATTCTACGTAATATGTCCTTGGGATCTTTTGTATTTCCCTCATGAAATCTATCATACAGGACATAATGGTCAGATGATCCAGTGACAGGATGAGGATTTTTATTTACACTGTCCATCCTTTCATGTAGCCATGGAAGATTCACTCGCAATCTTCCATCCCGTGCAGCCTTGACATTTTCCTCAGTGGGCTCAGCCAGTCGACCTTCATGTGGATGAAACGGCAGTCTATTAGGAACCCGCAAGTTGGTGTGTGCCGCCAAACCCCTCGCAAAATCATAAACGCAGATGTTTGGTATTTGCTTCCAGGACAGGAGAAGGTCAGCAAAATCCCTGGGACTTTCAGCACGAAGATTAAATTTAATACTGTATACAATGCCATGCGGACATAGTATTACAGACCACCCACCTGCGAGCAAAGATTAAATAAGTTGTCTGTGTTATTGTAAATTGTAATCAATAATTTAATGCTACTTCTTACTTCTTTTTTTCTCTTTAAATATATAGCGGATACTCCTTTCCACAGCAGCATTGTCCTCACAGGAAGAACCCTCCTGAGTCATCAGTGATGGGGGGCCTGATGATAGTGGCACATTTGACTGGAAGAGGTCTCTCTGTGTCTGAAAGAGATGCCATTTAGCAATGCTTTTATGAGGGCATGATATTCGTGGTTTTGCACAAGCACAATGCCAGGTATTCCTCTGAGCATTGTAAGTCACAAATATTCTGCCAAGATGGCAGAAACTGTGTATTTCAGGCTCAAATACAGAGAAACATATCTGTGAGGAGGATCCACCAAAATCTACCCTCACACAAAGTGGAACATGTGTCATCTGGGCAGCTTTCTGTCTCCTTATGCATGCCGCAGCCTTGGCCTCTCCAAAGAATTTCAGGACCACCATTTCCATCAAGATAGCTTCTTGAAGAAATACCTCTTTCACAGTTTCTCTACAGTAATCTAGTGAGCGAATGTGCTCACATAAACTGAAGCCTAGTCCGCTCCGCTGAGCCAACAACTGATATTGCTGACATTCCTCCAGCTCACATCTGACATTGTGAGATCTCCCCCATGTTTTCCTCTGAACGTGAACTGGCACAGAAACCCATGGCCAGTTCTCTGCACAGCAAATAAGCCAGTAGTCTTGTCTACACAAACACACTGAAGATGACAGGCCAGGTAAACATCTAATGATCTGTTTGAATGACTCCTCATCATGTGAGCCTTGAAGTTTTTTTTAAGAAGACTAAGACCACAGTGAGGGCATTTCATTTTTATTGACTTCCCATAAGCCACAGTTTCATTCAGCACAGAGGGTAGAGCATATGAATGTTCTACCAAACATTCAGAAGACTGTTTAGACACTGGACATAGGACATCGGGAAGGAGACTGAGCTCCTCGGAGAGTGCAGTGGGAGGGAGACGGGGCTCCTCGGAGAGTGCAGCGGGGAGCAGTCCTGACAGTGGTGGCTGACTTGGCATTGAACAATGCTGACATGACAATAAATGCCTTGCCATATCCCCACGCCGTATGATTGTCCTGTTACAGACAGGGCAGTGAAAGTGTCCTGTCGTCCTACATGGCAGCCTGCACCGGCATAAAATTTTGTCTTTAAGAGAGAGAAAAAACACATGTAATTTAAATGTAGTTATACAGAATGCAATCAATTTATCTAACAATCAGAGTGTACATGTTAACAAAAAACACAAATAAAATAATGGCCATCCAATCCTGTATAATGAAAGCAAAAGGGTATGGATCACAAGTGCCATCAAGCAATGTGGTCAACAGGAAAGAAAAATAAATTTAATAAAAACACAAGCTTTTTCTTGCTGATGAATGCACCGAACTGTACGATGTGAATAGCAACTTTTAAGTCAACAAAGAGACTGTGGAAGTGCTAAAAAGAAGTGCATATAACTGTATTTGTAACTATAAACTATATTTAATACCAACACACCTTTGAAAGGCAAAGCATTGTTAATGTGTTCATTTATATGTTCCTCAATCTTTGCCCTGACAGTAGGGCTGAAAGTGGGGCACAGAGGGCAGTGAAAGAGTCTTCTGCAACATGTTGTGCATTCCTGCAATGGTGGCTTTGAGGCAGAATTACAGATTGATATATGCATCTAAAACAGAGAAAAGCACATAAACACCATATGCACATATGAACTATTTTGATGCTACTTTATGCCACATTCTTCAAAGTGCTGAGACCCTTATTCCACTGACCACATTGAGGGAGCAGAGAAAATGTACTAGACAACAGATTAAGTTGAAATTATGAGATCAAATACATTTTGGATGTAAAAAAAATAGAAACCAGTTCAGGTTTTAGCAGAAATAACACGTTACACTTAGCATGTAATAGATTTGGAGAGAAAAGTCTTCACAAAAAGATACTTTACAAGATACTTTTATTTGTGACATACGTATGTATTGACATACAATTCATACAATTTAACAAAGGCTAACTAAATCCTGGGTAATAATAAAGCAGCAGAGAATAGAATAGAGAATACAAGTATTTATAAATTTATAAATAAAAAAAATACATTTCAAACTAACCACTATATGCCAACAATAAAGTGTAAGCGGACTAGTTGATTACTATAATTATAAAATACTAACGTCACATTTGTATATGAATAACGCGCGGTTTCCGTCACTTTGTTTTTCCGTATATGAATAACGCAAGGGAGGTCACGTGTTTTTTCCGACCTACTGTGGAGGTCACGTGTTTCCGCCTACTGTGGAGGTTACGTGTTTCCGCCCACTGTGGAGCTCCACAGTGTCTGCAGCCAGGTACTCTTGGATGAAATTGCCGTGCATTTAAAAAGGAGCTGCCTGCCACAGTGAAAGTAAGTTAATATTTCATGTACAAGATATGCACATTAGAAAAGTTTTTTATACATTTTCTCATCTCTGCCTTTTTTTTTTATTCTTGCAGAAGCGCAAAAGCATTGTCAGTTAGTTTGCTTGCATCTTGAAACGTTAGGGCCTGGCTCAAACAACACGTTCGTTTAGTCATACAGTAAGTATATCATTTCTTATCCAGTAAACTTTAGTTGGTTGGTAATATGTACGATAATGAAAGTGTTCTGGGTTAACGTTGGTTTGTGGCAATATGCATTGTTGATCAAATGCTAACAACTGACTTTTCGCGGATTGCAAAGGGTCAGAACATTAGATTTTTCAGCATAACTTTTTTTTTTTTTTTTTAAAGGTGTGTTTGACTCCCAACGGTTGAAAATTCTTATATTTGCAGCAGACTTAAGGTAAGATTTAAATATGTGGAGTCATTTTTTTAAAGTTAGAACCAATGAAATTGTCTAATACAGGTATTTTTTTTGTTTTTATTATTAAATACTTATATTTAAATGCTGACTGTGTGCCTAGTGAGCCTGTTTGGTGTCTTCAAAATATGTTTTTAAGCATTTTGGAAGTTTTCTGGGTGCACATCTGAAATAATTGTCAGTGTAGATAAAAAGGAAGAAAAAGAACTATAGGATTATCTAGAAATGTGTAGGGCATAGTGTATTTTTACAAGTTTTTGAGGAGGCATAGTGAATTTTATAATTTTAGAGATCAGCCAAAACAGCATCAGTATCAAAACATAAATTGCAACCATAATACAAACACACATTTTCAAGAGTTAAGTATGTAACTATCTCCCAGCTGTTTCTAATCCTAACAACAATGTTCTTTGGAGAAGTCATAAATGCTTGATAAACTCAGGACGGGATTGGAAGGTGTGTCTTGTGTGCCCGCCAATAATTGGATGGAGGCGGGACCAAGGTATGTCTGTCTCGTGCCGGGTAAGCACCCGATTGGGCTGGAGGAAAGGGCCCACAGGAAGCAGCCGCCGTGTGTCGCTGATGGACAGGTAAGCCCACCGTCGGCTGACTTTCTGTCCTTGTCGGCAGCACTGCGCGAGCTGGGGGAGTGTCTTCAGCCTGCAGAGTCTCTGTTGCAGGTGATACGGGTCCTCCGTAGAGGATTGAAGGAGCTAGAGGTGAAGGCAGTCGCGTCCATGATGATGCTGTGACTGGGTTGTGTGTGTTATAGTTGTATATATTCTTGTAAATACACGTGTGTTAGGTGACAAACGATGTCTGCCTGTCTGTGTCCGGGTTGCTTACCACTATATATTGTGGGAAGCAGCCCGGACACAGACAGATGGACATCATTTTAAAGTCCACCACATGTTTATTTACAGTTATACAAGTGCACCAACCCAGTGCTGCAGCACCAATCACCCCAGTCCAGGCCAAAACCACAGTATACCTTTCCTGTCTTCAGGCTGCCTCTTTCCTCTCCCAGACCTCGTCCTCTTCCATCTCACCCCAGCCCTGAATGAAGGGAGGCAGCCCCTTTTATGTTCCCCCGGATGTGCTCCAGGTGTGCTCTGGCAATCTTCCACCGACACGCCCCAGTGTGGCGAAGTACCGGCTTTATCCTTAAAAGCACTCCAGGTGTCCCTGCTCCTCTTCCCCCCAGCACTTCCTGGTGTGGCGGAAGTGCTGAGGTCCAGGGCTCTCCAGGCATTGGGGCGCCCCCTGGAGGTGACTTTAAAGCTCTGCACCCGTGGCCCCCAAAGCAACCAGGGCGGTCGCCCCCTCATGGTATAGAGAAGGCGCAAGCCTTCCTCTAGTCCTTTTCAGCGTTCCGGCTGGGTACCACCCCTAGCTGCATGCCACAATATATATATATTATATATATATATATATATATTCTGACTGGTGTTGCCATAGGTTAGTTGCCCATTTAATGACATGATTTTATTTAAAAAAATGCACAAAAAAGTGTAAAAAAATTTTTTTCTTGTACTAAGATTTTGTTTCACCTTCAGTTTAACCGATTTTAATTCAGTACTCTGTTCTGAATACTCTTAAATAGCTTGTTTTTTTTTCTTAAAATCAAAGAAACACACAGTTTTATCAGAAGAGTAAGAGCAGATAAATTGTTCTAGGTGTAATTAAGCTTTGTTTTCTACACATTTGATGGCTATTTTCCAGGTACATTACATTAAATGTGACAGTCTAGAACAACAGTACTCTTCACTTGGGTATTTTAAAGTATTTATTTTGCAAAAAGTTTTAATTACACTTTTTGCAGGTCTTTTTGTATGTGGTCCTTTTGATAATGCAAAATTATTAGTAAATTTTAGATTATCAGATAACAATATATTAAATACTTCCTGAATTTTAACATTTCTTCTTATTTCCCTTCTTCAAGACGTCTTTTCTTTTTTTAGCACAAATTTTGACCATATCCAGGTATATTCCCTTATCATTATTCTACATAGACAAAGGTAAAACAAAAAATTTGTATTATCTTATTTCTGTTTATTTACACTCTTCTATTTAAAAGAAATGCTGGTGAATTATTGTTCATGACACAAGAACAAAAAATTGAAATCATATTAATGAAAGGAATATACAAAATTTGAAACACTTGAATATTACTTCTGAAGAATTATCTTCATTGTGCATGTATAATTACTAAAAAGACAACTTCTTGACTAGAAGTTCAGGTAAAGGTGGTGTATATTTAAGGAATAAACTAGAGTCATTCCCAATGCATATATTATACACAAATACTTCAGCATATCTTTACTTAACAAGACAGTTTACAAAATAATTGCAAATGTCTTTAAAGTAGATATCTTTATACATTGCCAACCAGCGAAGAGAGGGAATACAGCCATTCATGATGTTATTACATGGTATATTCAAAATCCATTATAATGAGGATCAGCACCACCAAGTCTGAGGTCATGGTTCTCAGACAGAAAAGGGTGACATGCCCTTTCTGGGTTGGGAATGAGGTGCTGCCTCAAATGGGGAAGTTAAAGCATCTTGGGATCTTGTTCATGAGTGAGAGAAAATGGGAATGAGAGATTGATAGGCGGTTCAATGTCTGCAAATACAGACGTTGTGCCATTCAGTCTTGGTGAAGAGATAGCTGGTACGAAAGGCAAAGCACTCATTTTAGAAGCCAATCTACGTTCCTAAGCTCACCCATGGTCATAAGCTGTGGGAAGTGACCAAAAGAACTAGATCATAGATACAATTGGCAGAAATGAATGTCTTTTGTAAGGTGTCTAGGCTAAGTCTTAGAGGTGGGCTGAAGAGTGCTTACATGCTCTTCCACATCACAAGGGGCCACTTGAGGTGGATCTGATTAGGATACCTCCTGGAAGCCTCTCTGGGGAATTATTTTGGGCATGTCTAACCGTGAGGAGACCCAGGACAGGTGGGAGATCTCTCAGCTGACTTGTGAATGACTCGATATCCCCCAGAGGAGTTGAATGAGGGTCAGGGAAGAAGAACATCTAGGCATCTTTGCTTAGACTGTTGCCCCTCACAACCCAGACCAGGATAAGCGTCAGAAAATGGATTGATGGATGGATGGATGTTAAACTTAAATATCATTAACGCTAAATACCTGGTGATGTTAGAAACCTAATAAACCTTATCTTGCACATATAATTTTTCTTTTATGGTATTGAAACACAAAATTAACTTTTCCTGTATCTGAAAAATCAACTACATTGTTTAAAAAGTTTTCTTTCTCTTCAGCTGTTTCTAATTGAGCACATTAAACCCTAAACAAAACAATTATTTTTCCTTAATGCACATATAATCACTGGTGTTACTTTTCAGTTGGCAGCGGTTAATTATTAAACTTCTAGACAAAAGTGCAACAGACTATCCAAATGTCCATAAGGGAAAATCTCAAACATTCATATAAATAATTTGAAAATAGGAAAGGCTTAATTTAACTTTCAAAGTGCCAACATGAGTCCACACAAAGAATACACAAAAGGCCTGGATATAATGACAGAAAGGTTTGCCTAGGCCATAAACGAAAATGAATATAAAAACTAAATGAAATCAGACAAGTGCTAGTAGACCAAATCACTGAACTGCATAACCCCTATGACTGTTGCTGTGACAGCACTTTGGCAGACTAGCCAACTCTGATGACAAGAACAAAGATCTTGGAAGTCTACAATGAATATTTGTTTGTACAAACAAGCCTATGAGATGCTGGTTGGATTAGGGCCAGCATATTCTGCAGATAGGATGAAGAGGAAGGAACTGCTAGTCATTTTAATATAACTGCCCCTTATAAAGCAACATAAAATAATAGCTGACCTGGAGCTTAGCTGTACTGGAAAAAAAACAATTTATTTGTTAAAATCCTTCAAGTCTGGTCTAAAGAGACCAGTGGTAATCAGATATAATGAGTGTACCAAAGAAACTGGCAGGTAACTCTTAAAAAATAAAATCAATCAGAAAACTAAAAAAATAAATAAACTACACACACAATATTGCACTGCAGCTGCCACTCTGAAAGTATATTAAAACATTTATGGGTTACTAACCCTCACCTATTCTGTTTCTCTTCTCGGTACTCAAATGTGGCACTTGGTGCCATTGCCCACCTGCCAAATTGTTTTGCCTGCCTAAGGTAAAGTCATCTCTGAGGGAGGATTGCAGGAATCATCAGGTAGAGGGGTCCTTTCGTTGGATCGGCTGACCCAGCGCTGTCTCAGCTATGGAATGGCCAATAGGGGGAGGCAGATTGATGGCTGAGGGCTCCAGGACTCTGAACAAATCCAAATCATATTATGTGATATTACATGCTTATTTGATATTTGGACTAAGGTCTTCACACATTATGTCATTATTAGTGTAACATGGAAAAAGTTTCTGCTTTTGGTATGTGTTCAGCGTTTCTTACCTCGCATTTCCTTTAATCCTACACTTACCCAGATCTTTGAGACATGGAACACACATGAAATGCATGTATTCCAAATAACGATATACTGTATTATTTACCCTATACAACTCCAGGCACCTCACATGCAGATATGGAGCCTTGGCTTGAGCTGGGAGAAGTTTTTGCCTGTGAACTGAGCTCTGTCAAGGCAAGGGATGGGATAGCAGGCTACTTGCTGCTTGTGCTGATTGACTCATTTACAAAACAAAAGATGCTGATGGAGAGGTGCAAAGGGATTTAAGTTGGGCTGGGATTACAAGTTTTTTCATAGGCTTCAGGGATTCTAGTGTTAAACCATTAAGTTTTCGGTTCACTGCATTTTGTGACTCTGAGCTGTCACATATTCACCATCAAAAAATGCTATTTTAAAAAAAAATACATGTACACTGTTGTAATAGAATCTGATCTAGAAAGATTCCTTGAGTGACTATTTCTGCAAAGCATACAATAATAATAACTTTATTTTCTAAACCATTACATACTGAAACCTTCATAATCCAGTTCAGAGTCATGGAAGTCTAATGGCTTTCAAGGAGCATCATGATCCGTGTCTTTTATCATGGTATCTGATCTCATATGGCATGCACCTAACACAAAAGGTACCAACTCACCTATTTGGTTCTTTTCTTAATCAGGGATAGGAAGAAATTTCAAAAATAACTTTGCAGTTGTTACTTGTAACATCTTAGCTGCCTCACTGTTGCTATTGTTATCCCATATATTTATTGGCAGGCTATTTGCTGACTGGGGTTGTCATTAATTCAATCCAATTTACCACCAATACAGGACTTCACAAGAGTGCCCTCTCTTGCCCATAAGTGACTATAGTTAGACAGTTAAACAGATAGAAAGCTCCATGAAAGTGTCTGAGGCGCCTCTCAAAGTTATCATTTTTTGCAAATGAGCTGAGTTCTTTATAAACATGTCAGAAAAGCAGCAACTGAACAGAGAGAAAGATCCATTATTGTAACTGGACTTAAAGTGTCAATTTTCAGACAACAGCAGAGAAAAACTCGGAAAAAAACAAACATTTAGTGAAAGACAGCCACTCTATCACTCCCATCTCAGACATACAGAATACCTGACTTATTTGTATTAATCTTTGCTAGCTGAACGCATCGTGATGATGTTCAGTTTCTCAGAACACAGAATATTACTGAATCATTATCATAATCTCAAGGTTATTTTCCATTAGGAATCAAAATCTGTGCTTTATAACTAAGCAAAATACTATAAATCCTGCTTTGCCTTCCAGCTTTTCCAGAATACACTACACTTCACTTCAGCATGACAAGGCATTCACGCTAAGGCTTACCTGAAATCTGTCAACTGAAAAAGTTAAACTATTTCTACACAGAACCTAATAATCCAGTATTCTCTACTGAAGTATGCTTTGGCAAGCTTGGTGTGATCTTATCAAGCACTAGTGATGGGTACTGTGGTTTTTAGATAACTTTGTCCAGTTCTCTTAGTTATAGATATGACAAGATATGTTATATGTTTATTTTGTAACTGTGACAACCAATGATGCCAGAGTTTACATGTAATAAATCTCTCTTCTTTGACTTAACTGCGCAATTAAACAGTAATACAGCCTTGAAGGGTAGGCTAAACTGGAGACAATGTGGATCATGAAACTCATCAGAAAACAGTTTGATTCTTGTAATTCTTCTAGGTCTGTCACCTGAAATCCATTGGATGAAAAGGTTTTAATATCTCCCATACAGCAAGGCAGAGGCATTCATGAATAATATATGAGGGCATTGTAAATACAGAAATTCCAATTGATCTAACACACAATATCTTTGAGGTTTAGGAGAAAAACTAGCATACTTATAGACAAAAAAACATACAGACCAGACATGGGATTCAAACTCAACGTGCAAGATGTACAAGTCAGCAGTCAACGAGATGGTTCTAAAAATATATTTAGAAAGAAGTGTAGACTTTTCCTGCAGTAGATTACATCATAAATATTTTGAATAACTTTCATCTGTTTGCTCTAGAACTTTCTAGCAATGAATAATTTAAAAAATATCTCTATCTGTTCCACAGCTAAAAAATTACCTGTGGTACTGTATCAGGTTTGAAAGTGGAACTGAATACTATACAGTTAGTTTGGAAAATGGAGAATTTACTTGTTTAACAGATGCTACATGGGGTTGAGATCTTAAGCTGCATGATGAGTAATAGAAATAATGCTAATACATTTGCACATGCGACATCTTAATCATAATCAAAATGCTTTTTCTTAATATTGCGTCTTTTGTTAACAAAATTTTAACATTCAGCTCCACCCAGCAAACAACAAAATAGAGCATGATAGGACTAATTCAGAAATGCAAGCTACTTCTTTAGTTTATCCATATGGACATATTTTTTTTGTAACTAAGTTTAGTTGATTAGTTTACAATCCCTCAAGTCACTCACTCTTATTTTCATGCCATTCATTTTACCACACAAAGTCTCTATGTTCACACATACAGTATTTGTAAACTAGTAAAGGCAGACTGCACGTGAATACACTTGACTTAAGCATTCATTGTTTTCATCCTCTTTTTCTGTGCATTTAGCATTCGTTTGCTCAGAGGTTGCTTCCTGCTTCCTGAGCAGCTCTTCTTTTCTCCACTCTAGCGACCCGCTTCTTCTCTTCTTTCGTTGGCATTTTTTCATGTTAAAACTGATTGTCAGTGTTTGTGTTGCAATTACTTAGTACATTTTCTTTCATTTTTCACTTAAGCTGGCACTTAAGTTCTCAATCTGTCCCAAGAATGATTTATGACTTTATATGAAGAGGTAGGGGAAGTGACGGCAAAGGTGGTAGGGATGAGAACAATGCCTGTATGCATGCTCCGCACGGCCGCCCTGCTGGCTGCTGCCGAAAGTTGATTCTAAAATTAAATAAAATAAAAATAAAAAGAGGAGTAACCTTGGAGGTCAATCATCACCCCAAAAGTGGATAGTAGACGTCACATAGTATATGTGTACCAAATTTCAGGTCAATAGTTCAAACAATTTGCGAACTACAGGTGATTTAATATCCTGGACAGACAAACGGACAGCCATGGTAGTGTATTATATATAAATATTTGCTATGGATTCAATCCTGAGCATTATAATTATTATATACTAAGCAGGTCTGTGTTCATAAAATGAAAAAGTATAGAATGCTGGAAAATACTGGATTTTCACAAGAGACATACATTGACTAGATCATGGTAACACAAAATCACTCTAGCAAAATGAGTCAAAAATGTACACTTTCATATAATAATGCTTATTGATAATTTAGCTTTATGCTTGTAGTATTGAAGACAGACTATCATAGCAGCAATTTCATGCTGTGTAACATGGCTGCATTTCAGTTCCTTTCATTTCACTGGGAATTGACATATTTGGTAATTGTTGATGCCAGCCTTATGTGACATATGATTTGCTTCACAGATATTTCTCATTTGAAACAGTGATTTTCTAAACCCTTACCTCCACTAAATGACATGCACACTATACATATCTTTATAATGAAAGTATATGAACAACAAATGGCTCATTTCCTGACAAACCTGAACTTCACTATTTACCATTTTGCATACAGTACAAATAGATTAGTGATGGATGCCATTTCTGTGGCTCTTTTTTATATTTTGCAGGTGGTATTACCAAGCACATATGCCTTATTCCTTTTTTTTGACTGCAACTCTGTCTTTGGCACATTTGACCTTCTCAAACTTGACAAACATGGGCATTGGTATCAAGTAGTCCTTGTTTTATTAGCCTTGAATTTTCTTTCCAAATATGAAGTAGATGGTGAAGGTATAGGGCAGCATCTCTGGGCTCCTCACCCTAAGATCAGGTGGACTACAGATTTGTATTTTACACAACCAACTAACTGATGACAACATTGTTGTGGTTCTCCTCAGAAATTATATAGAGAGTCTACATACAGAAAGGAACTATGGTTTCAATGTACTTTTTCAGACTGAAACATAAGGACATAAACATGTTATCCAACCTGCTAAACCCCATCCATCCTCTGTTCACTCTCACTACATTTGTTAAGTGGCTTAGACCATAATAGACCAGGTATAACAGATTTCATAAAAGTGCTTACCAACTATCTGGGAGATGTCCCGGTGTAAATTCCTGACCTTATGAGTTTTGTACACTAGGTTGAGAAATATGTCTATTTTTCTAAATTTCAGATCCTTTGGGGAATAATAATTGCTGTTGTCCTTATGTTGAATATTTGAATTGAACTGAGCTATTTATAGGAGTGTTTTACCGCACTATGAAATCAAACTGACCTTGCTCGCTATCCCGTAGAACTAAATGTTTGACCATGGGGACATATCTTCTTAAAAAATTAATCCTCTTTAATCAAATGCACTAATTCTTTTTCAGTAGACTCACATTTATATGTTCCACCTCTGTCGCTACTCCCAACCTTTGGGATCAGTTTCAATGCCCTTAGACATAGGACTATAGTCTACCTCAAGACTCCACCCAGATATGACTGTCACTATAGGTTCTCTATTGGAAATGTTCTTTCACCCTTACCCATGGTTGACCTAGCTGAGAAAAGAGCTCAGTTTCCTTTGGTAAACAAAATAGAGAAAAATGTGCAAGCTGGAAAACTGGTTTAATAATTTTAATTTAGTGTGACCACCCAGGCTGCCACTGCCACCTGAACTCAACACAGACAAGTGTGGGACACAAGTTCAAGGCAAACACTGATATTTTATTTTTTTTTTTACCTCATGGGAAACACCTTCCCCCTTTTCTGTCAAGTGCAACACAGTCTCAGCACAAGCACAGCACACAAACTATTCTCTTCCGTTTCTTTCTTTCCTTTCTCCTCCACTCTTCAGGTCAAGCTTCGTCTTACTCTTCCCGACTCTAGCTCCCCGAATAGTGGCTGCTGGCACCTTTTATAAGGCACCCGGAATCGCTCCAGGTGCTTGATGACTTATTTCCGGTGTGGCGGAAGAACTGCCTATAAGATCTCAGCAGCTCCTGCTCACTCTGAGGCACTGCTAAAACCCAGGAGGGTTGCCATCTAGCGCCCCAGGGGAGTTAACACTCTGGCCACGCTTGCTCCCCCGGCCCTCTCAGCCTGAAGGCGTTCTAGTCGGGCAATAGCCCTGGCCACACAGTGACCAGTGCGATGAACAAAAGAAAATAGGAATACGCCACTTCATATGTCCAATGTAGATCATCCTGTAGTTCTGAAGCAAGGAGAAGATCAGAAATACATTCAATGTGTGTTTTAATTTAAGGTGGCACTTGTCTTATTATTTATACAAAGTCTCAGCAGTAACTCAAAGCATTTTTGTGACTTGTTGCTCTCTCTTGCCGACTTATATCAGGTCATCACGTGGTGTGCTCGTTTTCAGCCCTTTGTCTGACTTTATATTATCCTCTTATGATTGAGGCTCCTTGTCCCTTATTTCGTCTAGGTTAGGGTTCATTATGTCTAAAGCAGGGGTGCCCAATGCATCGATCACGATCGAGCGGTAGATCGCAAAGGTAGTGCAGGTAGATCGCGTTGCATTCAAAAAAACATTTTTTGAAACGTTAGTCTATCATATATCCTCAAAATGGCTGTGATCTAGTTAGCTTTCCAATTTATATCAACTGAAGAAGGGATTTAAAAAAAAATAGTTTGGGGAGGGTATGGGCTGGATGTGGAATGGGAAGAGGATTTTTTTCTCACAATGTCACAATCGAAGTGCGTTTGTCTGATCTGTCTTTCTATCATTGCTATTCCAAAGAAGGAAAATGTGGAAAGGCATTTTCGAATTGTTCATAAAAAACTACGAAACTGACGTCCTTCCAAAAAACGATCTGAGAAAGAGAAAGGAGAGGGAACTAAAATCGCAGTTAATTGAACAGCCGTCATTTTTCACTCGGCTGAATTCAAAACCTCCTTGACTGTGTTATTGGGCTCTGATTATTTATGCGAGTCAGCCTTTTCCCACATGACGATTATTAAATCCAAATACTGGAGTGACCATAAATGTATTGAATTGGTATTGTGCCATAAAGGTTATTCAGTTATGCAAGGTACGACAACATACATTTTATGTATAAAGTATACTCGGTATATATATATATATATATATATATATATATGTAGAGTATATTGTGGTACCCGGATGGAGGTGGTACCCAGCCAGGACGCCCGAGAAGACGGGCTGCCTCCCTTCAGAGGTGGACAAGAGTCAGGTGGAAGAGTGGACAAGGTCTCTGGAGGAGGCAGGAGGCGGCCTGAAGAAGAAAAGAGAGAGAAGGCATTGTGTTGGCCTGGACTGAGGGGTATTGGGGCTTGTGAGCATTGACTTTTGTGAAAAGTAATGAAAAATAAACGTGTGCTGGGTGATGTGAGTGTGTCTGCCTGTCTGTGTCCGGGGCAATGTTCACAATGGCGCCCAACGTGGGGCGATCCGTCTGTTCCAAGACGGGGACCCCCAAATAAATATTTTGTGGACGGCCTGGAGCAGCAGGCACCCCCGCACACATTCCAAGGGCGTTGGACGAGTGCAGCGGGCTCCTGTGAGTGTGCTCCCGCTGAAGGCGTCCGGGACGGCGTGGTGCTTCAATCAGACGGGATCCGGAAACTACGGTCCCTGTGTGCTGACAGTCTGCCCGGGAGGGTTGAGCTTGTTTTATGTTTAACAGGCAGGGGCTGCCCGGGCCCATACGGAAGGCAATTGCACGCCGCACCGAGGCGCTTTGCGAACGCGGCAGCGGCAGGGAAAGCTGCCATGAAGGAGACGCTGCAACACCAAAAGCCAGAATGTCGTCGCACCAGGAGGAGAGGAGCCAAGATGGCTGTGGACTGGAAGTTCCTCCCTGAGACAGGCACGGGATTGGACGGTGTGTCTTGTGTGCCTGCCAATGACTGTATAGAGGCGGGACCAAGGAATGTCCATCTCATGTCTGGGAGAGACCCGATTGGGCCGGAGGAGCCTCACAGGAAGCAGTCGGCGAAGATGATTGACAACCAGGTAAGTCAATCGTTGACTGACTTTCTGTGCTTGTCTCTGATGCAGGTGCTGGGTGCCATCTGTGCTGAGTTGCAGAAGCTGAAGGGGAATGTGGTCGCGTCAGTGATGTCAGAACGGCGCAACGCCAGAGTCTTTAGCCGGACTGGTACCCCGGAGACGGTGAGTAGAGCCGACTCCGTAAAGCATAAAGGATAGCCCACCGAACTTGGCCGTGAACCAAATGACTGGTATCGAGTAGGGGGTTCTCTGACACTGCATGCGACGGTGAGTGCTGTGTGCGAGGGGAGTGACAGCGAGAGGGTTGGCAGGACGCGGGCTGATGAGTGCCCTGGGTCCTAGTGCCCTACGCCCCAAGCCTGCAACAGGCTCCTGTCGCTCTATAGGGATGCAAACCGGACAGGGTCTGTACCTTTCCCATAGGCAGACTCAAACCATTATAGCGTCCCAGAATAAATGGGGGAATCGAGGGGAGAATGCCGATTCCTCTGATAAGAAAAGTCGTCCTCTGCGGTGGCAGAGAAAAGCCCTGGAGTCGGCGGGGGAAACAACAGTGAGAGCGGACCTGTCGAGGCCAATCAGACGGGCACGGAACCCATTGAGGGGGTGCCAAACAGGCAAGTGCTGGGGCGCTGCCAGTGTGTGACACAGAGAGACACCAGGAAAGGGTGTCCAGGCAGCGGCTCTGCCCCCTTGTTTCTGTTTGTTGCAGGACCGGACCCTGGACGAGCAGAAGGACCCGTTTTGTTGGGAACCTGCCCTCACGGGACGGGATGCTTCACTGGAGGATTCTTCGCTGGCGATGGGGCGTCTTCACTACTGGCAGGGGCTACGGAGGCGCGAGCGGCTCGCTCCAAAAGGGCATGAAAACCTCGGAGGGGGTGCCGAAGTGGTACGTTCCAGGGTGCCGGCTTGGACCCTGGACAAGTAGTAGGACCCACTTCGGGAAGGAATTGCCCTCGCGGGACATGTCGCTCCGACCGACGTGTCTTCGCTGTTGCTGGGGCAATGTGGTACCCGGATGGAGGTGGTACCCAGCCGGGACGCCCAAGAAGACAGGAGGAGGGCTTCTGCCTCCTCCAGACCTCGAGGGGGCGACCGCCCTGGGGGCCGCGGGTAAAGAACTGGGAAGCTCAACCCTGTAGGGACCCGGGGTTACCGCCAGGGGCACCCCAATACCTGGAAGACCCTGGACCTCAGCACTTCCGCCACACCAGGAAGTGCTGGGGGGAAGAGGAACAGGGACACCCGGAGTGCTTCCGGGGAGAGAGCCGACACTTCCGCCACACTGGGGTGTGTCTGTGGGAGATTGCCGGAAACACACCTGGAGCACATCTTATTTAAAGGGGCTGCCTCCCTTCAGAGGTGGACAAGAGTCGGGTGGAAGAGTGGACAAGGTCTATGGAGGAGGCAGGAGGCCGCCTGAAGAAGAAAAGACAGAGAAGGCATTGTGTTGGCCTGGACTGAGGGGTATTGGGGCTTGTGAGCACTGACTTTTGTGAAAAGTAATGAAAAATAAATGTGTGCTGGGTGACATGAGTGTGTCTGCCTGTCTGTGTCCGGGGCAATGTTCACAATATATATATAGAGCATTTTTAATGTAGGTAGATCATTTCGACCTGGTCATTTTAAAAGTAGCTCACAAGCCGAAAAAATGTGGGCTCCCCTGGTCTAAAGTCTCTCCTGTCCGCGAAAGGAACTCATACAACAAAACCCACACTTCTGACATTACAGACAGAACATCAAAACTTTCTCCATACTCAAAACCAGTGCCAGGTCAGAACTGAGTTTAACTTGTAACTTGTAAACCAAATCAGAAGTGGCAGCTTCACACTCAGTGGCGTTATATTAAATCAGTCATGAACAACTAGTTACAATACAATACAATTTATTTTTGTATAGCCCAAAATCACACAAGAAGTGCCGCAATGGGCTTTAACAGGCCTTGCCTTTTGATAGCCCCACAGCCTTGATTCCCTAAGAAGACAATGAAAAACTCCCAAAAAAAACCCTAGTAGGGAAAAATGGAAGGAACCTTGGAAACGGCAGTTCAAAAAGAGACCCCTTTCAAGGTAGGTTGGGTGTGCAGTGGGTGTCAAAAAGAAGGGGGTCAATACAATACAATACAATACAATACACAGAGCAAAACACAAGTGATCCTCAATACAGTATAATAGTAAAATAAAAATCTTACCAGTACAGAGCAGAATTCAACAGTATATGATGTCACATAATATGATTTGGATTTGTTTAGAGTCCTGGAGACCTCAGCCATCAAGCTGCCTTCCCCCATTGACCATTCCATAACTGAGAGAGCGCTGGGCCAGCCAATCTGATGAGAAGACCCCTCTACCCGATGATTCCTGACATCCTCCATCAGAAATGACTTTATGTTAGGCATGCAAAACAACTTGGCAGGTGGACAGTGGCACCAAGTGCCACATTTGAGTACCAAGAAGTGAAAAAGAATAGGTGAGGGTCAGTAACAAATTATAACTATCATATTATTTATGTTTTAGCGCTAATGACTAACAACAGAGATGCAGGTGTGGACAGTTAATTAGCAGCTCTAGTCAGGTTATGCTAAACTGAAGTGGTTAACTGAAAGTCAGGGGCATCTCTTATATTAGCAGGCAGACCATTCCACAGTTTAGGGGCCCTGTAACTAAAAGCTCGACCTCCCACTGTTATTTTGTTAATCCTTGGAATCATAAGCAGACCGGCCTCTTCAGATCGTAATGTGTGCTCTGGTTTGTAAGTCATGATAGTATGATTGTTTTACCTTGCATTCAGGAACAGTGTCTCCAACTCACCACTACAAATGGCACACCCCAGAGCAGCAATTAACAGAAGATCTTAGTATTCATAAAAAAACCCTGGGAGAAGGGCTATAGAATTATTAAAAAAAATCACAAGATGCTTCAAGTACACAACAACAAAGTGAAACAATGATTAAAAACAAGCATCAGTAACAAATGCCTTTTTAGCTCATTTTTTGTTCGTTCCTGAGTATTATTTTTTATTCCCCATTAAAATGAGCTTCACCAAGTCAAATTCCATGCAACTGAAGATTAAAATCCCATTCTTGGTTGTTGTCTATGTGAAGTTTGCATGTTCTTCCTATATATATGTGACTGTGATAATTTCATCCACCTACCTGAACTAGGAATTCCAAATTAACGGTTTTATGTGATTGCAAAAGTGTGTAAATGTGTGGGCACTGCAGTGAACATGTACACTGCCTGTGTCTTGTCTTGCACCCAATTTGCAGCCTCTGAATTGAAATAAGGGGGGGGGGGGGGGGCGGGGGAGGGTATGGGGCTTCCAAAAGTAATGCAGTGAAATGAAGAACTAATCCGCACATCCTCTTCATAATTAGTAATACCAATTACTAGTTTTTCTTTGAGTGGAATTGATGCAACAACCATGGGATGATTTGCTGGTCACTTTTGTCTGTCATATCAAAGCAGCAGCCTCAATGCCATCTTCCTGTTTCTTAAAAAACAGACAAAAAATACTCAAGGCAGATGTAAAGCATACCCAATCTTCAGACAGTCCAGACAGTAATTGAAACATTCTTTTAGGCTTCTTTTCTCTCCTCTGCTTGTAGTTAGTCTTGTATGCCTGGAGGGAAAGCAGCCAAAATGACCTTTGAATCTCAGAGATTTATTTTTACTACCAATTTTCACAGGGAGTAGTTTTCTACTTTTTTTTTATTCCTTCTGTTTTTTCATTCTGTATTTCATGACTGTATATAAAGACAGTCTGTCATGTATATGATACATGTATGCTTATGTCCAATATTAATACTGAACTGAACTAAAACTATCCGTGTTATGCAGGTTAGGTCAGAGGTATGGAAAAATGTTTTAATTAATGTTCTGATGGGCAAGGCTGACAAAAATCAAATTTATGGTTTATCACATGATAAAATGATTAATAGGTTTTGCAAAAATATTGTGACCATGGATGGGCATGCAGCCAACCAGACTATAATCTCACAAATCAAAAAGTTTCTGCTTGCAAAAGTTCAAAAAGAGCTTTATTACTAATTGATTCAATAAAGATAGTTTTAAGGGCTATAGAATCTACTTCACTAGGACACTAACAAGGTGTATAAAGTCTCTCTAACACTTCCAGCAGCAGCTTCTCTTCAAAGGGTTCCATCAGACTATACACCATTATAATCTGTGCCTTATTCCCCTAAATTACAGGGTTAGCGCTCCTCTTCTTATATAAAGCTCCATCTTTAGGTGAAGTTTCTTTACTAGCTTTTCAAGATTTGAACTTAGGTCTTTACTCCTGGAATGTCCATTTATTCTAAACTCTGCGATCACATGACTGGAAGGGGTTGGGCTATGTTCAGCTTTTCTTGACATCACAGGGTGTGTTGTTTCTCCCTTCGCTAGTTCTTGTCACCCATGACCTTCTGAGTGCATGTGGAAATATATAAAGGAATTGAACTCAAATAATGTATTTCTTCCAGCACATCCACAAATGCTTGTCATGACTGTGACCTTCAATAATACAATAGTGGTTCTGTTTTAATAGTTTATTTGCTTTATATAAAGGCAGTTATTAACTGTTGATTATTCCCTGGTGGTCCTGCAAATGAAATAAAAATTACGTAATAAAAAGACGTTCTTCACAGTAGTAATGGTGATTAGCAGAGTTTACATTTGCACTATACTGTGCAGTTGCAATGTGAATAACTCTGATGAATTTATCATGGGGTTCCTTTAGCTTAAAATTAGAATTTCACTGCTGCACCTTCTTCCTATCAGATCCAATTTACTACTACTAATTTCATTCTAGCAATATGTAATATTAAATTTGAGGGAATTGACAGAAAGTTAAAAATAGCTGAACAAAACGTTATAAGCCAAAATGATAATTGCTTTGAGAATAAAACCAATACATTGAGACAGCAATTACATCCTTCAATGTAATAAAGCTAAAGGAAAGGTTATTTTGAAGGTAAAATGTAGAAAAAAAAAATGAAAAGAAATACGGAGAACTTCAAGTACGGAGGCCTCTTCTAGTCACTGAAACTGTGTGTCATCGAGTGCCCGTGGAGTGTGAAAAATTAGAAGTCCATTGTATCCTGAAAATGGAGGGAACACCTACGGGGATCTAAAACACTTATTTCAGATATTGAACCAACACCTACCTGAGAGTGAAAAGTGTTTTTATAAAGCTTTTAGTCTCAGATAATGTTTGATAGGAGGTCCTCAGATTAAGAAGCTTACTTGAGTTCTCACCTTGTAGCTTTGGGAGTAGAAGTCTCAGATCTTATACCATGAATGGAAATAACAATTCCCCACCTGACTTATTTTTCTATTTGGGAGCACTATTGTGTAATTTGGTAAATTATTTAATAGGCCAAATTTTAAACTACATGAGAGCAAAGAGTGTAGTTCCCATTAAACAATCTGTAAAACATTATCATATTTAGCTTTAGGTTAATTTCAGATTGTATATATACTGTTTTTTGGAAGAATGTCCTTTATACAGAACAGCTTTAAATATAGATTTGGCTTTTACATGTTAGCTGAATTGATTTACTTTTCTAAAGTAGTCTTGTCCATTTTACACAAATAATTGGAAAGTAGAAAACAGTTTAACTCACACAACACAATTCACTTCTCCTTTAGCTGCATGAATGTCCGATTCTGTAAATGAAACAAATAGTTTTGTTTCCACAGTAGTGGCTTATCCATTCTGATTCTTAACTTTCTTGTGTGACTCAAGGGAGAAATAAAAATCCATAGTACTGCAATGGAGAATATTACCAGAAATAGAAAATTATGGTTGTAGGAAATAACAAGTGCTTATACAAAATGTTGTAAAGAGGTAAGCCATTTGTGACTTTTAAAAATATTTTTATACCTAATTCTCATATCACACCTTCTTAGTATGTTGGGTAACAGACTGTTCCAATATAATGTAACTCCAGTGTAATATAGGGCAACACAGTGACAAGGTGTGTTGTGTTGCCACCTCAGTCTGGGTGGTTTTTGCACATTCTTTATCTGCCTGCATGGATTTTCTCCAGATAGCCTTATTGTCCGCTAACATCTCCAGATTGGATCTGTGTGTGTCTACGTCTGGTGATAGGTCTTGTTTTTATGCTATTTCTTGGAAGAATGATTGACTGGAGCCCTATCCAATGTTGCCCAGAGTACTGCTGGGATAGAATGTAGCTCCCCACATCTCCAAAATGGGTTTGATAATATTATAATAATGTTTAATATGGTGCATACTATAAAAAATACCTATTATATTTTAAAGAGAACCCCAGTGGAGCAGTGGTACATTCATTTTCCCAGGACATAAGTTAATTTCCTTTTCTGATCACTGTGAGTTTTGAGTTTGCACATTCCTCCAAGGGGCTATGCCCAGGTACTTCAGTATCCTTTCATAAAATACAAGACATGCAGGTTATATTAGCTGACAGCTTTAATTTGGCTGTGGTGTGAGCATTCCCTGTGACAGACCGGTGACTCATCCAAGTCTAATTTCAGCCTTTCACCTGAAGCATCAGTGACAGGCTCCTACTCTGGGAATGAAGTGAATATGTGTTTATTACAGTCCATGTGTTTAGTTGTACAATACATATTGCAGTATTTGAAGAAACAAAATAGTAAGTAATCCTAGTTATCTCTGACTGCAGTATTTAAAAATGTTCAGACGTGTGAAAATGAAAATGAAAATGTTTGACAAGAATAGTTAATCAGCCTACTATAGGTTGTCAATATTTATTTTTTTTAATTGTTCCAGTATTCCTATAGGTCAATGTTTGAAGGTTTGCAAGACAATATTAACTGCAGTGCCTGGTGTTTTATTTTAGGTAATTAGTGTTGTCTGTGTGAATAAAAATGGGATGTTGGTGCAAAACGTATGTGTAATTAGCTTCCATTTGTACCTGTATATTCTAGCTAAAGTAACAGCTGGCATTTCCCCTACAAGCTCACTTCATAACTGAAAGCACTTTAGTCATTTCACCTCTTAGTCCCTTTTTACTTATTCTGTAAAAATTCAACCTCTCGATCTTATCTTTGTAGCTCATACTCCACAGACTTGGAATAAACATACTAGCTCTTCTCTGGACACTTTCTAGAAATGTTGTATCTTTGCTGTAATATAGAAACCAAAACTGCAAGCAATACTCAAAATGAGGGCTCCCAAGTAAATTATATACTGTAGTTTAGGAATATCAGCACTTGGGTTGTACTCAACACACCATACTAAGTAACCCAATATCCCAGCATTTCTCAACCTTTAAGTATTTGCGATCCGAGTTTTCATAACAGTTTTAATCGCGCCCCCCAAACATTTTTTTGAAATGTAGATGCATATTTTATTATACCTACTTAACTTTTATCGACATTTATTTAACTCTGTATTTATTGTTCTAGTATCAGAATGTAGTTTAAGTTAATTTTTTCTGGTTTCAACAGATGTTTTTTTCATATTTTTGATTCTTGTTTTCCTTTTTTCACATCTTCATGCCCCCCTTTTTGTTACTTTGCGCCCCCCTAGGGGGGCCCGCCCCACAGGTTGAGAACCACTGCAATATCCTTCTGTACACTGTCTAAGTGTGGAAATTGTATCAACTGCTCAGAGCAGCAGCAGTTCAAATTAAGACGGAATCAAAGGATAGATTATAAGGGTAATGACTAGCTAAGATTATAACAAAGTACAGGACGTGAGAAAGAATTGAAAATTGAGAAAAGTAGTAAAAGAGTCAGTAGCCATAATGTTTCACACAGCCAAAGCCAAAATGTAAGACAAAAATCAAGGTTGAAGAACAAAGAAGAATTTGTAACTAGGGAGTTTCAAACAATAATTATGCAATGATATATACTGTCACGCATTAGTGGTTGGGGATCACCTTCCTGGCTCTGTCACGGTAGGTGGTATCACCCTGGGTTGAGAGGAGAAGCTGTCTTCTTTTTCACCTGCAGTTCCAAGAGGCAGCCCAAGGAAGAAGCCAAGCCCCACCTTTAGCATGAGCAGGCCCCACCCCTTCCAGTTGGGATACAATAAAGTTGAGTGGTCCCCAGAAGATGACAGCTCATTGTGAACCAACAGTCAATGGAGATGGACCTTTCACAAATGGAACCGTTTTGCTTAGCTGTGCTTAAGTTAGCTTACTGGTCAATTTTGTGCCTGATTATTGTGCTCAGAGCACTGAACTGCCATCTATTTATTTATTTCTTTGGCTCAATACAGTGAGATGCAAAAGTTTGGGCAACCTTGTTAATAGTCATTATTTTCCTGTATAAATCGTTGGTTGTTACGATAAAAAATGTCAGTTAAATATATCATATAGGAGACACACACAGTGATATTTGAGAAGTGAAATGAAGTTTATTGGATTTACAGAAAGTGTGCAATAATTGTTCAAACAAAATCAGGCAGGTGCATAAATTTGGGCACCACAAAAAAGAAATGAAATCAATATTTAGTAGATCCGCCTTTTGCAGAAATTACAGCCTCTAAACGCTTCCTGTAGGTTCCAATGAGAGTCTGGATTGTGGTTGAAGGTATTTTGGACCATTCCTCTTTACAAAACATCTCTAGTTCATTCAGGTTTGATGGCTTCCGAGCATGGACAGCTCTCTTTAACTCACACCACAGATTTTCAATTATATTCAGGTCTGGGGACTGAGATGGCCATTCCAGAATGTTGTACTTGTTCCTCTGCATGAATGCCTTAGTGGATTTTGAGCAGTGTTTCGGGTCGTTGTCTTGTTGAAAGATCCAGCCCCGGCGCAGCTTCAGCTTTGTCACTGATTCCTGGACATTGGTCTCCAGAATCTGCTGATACTGAGTGGAATCCATGCGTCCCTCAACTTTGACAAGATTCCCAGTCCCTGCACTGGCCACACAGCCCCACAGCATGATGGAACCACCACCATATTTTACTGTAGGTAGCAGGTGTTTTTCTTGGAATGCTGTGTTCTTTTTCCTCCATGCATAACGCCCCTTGTTATGCCCAAATAACTCAATTTTAGTTTCATCAGTCCACAGCACCTTATTCCAAAATGAAGCTGGCTTGTCCAAATGTGCTTGAGCATACCTCAAGCGGTTGAACGATGCACAGTGACTCCATCTGCTGCAAGATGATGTTGTA
>JANRMT010062854.1:4829665-4854632 GCA_026402145.1 Polypterus bichir lapradei | reverse complement strand
ACTGCTCAAAATCCACTAAGGCATTCATGCAGAGGAACAAGTACAACATTCTGGAATGGCCATCTCAGTCCCCAGACCTGAATATAATTGAAAATCTGTGGTGTGAGTTAAAGAGAGCTCTCCATGCTCGGAAGCCATCAAAGCTGAATGAACTAGAGATGTTTTGTAAAGAGGAATGGTCCAAAATACCTTCAACCACAATCCAGACTCTCATTGGAACCTACAGGAAGCGTTTAGAGGCTGTAATTTCTGCAAAAGGCGGATCTACTAAATATTGATTTTATTTATTTTTTGTGGTGCCCAAATTTATGCACCTGCCTGATTTTGTTTGAACAATTATTGCACACTTTCTGTAAATCCAATAAACTTCATTTCACTTCTCAAATATTACTGTGTGTGTCTCCTATATGATATATTTAACTGACATTTTTTATCGTAACAACCAACGATTTATACAGGAAAATAATGACTATTAACAAGGTTGCCCAAACTTTTGCATCCCACTGTACTTGCAACTAAATGGTGTAGTCCAGCTGTTGCCCCAACTATTTTCTTGGTTCCTTTGCAATCTGTCCATCTGTCACAATGCATATAAAATGCTAAGGTCTGTCCATCTGTCAAGCAATTACTTGCAAACAACTGGGGCTTGAACCTTCTACTTGGTCTTGATTGAAAGATAATGAGCTGATGGTAAATTTAAAAAAATGAAGGTAGCAGCAACCTCATCAAAATGACCTGCGCTCATGGATTTCTTAATGGCAAAGTGATAGGTAAACAAAGGAAAAAGGCAGGAGGAAACAGAAGACTGGAGACAGCTGCTGAGCGTCAAGCAAATGACAGAGGTCGATGAAATGAGAAAGAACACCATAATAGAAAGATGAACAGAAGAAGAACAGTGTTGATTAAATTTATAATTTAAAAACTGCCCATTAGTTTAAGACACATTACACTAACTGGACTATGGTTTCTAAGGTTGAAAGCCTCATCATTTCTAAAAAAAAATATTTGTTAGGTCTTTATATACATATAGAAGCAAAGGTCTGTGATATGGTTTGTATATTTATAGCTAGAAATCCACAAAGTGAGAAAAAATGAATCACGTCTCTTAAAATAGTCTTATATTCCTGAGCTGTTAACTACTGTCAGGTGTCATCATCATAGGAAAATGATTAGATATACAGGAATCAAAGGCAATATATAGCAAATAAGCATGGGGAGATAAGTGGGTGTAAGAGGGAGGGCTTTGATTCTGTTCTATTTTTATCCTGGCAACATCTTTCATTCTGTGATTTTCAAAAATCAATTTTTAGAAGGAACACATTTTAAAAGAGTTTGCAATATAAGTTGTGAAATAAGATTGAAGGAAATGGCAAAGAGGTTTAGAGTACTAGAAGTATCTCTGTTTAATTTGCTGTTTGCCTACAATATATTGCAAAAGTGATATCAATGTGCTTTGATGGGGGCTGAAAACGTATCTGATCAGAGGTGGCAGCAATAAGGTATGTCATTGGTCATCTTTCTGGTTTTGCTGATTCTTCATATACTTAGAATAAAAGAAATGAGTGCATGATGGTGTTACATCCAGGTCCTTAACCTTCTTTAATTGGTCCTCATCAGGGGCCTAATTTTCACATGTACAGCAAAAAGAATATGCCAAAAAAGATACTTCTGTAAATAAACAATATGCAGTGTCCACATATTTAATGCAGTACATTAGGATAATTCCCACTGGGGGCCCACCTTACCTGAAAACATAAAACAGACAAATATCTTAGCTAATGCATATAGTATAAAATAATCTGTTCATGTCACAGGACTGGAGAAGACATTCATGCCTATAGTCTGGCTAAGGCTGAAACAATGAAAGTTATTTTGGAATGAGGACAGAATCATAGGGACTTTTGTGTGTGTATGAACTTGATATACTGTAAAAATAAAAGTATTGTTCTAGTTTCCTTTTGTCCCAGAAGATCTACAAATGGCAGCTTTTTGAATTATTGTAGTTAAATGTGAAATGTTGAATTTTTTTGCCCTTGGTTTGTGGGTTCATCCCCCCTTTATGTACAGTATATTCAAGGAAATGGTCAAGTATGATAACAGAAATGTTCTGAAAAACGAAACTGTAGAAGGATGGAAACAAAAATTAAGACAGAATACTTGCATTTAGGTGTAAGAAGTTACTTTTTTTGCAGAGGTCAGCTGCTAATGTCATTGCAGGTCTATACTGTCTAACAAAAACGCAAGGGACAAATTGACAGTGATGTAGAGTTACTAGAGAAGTGTTACTCTGCAGTTAGAAAATTGTTTGACTTACAAGCAAATGCACTAGACTTTATTTTTTTGTGATATATTTTTGGATTTTAAGGATTGTATTGCAATGAATCAAATGCATGCAATATTGTATTTAATTTTGACATATTTTAAAACAGATCTCTTAAAACAGATATCTTCTACCTTACCCATCCAGCGAGCAGAGACAATAAAAAATAAAAGTTTATTTGAATTTGCCTGTCAAATAAATGAAAAAAGATCAGCAGTGGTTGAGCATGCTGATTGAATTAAGGATGACGTCCAAAAAGTACTGTTTGCTAATGCTGTCATCTGAGAAGCCGCTCGGTGAAGGCATTTGACCTTACCCCCTTCGGTCTAGCTACCATAAAACTCCAGGCATCCTGGAAGGAGGCATCATTACTGGCTCAAGCAACCTGCTGTATGGAGCACCACTAGCAGTGTCTGCAACCCTGTGACTGTCCAATTGTTGAATTCCCACATTTGGGACATACAGCAGAGAGATCTATTTTATTTTTGCTTGTTTTTCATTTGTCTATGGCCAATAACTGGGATAACCTGGTTGGTGCCCCAAATTTCTTTTGCTGTCAGGTGACCTGTCATTTCCAAAACCTGGCCACAACTGTGACATACAAAATTAATTTGATCTTTTACTAAATTAAGGTCACCCTGATTTCATTGTTTTATGGAAAGTAGGATAGTTTTTTTAGAGTTGTGCAAGATGGGATGGCATGCTAGTAGTGTAGTGCAAGCTATCACAATAGATAATAGAAGTAATGTTCCATTAAGTGTTACCTCAAGCACTACTATAAGCAGCAACATCTCATCCAGTATAACACCAGACAGTGCTATAAGGGGATTAGAGATTATTATGATTCCAAGACAGTCTGATAAATTCAAGATTGTTTCACAAAAAGGTCAGAGCTGGGGTCACTTCCAAAACCTGTGACCAAGTGAGGCAAATATCTGGCAACATCCTTCTGAATGGTGAGCTTGTCCTACAGATACATTGTAAGTTTTTTGAATTAAGAAATGTGTGATGCACAATTTTGATTTGGGTTAGACCATGTTTCACTCAAATTGATAAAGAATGCATTGTATCGATATTTACCATCTGTAAATTTTATCTCATTTTGAACAATGTCTGAGATGATCTGGTACTGCACTCTGTTGAAAGCACTGGTATAACAATGATATGTTAGCAGTAATAAGATAGATAGTGTCACAGACGGCTGGGGTTCTTACCCGGCCGGGACGCCTAGAAGGTCCGGAAGGTGGCAATAAAAGCTTCCGGGTCAGGAGGACACAACCGCCCTGGAGCAGGAGAGGACCACGGGAGAGGAGGAGAGACTTTCCAACTCGTTGGGACCTGTGGCCACCGCCAGGGGGCATCTTATGCCTCCTAGAACCTGGGAGAACATTACTTCCGCCACACTTGGCAAGATGGCGGAGGAACCTGCCAGGGACGCCTGGTGTGCTTCCTGGGCAAAGGGCAGCACTTCCGCCACACCAGGAAGTGCTGCCGGAAGATCGTCATCAGCCACCTGGAGTACATCCGGGTGGGAATAAAAGGCGCCGCCTCCCAGCAGTCTGGGAGCTAGAGTCGGGAGAGGGAGCAGGACGAAGCTCCCAGGAGGAGATTGGCGGCCAAGGACAGAGATAGACAAGAGTTCATTGAGGTAATTGATTGCTGTGTGCATCGTGTGTTGTTCGGGACTTTATACCTGTGTTTATTTAAATGAATAATAAACATGTGAATTTTATAAAGATGTGGTCTCCGACTGGTGGTGTCCGGGCAAGTCTCACAATAGGTAGTAATAAGGAAAGTTTAGGAAAGTTGGCCAGGTTTTGTTTGCCAATACTTTTGACTTGCATATACCCGATATGATAATGATTTATTTATTTTAATTTACCAAAATGCACATCACTTTAAACAATACATTTAAGAGTTCAGTTCCCAGTTATGACTTGGTGGTTCAGAACAAGTCATGTAACCTGTGAAAAGTACCATATATACAGTATTAAAAATTGTAGCATATTATAGTACTGCATTGTGAAATCATTCTGAGGTGGTTTGCTGTTAGAAGTGTGCTATATAAAATAAAGATGATTGTCTTATAGGGCAGTCTTTTTCCTGCATCTCTTAATCTTTTAGACTCTTCTTATTCTGTATTTATAATCCTTACGTATTAATAAATATTCCTCATATCTAGTGGAGATGCACTTGGACCTGAGGTGGGGAGCAGCTAATTGACTTTTTCGCCATGTGTTTCCCTTTCCATGCCCAGACTTAACACTGTGTGATGCTTTTCTCACAGTCTTTCTTATGTTTCTTACAATCAAAGCATATTATAGTTTAATAAATAATACTTACTTTAAGTTATGCTATGCTCAATTGGAAAGGTAATAAATTAAATTATTTCATGCTTATCTCTAAGACATTCTTCATATACAGTAATAATATAGAACTTAATGTAGCTACACATTTCAGCAGAAAATTGAATTGATTTTGAACACAAGAGTATTATCAGACTTAGTCCATTATATCACTTTATATTAAATAAAGGCAAAAAAACCAGATGTACTCAGTTATTCATTTACTAGCAGCATTTCTTCCAATGACATAATGTCAAAGGAATTACACTTTAAATCACAAAGCTGCCAGTTGAATCCTTTCTTTTAATTTACTGTCTGACTTGAATAAACCACATAATCTGACTGTGTTCAAATTGTAAAAAAAAAAGAAAGAAAAGAAATAACAAAAAGCATGTTGGCATGCGTGTGATCATACACATTGAGCTTAGGTGGACTGATTGAAGAAGAACACCGGATGGGCTAATGATGGGAACCACACATGTGATGTATTTATCTGTTTGCCCTTCGGTTTGGAAAGACACTGACTGCGCCCTGGCTCTGCCCATCAGTCCACAAGATAGCACTGATGCCAACTCCAAATCTGTGTTTCTGTTCCTTTATCAAATTTTAAGAAACTTTTATTTTTTTTATCTCACAGATGCACGTAATAGTTACGGTCAACAACTGGCATAAAACTGCTAGTCTTTTATAGAGTATAGAACTTACCTTACCTATCATAGATCCAGACTCTTTATCCTTTTGGTGTGTTTTAATTCTCTTTATAAACAGTTTTACTGTAGTTTTGTGTAACTGTTTGAATATCACCTTATACAGTATGTACATCCATTCATAATCTGGGTTTACAATGCACAAAAAACTCTTAAACCTCAAAACGGAAGCCTGCTAAAAAATACTTTACAGTTTACCTATTTTATTTGACAAAGAATATTCAGCCACCTTCTACTCATCACTGAAAGTAGTTAATCAGCTTCAGAGGTAAAGAGCTTACTCCAGGCAAATTGGGTAAAGCACAGGAATTAACTCTGAACAGGTCACTACTCAGATTGCAGGATGCTGTTCCCTGCACTCCCATCCCAGGCCAGAAAGAGTCTCCAAATAACATACTTTAGATATATTGGGCATGTGATACAAGAATTAGAGTATCCAGAGGAAAAGAAATGGCAAGTCTCCAAATCTGCCAAAGCTTTGAGACTTTGGTGCTACTCACGGCACCACAATGCTGCCATAGGGACCTACTTGAAAAACGGAAATACAGGGATCTCTTGATTAGTGTGGCTAATTAATCATCGATGTCCACCGCATATATCAAAACTGCATTAATCAAAGTTAAAATTAATGGGAATAATTATAATGAATCCTGGAAAAATACAAAAAAAAGTTTAAAAATGTATTTTTTAAGGTGCCACATTTCTATATTACATTACATGTTTGTTTAAAAATGAAGTCATTAAATTAAGACAAATCCAAGTAGATTGAACATTTACTATTACACAAAAACGTATCAAGGTCAATTGAACAGTGGGAGCTTTTTTCTTATCTTCCATAAATTTTGCGATAATAATCAATTTGTTTATCTAAACCATGACGAACGTTCATGTTTCTCTCTACATTTTGATCTTTCTCTAGTACAAGTTCTTTTGCCTTCTCAAATGTCTTAAACAATACTTCAAGTTCTTTGACTGTGATTTCTTTGGCATATTTTCCATTTCTTTGGTTTGCTTTTCTTCTACTTCTTCATATGCCTGCTGATGCTTGATTCCAAGAGGATCTTCGTTACTGAGGTCTTGAATGTGATTCCAATGATTCCCGAACATTTTCTGAATCAACATCCTCAAAGCCAAAGGCTCTTCCAGTCGTAGCAATATCATGAATATCGGGATTAATAAAACCACCAAAATCAGTTGCACATTCAGGCAAATTATTCTGCTAGACTGCTCTCATACGGCTGGCCGTCACTTCTTCCCAAGACTCGTTTGTAACTGTTTGTTTAATATTGATTTTCTTCCATAATTCCTCTTGAGTGATTGGATCATCTCCAGTTGTAGCTTGAATTGCCTGGGCGAAAGTTCTTCTAATATGATAAGTCTTGAATACAATCTGCACATTACTACTGTATTTAAATCATTAAGTGAGGTGGGATGGCCAGGGGCATTATCCAATATTAGAACTTTGAAAGCTAAATTATTTACCTTGAAGTATTTTTAAACTTCGGGACAAAAATGCCAAGTTAACCATTCTTCAAACAAATGTTTAGTAACCCATGCCTTTTTATTTGATTTCCAAATTAATGGAAGGGATTGTTTGTTACAACCTTTAAAAGCCCTTGGATTCATTGCTCGATAAATTAGCATCGGCTTTAATTTGAAATCACCTTCGGCATTACCTCCAAGTAAAAGTGTTAAGCAATCTTTAGATACTTCATAACCGGATGAGGTTGGTTCTTTTCTTGCTAAAAATGTTCTTGTTGGCATTTTTTTCCAAAACAGGCCAGTTTCATCTACGTTGAATATTTGACAATTATCATATCCATTTTAGTTAATTATTTTCTTTAATTCAGCAGGATATCTGTCTGCAGCATCTTTATCAGCACTTGCTGCTTTTCCTGTTAATTTTATATTTTTCATTCCGGTTCGAGATTTGAAATTTTCTAAGCAGCCTTTGGTTGCTGAAAATGTTGCAGTCACCCCTTGGTATTTGTTTTCTTTAAGTGTAGAAAAAAGGCACAATGCTTTGAGCCTAAGATTATTGCTGTCAATAGGAATGTGCTTCTGATTACAATCTTCTAGCCAAAGAAATAGTAAATCTTCCATTTAGATCATTAATGGACTTCTATTCATAGAGCACTGCATACTTAAAGTTGCAGTTGCCACTTTGCCTTGTTCCCACTACTCAGTCGCTTTGTTTAAAAAGGCTTGATAGTTGTCTCACCAAAGCCTAGAGCTCTTCCAATATTTGCTTTGCTTTTGCCATAATCAAACCACTTAATAATGTCAAGTTTAGTATCCAAAGTAATACGTTTTTATTATTACTCTTTTTCGGGGCCATGGTTATGAAGATTAATGCTTGAATTTGAAAAACACGTGATGACTTGGGGACAGCCTGTAAGTGTGCACTGTAATACATATGTATGTCTACGCACCACGTGCTGACAATAAACTGAGGTATTGAGACTAAGGCTGAGGGTGAGTTGCCAACGTTGGAGGAAGGATTGCAGCACAGCTCGATATTTGCTTGCCATTTTCAAACTTGTTAAGCCACACTATTCAAATTTGATCCTCATATATTAATTATAGTCACAATAATTTTTTGTGCACTAATTAAAACCGCATTAGTCAAAACCACATATAACAAGGGATTTCTGTACACAAAAGGAACTTGAGTAGATCATTTTGGGTACATTGTGTCACCATTGGTACAACTGACTTGGATGCACAATGGTTAATGATGGTCCAAAGGGTTTATCCTGGCATCCAAGATGTCTCCATGTATGACACCATTGCGATTCTGTATTACCAGAGTCTATCTAAGACATTTCTCTATAATTAGAGTGGTGCTCATTTAACAAAATCTGTCAAGAAGCTGCATGAGATGACTCAGTCATATGTGACCTTACACAAGCCACATATCTCTTTCTAGTTTCCTTCAAGGGTTCAGTACAATAGTTCACCTATATATTTCTTTCTAAAGAGTGAAAATCTTTAGAGCTGTTGCTTTGTACTACAGCTTGACCACCTTCTACTAAAATCTTTTAACATTTTAATGCACTGCTTTCCTAATAGGTACTATGTCTGAGTGACTAAAACATTGAATTTTAAACCAAAAGGTTACATGTTCGTCCCTGAATAGGCTATGCAACCCACATGTTCACCATTTATTGCAGTGTCTGCAGATGTATAACATACTAAGATAGATTAAATGCAGGAAAAGACAATATGAAGCTATTTATACATTTGTATTGTTATAGCTTTTTGGAATATATATTTTATCACAGTGATTTACAATTAAAAAAACATAATAAAATACATCATTCTCTGAGATTACGATTAGATTTAAGGGTATTTTGCCTCTTCTTGGAGTATTTTCACTCTGAACAAACTAGAAATGTTTTATCAGTCCATAAATTCCTGACAGCCACATAGGGTTCTTATTAGCAAGCCATCGAGGATTCAAAAAGAAAATTAATATGTGCTTCTTTAGGTTAGATGAGGTCAAAAAGAAAAGCTTCTGGGGATGCGCATCTTCAAGAATGGCAGCATCTTTGTGGCTGATGAAGACTGATGGCTGCTCCCCTTGCATAAATCTAACTCTGAGGGCTAGTTTAGGGTAGCGGAAAGTGCATTAATCAAACACGCTTTAATCACTGCCTGACAGCTGGATAAAGGACATGGTATTGCTTGCTAATAGATCTGACGTAGTAAAATGATGTTTGCAGTCAGTGCAGTCCAGCATGGACAGCTTTGATATAACTACATTGGTTTCTTGTCAGAAAATATCTTTTACTGAAAAGAAATAAAAGCACAAAATACCATTTTCCTTGACTGAGGGAATGACATACAGTTTGCTATTGTACTCTGTCTGTGTCTCTGGGCTGATGTGAATTTACTGTAGGTGTCTTCAATTTTTGTTGAGATATATGAATCTAGAAAACTACATTAGAGACAAAACTAATTTCTCTCAATCTGTTTTTCCATTGTGTTTTAGTTTTCATAGTAAACCTTTTAAAAAACTGTCTAGAAAAGACAAGAGCATCATTTATACATGCAATATATTTAATATGAGTGACTGATAGTAAAAAGAAAAGGAACGAAAAGGCAATGTGCTTGTGCAAAGGCTAACATTGCTGCTTCACAGTGCTTCAAATCTGCCCTTAGACACACACATATGGTTCAGACCCATATAGTCCACTTACTCGCTGACCCTAATTTACAGCAGAGGGAGTTAATTTCAAGTTTTTTTTTCTTTTTACACTCTTATGGGCAAACTAACCCATGCGGTATTCATGTCTTTCACTAATTATGTTGTACTGAAGATGCCAGTGGCTCAGACAAATATTACCAACTTCCAAAAAAAGAAAGATTAATTATATGAAAAAAGAAAGGAAATGTTTTCATTCCTAGAGTGTTCAGGAGTGTTTTTGGATTAAAACTAGTAGTAGTATTCATATCTGGGAAAATGGACGTTTTCCTTTTTTTCTTTTTTTTTTTTCTTAAATATTTTTGCCCATGTTCAAAGCTCTTCTCTCTTCCTCTTGGGTATGGATTGAATTCTGTTTTGTCAGGTTTTGTCTTTTTGTTCCTGCTTTCTATTTTAACTTTCTGCTTTTATTTCTACTTCAACAAAATTACTGCATGTACTCATGTATAAGTTGAGTCTTGAAACCTGAAAAATCAATCATAAAATCAGACCCCAACTTAGATAGATAGATAGATAGATAGATAGATAGATAGATAGATAGATAGATAGATAGATACTTTATTAATCCCCAAGGGGAAATTCACATACTCCAGCAGCAGCTTACTGATAAAACCAATATTAATTAAAGAGTGATAAAAACACAATGCAAGTTAAAAAATGCAAGGAGAAAGTGCGACTCAGGTATAACAGTCTATAATCTTGTATAGTGTTAACGGTTACCACCCCGGGTGGAACTGAAGAGTCGCATAGTGTAGGGGAGGAAAAATCTCCTCAGTCTGTTAGTGGAGCAGGAGAGTGACAGCAGTCTGTCTCTTGAGCTGCTCCTCTGTCTGGAGATGATACTGTTCAGTGGATGCAGTGGATTCTCCATGATTGACAGGAGCCTGCTCAGCGCCCGTCGCTCTGCCACGGATGTCAAACTGTCCAGCTCCATGCCTACAATAGAGCCTGCCTTCCTCGCCAAAAACGTTCAAAAATACAACACTTGATTTTAATTTTTTTTTACATGTTCTTGCTTCCTCCAATCTCACACAAGTTTCTCATTCACATCGAATTTTGTTGCAGCAGCGCAGTTACCAATTTCTTTTGCCACTTCAATGACTTTTAATTTTCTTCTGATTTTAGAAGCCATCGTAGATAAGGGATGCTCATATGATAAAGGTGTATGAGGTGTGAGATACAAAAAACACAAAACAGTGCAAATGTTGTTTTGTAATAGTTTGTGTATTACTGTGTGGTCACGTAGGCACAATACATAGAAAAAAATGCAGTGTGCTCCGTGGTTCCTCTCTCAGGTGAGTGTTAGCATATCGTAATCTCTTGAACCAATAGCGTGAGTTTTCCAGATTCGACTTATACGACCAACATTATAAAATTATTCGGTAAAATCAAGCCCCGACTTATCTGCGTGAGAACTTAAACGTGAGTACTCGTATATACGGCAAAAAAAAAAAAAAAATAGTAAAAGGGTGCAAAAGGTAAATTAGTTATTTTTCTCATTGAAATGGTGCAAGACCATGGTCCTCCTGATAAATGACACAGAGATAAATATACCAAACCAAAATATTTATATAGCCTATATAATCCCAGCTGTTTTCCTGTACCAGTATCTGTGATCAGATGGAAGTCGATAAATGTAAGGAAAACATGAATTTTTAGAGACTTTTCTATTAAATAAAGATCTTCTTATCTGTTGTATCCAAGAAGGAGATGCAAAGATCAAATGATGAGTTTTATTTCTTAAGCATTTAACTCTTTCATCGACTGTATTGTTCACATAAAGCATTTCCTCGACAAAATGTTTACCCAAGACTCTTGAGCTATCAAAACTGCTTCAGGAACTTTCCAATCCAAAGGAAGAAAGGAGGACATGGTGTGATAAGATGTAATGCATGTTATACAGCTGTGTTAGGTACATTATTTCAGTTATTACAAACTATAATATTTTGCATTTGTTATAGTGAACCAAGGTGTTCATGTGTCAGTGCTCCTTTAGATCCAGATAAATACAGGATGTCTGTTGGAGCCATTGAGGGAGTGATCTCAGCTGTTATTTAATGGAAAATCCATAACAATAAATTTCCTGCTTAGCTTTTAATTCCTTAATAAAAAAACAGACATCCAAACTCCATTTCCAAATGAATAAATGTATCTTAATATCTGTCCACCAAAGAGCTATTACTAACTCCAAACTTCTGATATCCAATGTCTATAGGCAGATTAATACACCTTGTGAAGGCACATCTAGGATCACGGGGTTGGCGCTGAGCTTAAACCTGTGCGGGATTGGGGCTGAGCTTAAACCTGTGCAACAAAACCCAGTTACTCAGAGCAGGCCATGGAGTGCTACTGTGAGTGCAGGTTTTTTTCTTTTAGCTGGACTCATAATCAGACATAAATATTTGCAATTTAATAGGTGTTGTTTAATTAGACTTAATGTTTGCCTCCTTTTACAGTCATATTGTAGCTTATGAATCAATTATCTATGTGGTCTTTTTCCTGTAGTAAACATGAGCACTCTTTTTTGAATTTTTAATCATGTACCTGTTATCTTGTCTGTCTAAACAATTGAAAAACTGAGGAGTTCAGTTCAATAAAAACTGTAAGTTGACATCTAGCTTGCCCTGCATTGGAGTTGCTTTATTGTTTGTTGCATTTAACCAAGCTTGTTTTAATGCAAATTGCTTGAAATTTAAGAAAAAATAAAAGTAAAATAGTAATAAACACAGCAGAATGTAGTAACGTCTCAAAATGAATATGTTTCTGACACTTTATGAGATTAGCAACAAAGGAAGTCTGCAGCTAGCCATAAACTGTGTTCTAAAGAGCTGTGTAACAGGATCCTTATCACAAGGTGCAACTGTCATATTGCTTAACAGGAGGCAAGGTTAAAATATCTGCTTCTCTCAGTAAATACTTGGTCTCGGAATGCAGTTCCTGGGCATGTGGACTGACACTCTGTTTGTTAAAATGATGTCAGTGCCTCACACAGTGTGAAGAAAATTCTCATTACTTGGTGCAAATTGAAGTCTGATTTATACTTGATGTACCCATTCTGGCAGATGTAGGGACCTCACATGGTTTGGGAATGCTGAGTTTTTGCTGTGCACTGTACACAGACTTTTTCCTGACTTTATCCAAAACAGTAAAATTTGAGGAGAGGCTCATGGCAGAAGGGAGGCGATGTAGGTACCTGCATGACTCCCCTCTCCAATACCCTAAAATGAAGACATGGAAGGAAATTGCAAAAAGCACTGGACAAACTGATAACAGTATGTTAGTAAACCGAAAAAATGAAGGAACAAATTCATCAAAGCCAAACAGAAAATTAATGGGCAATACTACAAGTTCCTTGCTCGGTGCCACCTGTATGGCTTTGCAAACTTTGGAAACAATAACAGACAGAGTGTAAAATTCAATTTATAGCTTGCAGATAAACTTTGCTGCATAGATATGGAGGCTACAATATTAAGAATAACTACCAGCATCTCAAACTGGGCTTGAGTGGGTGCCAGAATGATGAATGAAAGTGACACAACAGGTCATCAAAGTTCAAGGAATGCAAGCAAAAGTATTTGAAATGCATTTCTTAATCATATAGGTCATGCACTTGCTTAACTAGAATATTATACTTGCCCTCCCTTAATGAGTCTGACACTCCACTTTCTCATTTCTTTTCTCCCTTAAACTCTTTTTCCATCACCATTGAGTCTCATTGAACAGAGCCATCTTTTGCTAGACAGTCGTGTAAAGAATGTGTTTCCTCTGTTGTGAGTTTGCCAGATATATGACATTGACCAAACACTAACCACTTACTGACTAGAAGAATATTGACATACCAATTAAAATGGGCCAACACAAAAATGAATGCATTTTGGTTGCTGGAAGTGTGTGTGCCTACTGTATGCAATAGCTTAACATAGTAGAATAAACAGAGCTTAATAGCATTTTCGAAGAAAGCAACTACCACTGTCATTAAGCACATATTCTGAAATGGTGTCTGGAACTCTATGACCCATAAGATAGCCTAATTGTCAGAGGGGGACATTTTTTTGATTTCCTGGGCAATCCCGTTACTGATTGTTGTCATGGCTGTCTGCAGGATGTAGGTATTTGCTCTCTTGAAAAGGAGTCACCGCTTTGAAGTTTTGGCTGGTTGAGTATATCCATCCATTTTCCAACCTGCTGAATCTGAACACAGGGTCACGGGGGTCTGCTGGAGCCAATCCCAGGGCACAAGGCAGGAACCAATCCCGGACAGGGTGCCAACCCACCACAGGACACACACAAACACACCCACACTAGGGCCAATTTAGAATCGCCAATCCACCTAACCTGCATGTCTTTGGACTGTGTGAGGAAACTAGAGTGCCCGGAGGAAACCCACGCAGACACGGGGAGAACATGCAAACTCCACACAGGGAGGATCTGGGAAGCGAACCCGGGTCTCCTAACTGCGAGGCAGCAGCGCTACCACTGCGCCACCGTGCCACCCTGGTTGAGTATAGAAATAATACAAAGTTGTGATAACAGAACTGCTCCTTCCTTGGAGGATGTTTGTATTACTTGACTTGGAAATTACATGTCTGACAATATTGGTTTCTAATCAGCATATCTGTACTCATTCATGGTTGGTAACAATACATTTTGTTAACTTGTGTTTTCATTAATTGTTAAACCCAGGAAATTTAGATGTGCCATTGTTTAAACCGATTGTCCAGGACTGACAATGGCAGGGACTGAAGGAGATTTAAACTTCTGGGCAGGAGAAGGCAAGAGGGAGGGACATTCCTCTGAGAACGCTGCCAAGACACACGGACAGAGCACAGGGGCTCGCAGGCAGATGAGGGTAAGTGGCTGGAACAATGTTAGGAACAAGGACGGCAACACTTACTTCCAGGGAGGAAAAGACAGCTCCACAAGGAGACACCGGTTGTGGGTCCAGCAAGAGAGGGAAGCCGCATGAAAGGACCAAGCAAAGCTGGCAGACGAGAAAGGAGGCGTGCCTAGATCACAGCAACACAAGGAGCCCAGAGTGGAAAAAAACGAACGACGAAGAGACACTGACAGGGATTCCATGATTTTGACAAAACCTCTGTTGGGAAACGAGTGTCCGGTGAACAGAGTGCATCCGTGGACAGTTGGACAATTAGTTTTTGGGTTAACACAGTGCGCAAAGTGGACTCTGCACCACTAAAGGTTGTATCCTCCAATCCTTGTTTTTAATGGACTTTTAGAGTTTAGACTGTGTGCTTTCTTTTTAAAAAAGGCATTTTGTTCCTGATATTGTTAGATTTTTTTATGTTCATTTATCTTCTTAATGTACTTTATATTGTTCCACGTCACAAAGCAAAAGTGATCTCAAATTGGTTTAAGGAACATGACAATAAGTTCAGTGCTCTTCGATGGCCCTCCCTGTCACCTGATCTGAATCCAATCTTTTGGGATGTGGTAGAAGAGGAGATTCACACCATGAGTTATATTACAACCCCTAAAGTATGAGTCACGTAACTGCAACTTGAAAAAGTGACATTCAGCGTAAGCAGACAGTTTATTAGGTTATGTACTAACAGAGAGGCATTCAGTCATCCCTGCTTTAAGAAGGAGCTAATCCATTCTTAAAAACACTCTTGTAAAGTGAATTTTGTAATGCAAACACCTAAATACAAATAATGGATAAAGTAAAATGCTCCCTGGCTCCCAGAATTAACCTTCATTTTTGTTCAAACAAATTCAAACTACATGAAAATGAACTCAGCTCAGTGTATTGATAGCATTTGTCATCAAACCAGACCCCAATAAGGCACTGCCCCTCATTTAATAATATTTAATAAAGTCCTTTACCTCCACCTTATCATTTCTATTTTCACATTTAAGGAAATGGCATTTCATATTATGTTGGGCTTTTCATGTAGTTCACAATCTGTTTTAAAGCTATGATGCCCAGGACATGTAATAAGGTAAATAAAGCACAACAAGTGGACACGCAAGTCCACCTCACTCAGTGGAGTCTAGTGGATCAAGGCCGCCATTTTTGGCAGGCTGCCATGAGGACTGCATCTAAACCTGGCATCAACTCAGAGAATGACTGACACTCAGGTTTTTAATGAGGTTATTTTGGAGTGTAGGGCTTATGGTGTACAGTAGACTCACCCAAATTGCCTCCAATCTCATACACTTAATGCTGTTTGGTCAGAGACACTGCTTCAATTCAACACTTCCTCCCCCCTTCCCTTCTTTATCTATAACCTCAGGCAAGCAGACAGCGTGAAAAAAAAACAGGAAGGAGAAAGAGGTACTCTTTTAACTATGTATTGTAATACATTTTATTATAACTACTGTACTGCCATACAGCAAACAGAATGTTGCTTTGTAAACCAAGACCCTTCGACTTGATAATGTTTGATGTTCAATTTCAGGTGGCACAATAACTTATAGTTGCATTTGATTCTTCCTGGTCAGTTCATCAGGCAAGCCGCCTTTCTTCAGGTCATCATCTGTTCTGCTTTCATCAGGATGCAACATGGCAGAGAGAGAGCATGCATATGTAGCTCCTGATAAAGACACACACCTGCTTGGGCCATTCACCAATGAACAGCTCATCCCCCAGTTTCTTTGTTTAGGTAATTTGTGGCCTTCCTGTGGGGGGATGGCTCATGTAAGTCCAAGTCCATACTCCATCCCCTTTTCCATAAATGTCACATCCTGAGTCAATCTTAAAGACATGAGGTGGGGAGAGCTGGTTAGGTAAACATTGATGCGCTGCTGTTCTCATCGATAAGTGAAGCATGCCTCTTGAAACACTATATGATATTACATTTGGTTTGCCTAGCTTACAAATAAAGACATACAGTATATTTATCAAATTATATGCAACATATACCATTACAGCGGTCAAGTACTATCTGATTGTGATTGGATAACTGAAAACATGTGGTATTGCCAGATGTAAAGGGTTCTTGTAAAAAATAAAAGCATTGTTCATTAACAACAATTATTTTCAAACAGATATTAAAGTAGGAGAACCAAAACTTAGTGTGGTTACAAGCAGAGGCTGAAACCAGAAATGTTCTCCATGATTGGGGTGTCTAGATAAGAGGGGAACCAGAGTTTAATCATCCCACATACTACGTTTAGTACCTAGAATCTACTAAATAATAAAACTCTAAGGTCTATCTGTGTGTATGTGTGTGTGTGTGTTTGTCAGGTCCCATAGAGCAATCTGATTGGTCAGTTTGGCTTTGGTGTGACTGGTTATTTTAGCTTTGGTGAGGAGCAAAGGCGTAGGAGACATGCTGAGGTTTGCTATCAAAGATTGGAAGTATAGTATATTGGAAGTGGACAAAGATACGAGTAAGGGACCTCAAAATGACAGAGTCTGAGAAGCAGGCTTTACGAGAATGCACTCAAGTGAAGGTCCTGCAGTGAAGAGAATAAATAAACACATGTAGATGCTGAAGAAACTTGTATCTGGAGCAATGAAGGTACACTTTGGACAATAAAAATCAAATATTTTTAAATTATTCAGTTACCTGTCTTTAACACGTAACATGGCTAGTTCATTACAAAGCAAGAAATATTGGGAGTTGGCAAGCTGTGTAAACCAAAAGCTTTAGTTTTTAGTAAAAACATATAGACATTTTGCCAACAAACAGCCTAATGAAGAGGCTAGCTGCACAGACAATCCCTTTTTGGGGCCTTTGCCAAAGGTAGGATTCAGGAAGGCTTGTGATTTGTTGGCTGTGCATATAAAACAGGTTGAGGCAGTTGTCGATTAGTTGTAAGGATGCAGCTGTTAGCAGGTGTTTTTTAACAGCCTCTACACGACCTTTAGTGACTGCACTTAAACAAAAGAGCTGCAGGAAAGCAACCTAACCAGCTCAACTAGGCTGGATGACCGTCTCTCATAAAAATAAAGTTGTCTACAGATATTTGGAAAGTTGGTTGTCAGTGAAATGGAATGATCTCTAAGTATAACACACAGAATATTCTGTGAAAAAAGACAAAAATGTCAATCTTATTCAGCAGAGAAAATGTTTGCCATATGAGGAAGACAGCAAACAAATAAAACAAAGCAGAGAATCCTTTAGGTAGGTTGTTTTCAGTAGCCTGCTCCCAAACGAGAAAAGAACATTTGTCTTTCTTTGTCATTATTAAACCAAGGGACAACAAAGCAATCGCTGGAGTTTTGTACCATTTCTTCAGCCCTTAAAACATGATGTTCAAGATGTCATGTACAACCAAGTGAACAGACATTTGAGTAATTGCAAACCATAGCAAAACATGGCAATACACACCCACAACAGTTATGGATGACTTCATTAAAGCAGAAGATTTCAAATCACAAACCACACAGGTTAGATTTGTTTTCAAAATCATTAAAACTGCTAGATTAGGAAAGAATCTCAGATATATGATGATATATGAGGCGGCATGGTGGCGCAGTGGTAGCGCTGCTGCCTCGCAGTAAGGAGACCTGGGTACGCTTCCCGGATCCTCCCTGCATGGAGTTTGCATGTTCTCTCCGTGTCTGCGTGGGTTTCATCTGGGTGCTCCAGTTTCCTCCCACACTCTGAAGACATGCATGTTAGGTGCACTGGCAATCCTAAATTATCCCTAGTGTGTGTTTAGGGTGTGTGTGCCCTACGGTAGGCTGGCACCCTGCCCGGGATTTGTTCCTGCCTTGCGCTCTGTTTTGGATGGATGGCTAGATGGATAGATGATATATCAGGGATCCTCAAACTCAGTCCTGGGGGCCCACTGTGGCTTCAGGTTTTTGTTTCAACCAGATTAATAATCACTGATAATAACCGATTACTGATTTCATTTAATCAGCTGGTATTTTTTTCTCTTATTCTACATTCAGAAAACTACAGCAGCACGATTTTTACATTTATAAGACATTTAGAAATATTTCTATTTTTGCTATAGATTTAAATGCTTAACTTTCTTTTGTTGATTTCATTATATTTTGCCCTTTCTCTGTGCAGTTTGCTCCCTTCATTGTATCTTAATTATGACAATTAAAAACGAACAGAGCAGACACCCAGGCGAAGAGCATTGAATAACGAAAGGCTACAACTACTTTAGCGTCAGACCCACTAATTAGTAAATAATGGATTAAGTAAAACAATTAGATTGCCAGGAAAAATAGAATGAAAATCAAGATGAAAACATTGTTAAAAAGAAAAAAACACATTATTCCCATATACTACCAATTTAATACAATTTTTTTTGACCAAACTTAGTTTTGTAATTTCTATATTGTTCCCAAAACACAGAATCAGGGAAATAACAGTTCACCTAATTTGGCCTACAGTATGTGTATAATTAAAAACAGAAGCTGGTTGGAACAAAAACCTGCAGCCAAAGTGGGTCCCCAGGACCGAGCTTGAGAACCAATGTGATATATGATATAAAGCTATATAGCCAAATCTGTGGGCAAAAAGATTTTTAAAGAATAGATGGGGATATAAGTCCAAAATTACGCTGAAACCAGACATTACAAAGACAGAAATAAAAGCATGAAAAATTGGATGGCTGAGCACTACACACTGGTTAGGAGATTGTAGAAGCACATGCCCCTCGCACATAATTAGCTGGCTGCTGCTAGCCAACATAAAATGAGAGGTGGAGGAAAGTGTTTCACTTGAGGGATGTGAACAAAATAAAAGAAAGAGTGAAGTAGTGGAGTGAAACCACCAGAATACTGATGCTCTGCTGCTAACAATAAGGCTTCAGAAGCTAGCAAAGTCAAGATTCATCATGTCATTTGCAAAGCAGAAACTTAGTCATTTCTCTGCACCACATCTTTCAGTTTGTTATTTGTGTGGTACATATAGTATTAATAATAGACTGGATATGCCTAAAACGTACATTCAGGTGACTCACTGACAACTGGAGCTGCTGGTCCCTCATTAACACTTTACCTAAGCTTCTTGTTATCTTAGGTAAGCTCATTAATCTCCTCTTCTATGGCTACCTCCAGTCTACCTATGGGTCACAAGTAAATATTCCGAGTTTATGCAAGCATTGTTAATATCCCACATCTACCTTAATGTCATGAGCTTTTATTTTTCTGTACAATTTATATGGTAAAATTGAAAATGTGTCACCATAGTTTTTGTTATTAAGAGTAGTTGTACCCCACACCTGGTCCTTCTTTTCCCTGCCCCTGCTACATACTGAAGAATTATGTCTTTCTCAAACTGAAATCTTTTATAAATACAGCCCCAGTGATCCTAAATGTCTTTTTTTACAGGAGACTATTGTTGGTAAACTTATTAGTCTGTGACAATGTATGCATATTACATAATGTCTACGACAAGGAGAGAATTTTGAATTGTTTGTTAGTTCATTTAGTAAGATAAGCTTGATCCTCTTTAGCATGAAGTGAATTATTTACTGCACTGAAGTGCCATACACTGCTGTAGCAAAAGTGCTCTAAAGTGTGAGGTGCAGAGGATTTTCAACCATCTCCAACCTGTGGCTTCACCTTCATCCATGCTTAATAAGCTTACTTTTCATGATACATCGGTTTCTACAGTCTCACGAGACTGAAGCTGAAGGTCCGTGCAATGATATCTCAAAGGAGAGAGGAGGTTTAATGTAAAAGTGTGAGAAGGTAACTTATCCTCTTCAAACTATTCACACTTCAAGTATGAGTAATTTAAAAATATGTATTTTTAGCTCAAAACCCAGCCTGCTAACACCTACTTTATTAACAGTTCATATGTATGCAGCAGCAGGGAATCACTGGTACTCCAGCCTCTCAGCAACCTTGTTATATTAAAATTCAAGCTTTTATCTTTGCATTTTGATACTTTGTCTTTTAAATACCATAGCCTTGTCTTCCATTTGTTCCTGCAATACAAGCTATTTGGTAATCCATTGTACCATTTGCTCTATTTTTCATTCATTTTCAGCACTGTAATGGCTGCAAATACTGGGTCTTGAATCAAATGAGACCCCATACTTCTTCTAATAGCACAGTCCATATGCATTCATTTCTGTGTGGGTTCATAAAAATCCAATTCCCATTTTCAAATAAGCTAGGCAGGCAGAGCTGAAAATGCATCTGCAAAGAAATGGAGGAGGATATCACCTCAATTATTATGCACTATGTATGGCCCAAGATTGTATACATCCGGAAAAAAAAATCCATTAGTCAGGCAGACACACAAAAATGTAGCATAGTTATGGGATGTTATAAAGGCATACAGACAACCAGGAGGATGTTTTTACAATGAGGCTAAAATGAATTGGGGAGAAGTAGAAACTTGAAAAAAAATGGCTTTTGTCCTGTGAAAAGCCATTTCATGCAACTTTGTCATACAACTATGCTGCATCTACGAAATAATCAAGAATAGCATCACAATTAAACCCTGATGTTTTCAATATTTGAATGTACAAAGTAATTTTCTATACACAATATTTGTAGTTTTTATTTATTTATTTTTTTTACCAAGGGCTAATATTACTGGCAGGTAGTGTGGTGAACTGATTAAAGGTTTTGGAAGTAGGACTTCAAACCCTGTGGTTGTGGGTTCAGATTCTGCTATGGGCTGAGGGTGACCAGGAGAAAATCACATCCCCAGCCTGTGCTCCAATTGGAAAACCAAAATAAATGTAACCCATTCTATCTCAGATGTCGTAAGTCACCTTGAATAAAGGTATCAGTGCAGTAATTAATAATAGTATTATTAGATCACTGGAGCTGCTTACTCTTAAACATGTCGTATACAGTTGCACAAAAGTAAAACATTCCTGCTAGAGAGAGATCATTTCCAGCTTTTCCTAATGATGTGGCTTTTGTTGATGGTCTTTGCAAAACACAATATTACAGGAATGTGTATTGTTTTGAACTGAAATGGGTAATCATTATTAGATATTTATAACTTGTTTATGTCATTCATTCAGTTATTCCTTTTTGTGTTTTTCTTCAATTGTACTTTATGTTCATACTTATATTTTGTCATAGCCACAGGCAGACAATAAAGTGCGCTTATCTTTAACTTATTACAAAACAGCAATGACGTTTACCGGCTGTACACATTTAGGCAGCCCATGTAATGAATTAAATTTTCTTACTTTTGTGACTGTTTTGTCCAGTGGAAACAAATAACTGCCAGTACTAAGTTTTGGAGGCTTCTTAAAGAACTGGGGGTCCCTATTAAGGACACCTTCTCTTCTTCAGTCATATGTCCCATCTTTTGGCTAGAGCTATTGTCAATAGTTTCTGCTGTGTTCTCTATTTTCATAAAGTCCCTATCTATGCTGTGCAGAGCATGTAAGTTAAAATAATATCTATACTAATAAAAGGCAAAGCCCTCACTCACTCACTCACTCACTCACTCACTGACTGACTCATCACTAATTCTCCAACTTCCCGTGTGGGTGGAAGGCTGAAATTTGGCAGGTTCATTCCTTACAGCTTCCTTACAAAAGTTGGGCAGGTTTCATTTCGAAATTCTACGCGTAATGGTCATAACTGGAAGCTGTTTTTCTCCATTTACTGTAATGGAGATGAGCTTGAAAGCCGTGGGGGCGGAGTTTCGTGTGACATCATCACGCCTCCTACGTAATCACGCAGTACGTAGAAAACCAGGAAGAGCCCCAAAAAGCGCTGATGAAAACATGCATTATATAATTGAGAAGGCAGCGAAACAATAAGAAGCGAGCGAGTGACATATACAATCATATTCATGAGTTCTGCTACTTCGGAAACAAAGCACGATGTAAACCTAAACTTTAAATTAAGTTCATAGACAGGCTGCCGCTGGTGTTTGTAATTTAGTGCCTGCCCATATAATGCCGTCCGTCAGCGGCAATCCAATAGCAAACTGCCACTAAATATTCATGGGTGAAGGACGGTGCTTATGCAGAGGAAGATGAGATGGTCAGGGTGGTGTTTGGCACAAACTCGGCGAAACTGCGAGAGAAAGTTTTAAGTGCCAGGACTTCGGTAACATTAAATACAGCCATGGACATAGCATGACATGGCACCAGCACAGCTGGGAAACTTCGATGCATGTACACCGAGCGGCTCACGTGAACTGACGCAGTGCACAGACAAAAAGCAACAGTTCCAAAGAGCGCTGAACAAAAACCGAATTACACAATTGAAAAGGCAGCAAACAAATATGAAGCGTCTGATACATACAAGAATATTCATAAGTGTAGCTGCTGCGGAAACAAAGCACACGGTGGAAAAAGTCAATGTCCCGCTAAAGGAAGACAGTGTAAAAAAAAACCCGTGCATGCAGTGTGTCAGGTCTCAGATAAAGAAGAAGACGAGCTGTTTATTGATGCAGTAAGAAACGAATCGATGAATGAAACCTGTCTTCTTTACAACAATTGACAAACACGGAATGTAACTTGATCACAACACATCCTACAAATACGAACCTGATTGAAAGAAATAATGATAATCAAATCCTTGATGACAGCAACACTCAGTAACACTCACAAAACAATTACTGTATATTGACAGTCATGTTACATTATTTTTAAAATGTTCCCTTTTCTTTTTCATAGCTTCTTTAACACACTACTTCTCCGCTGCGATACGCGGGTATATATATATGTATATATATGTATATATATATATATATACCCCGATCTACATACTCGAATAATGTATACTTAATTCGCCATCAATGATTGTTTTGGTAAAGCCATACTCAGTGTATTCATTAGATGAACGGTAAAAAAGTAAGAGCGAGGGGAGGATGACTAATTGAGGCACGCAGGCAAAACCACAATAGCACGTGGGCTCGATGTACTGTAGTGTGCGTCAACTCTATCTGAATTGCGCGATCACATTTGAAAAAATATATCTTTTCAAGTTCTATTTAGTCCATATGTGTCAAACTCAAGGCCCGCAGGCCACATCCGGCCCGGCGTGTAATTATATCCGGCCCGCGAGATCATTTTATATACTGTATTATTGTTATTAATGGCCCGGGGATATGAAGCGCTGGTAACACAATAAACTACAGATCCCATAATGCAGCATTTCAGCTGCCTTGCCGAACACTTACCGCGTTAATCAAGTCTAGCTTATGATGCTGCAAGTTATTGCGAAGCTAGCCCACACGATGCCGAAGAGAAAAGGTGATTCTGAACATAGAGCCTTTAAAAACCGATGGGAGGCTGAGTATATGTTTACTGACATTGCCGGTAAACCCGTGTGTCTCATTTCTGGAGCAAATGTGGGTGTAATTACAGAATTTAATCTAAAACGGCACTATGAGACAAAACATCAAGATAACCTGAAAGACCTGAATGCAATGCACAAGATACAGAAAGCAGAAGAGTTAAAGAAGAATCTGACACTTCAGCAGACGTTTTTACCCGTGCACAATCACAAAGTGATTTCAAGTGAAGCTACTTTTATGGGAGACACAAATGCACCAGTGCAACTTGCCCCACTTTCCCTGTTGCCAAGTAATGTTGAATCAAGTCGACACTACGGTGTTCCCAAATACGCACTTTGTTCATAAACTGAATGATTTGATTTGTTATTGCTGAAAAGAACAAATTTTATTTATGTTTCCAGGTTTTGTTATGCACCATGTTCATATTTGAATTTGTATAATTTTGACAGGATATATTTTTATGGAGAGCAAAATCTTTTGGGATATTTAAAATTTAAGTTTATTTTTTATATAAAATTACATAAGAGTAAAGAAATTTGAATGTTTGTTCTTTTAACATTTACTTTATTTCTAACTTGTATAATTTAGACAGGATATATTTTTATGGAGAGCAAAATATTATGTTATTTAAGGTTTGAGTTGATTTATTCCGGAATAATATTCTGTCGACTAAATAAAAATTCCTTCTATTTAAAATTTAAATAGAACTTCAACATATACGATAGTTGTGTGTGTGTGTATATGTACAGTATGTATATATATGTTTATATATATGTGTGTGTATGTATATATATATGTATTTGTGTGTATATATGTATGTATATGTATATGTAGATATATATATATATGTGTATATATGTATGTATATATGTGTGTGTGTATATATATGTGTATATATATATGTTACGTTATTTTCAAAATGTTTCCTTTTCTTTTTCATTGCTTCTTTAACACACTACTTCTCCGCTGCGAAGCGCAGGTATTTTGCTATATATATATATATGTATGTGTGTATATAACTGTGTATATATACTCAGCAAAAAAAGAAACGTCCCTTTTTCAGGACTGTGTATTTCAACAATAATGTTTTAAAAATCCAAATAACTTTACAGATCTTCATTGTAAATTGTTTAAACAATGTTTTCCATGCATGTTCAATTAACCATAATCAATTAATTAACATGCACCTGTGGAATGGTCGTTAAGACCTTAACAGCTTACAGAAAGTA
>JANRMT010062854.1:4808316-4824665 GCA_026402145.1 Polypterus bichir lapradei | reverse complement strand
TATTTCAGTTTTTCTTTTTTAATAAATCTGCAACAATTTCAAAAATTCTTTTTTTTGTCTATCAATATGGGGTGCTGTGTGTACATTAATGAGGGAAAAAATTAATTTAAATGATTTTAGCAAATGGCTGCAATATAACAAAGAGTGAAGAATTGAAGGGGGTCTAAAAATTTTCCGTACCCACTGTATATGAAAGTGGGTTTGGCTTTGCCATTTGCAGCTTTATTCATGTTTAAAGGTAATATTACTAATAATAGTAATAATAATATATTTTATTAATATATATTAATATAGAACCTTTCCCATGCTCAAGGCACTTCACTCAGTGACAGTAAGCCTCATAAAAAACAGCAGGTACATGTAACATTGATTAAAAATGTTTCCAGAATAGAACACTAAAACAGATAGATAAAGGATATACAAAGGCATTAAAAAGAATACAAGACAATAAACCAAAGTAAAATACTAAATTCCATTCTAAAAGAAAGACTAGCAAATAGCATCATTTCTGATATAACATACAAATTATACTGAGCATCTGGATAGAGAGGAAGACTTAAAAAGGAGGTAGAATGTCAGGTTAAGTTAAACACCTTCCTGAACATGGCAACATTTATATAGTCTATGGTGGTGAAGCTGAAATTCAAGCTCTTTCCGAGATTCTCTATGCTACCATTGTCATTTACTTCAAACATGACCCCAACATCCCGCCTTGCATTACGTTTGCAAAGATTTGCGTTAATCTACAACAACCAGTCTTCAGCCACGGTCAGCTGTACGTGGCTTTCTCTAGGGTTAGATCTTTCGACTCATTATCTGTCGTCTCCGGCAAAACACTTATCACAACTGCGTCTTTCAAGAATTATTTCTTTCTTTTTGATTTCTGAATTCCTTTCTCACTGTTTTCCGTTCCTATTCTTACACGGCCGTATGCTACAGTGGACGTCGGCTAGTTTATTTATATAGCACATTTTCAAACAAAAAATGCAGCTCAAAGTGCTTTACATGATGAAGAAAGAGAAAAAAGACAAAATAAAAAAGAATTAAAATAAGGGAACACTAATTAACATAGAATAAAAGTAAGATCCGATGGCCAGGGAGGAAAAAACAAAATGTAGTCTGGTGCGAGACCATTTAAAGCTTTAAAGGTTAATAATAGAATTTTATATTCAATCCTGTAAGACGCAGGGAGCCAGTGGAGATGAAGCAGAATGGGTGTTATGTGCTTGCTGTTGCTGGTCTGTGTTAGGACTTTTGCAGCAGACTTTTGAATTAACTGTAGCAGTGAAAGAAGATTTGAAGGGAGGATTTGAAGATTTGTAGGGAGTTACAATAATCGATGCGGGATATGATAAAAGTGGGGACAAGTTTCTCAGCATTAGAAAAGGAGAGGAATGAGCGAACATGGAATATGTTACAGAGGTGAAAGTAAGAATGTTTCTTAATGTGATTTATGTGGAAGGAATAAGAAAGGGAGGAATCAAAAATGGCAAAAAGATTACTTTCATCTGGAGAAGGTCTCATGAGATCACTGTCAAGAGTGACTGAGAAGGAATTAATTTTCTTAAGTTGCGCTTTAGTGCCAATTTGCAGGAGTTCAGTTTTGGTATGCATCTACAATATTTATAGGTACTGTATATACAGTATATTGGCTAAGATCCCAATCTTCAAATGTAACATGTTCTAAGTAGATTTTATATTTTCTTTCTTTCTTTGAGTCAATTTTACTTTAGGGACACAGGCTTCATTACATCTGCCATTAAACAATTGTGTATATGATTCAATACGTGTGCCAACATTTCAGTATATCTATACTCAAACCATATGTTTTTTTTCTGAAATGGTCCCTCATTCACAGCCAAGTAACGTGTTCCATTGGTCCTTCCAGCTTCCACAATATAATCTCAGATGTGGGTAAGTAGTTTCATCCAGTACAAATGGAGAACGCAAAATGTTTATTCTCGCAATTGTATACATTTTCAGGTATGCCGTATCTATGAATATGTTATTGAGGATTGAGCCACCTTCTAGTGTTCTGCTATTTACTTGCTGCTTGTCCAAAATGTGCCATCTCTCGTGTTCTCCATTACCCTTATCATTTGATGCTGGTTATGTACGTTTTAATTCAGTTATTACTATGAGACCAGTGAGGAAGAAAAAACATTAACTGTAATGATTATAAGTATTTAACTCAAGGACTGTATTTTGTATTAATCATGCTGCGGAGAGCTATATGATTTTTTACTTCTATATGATTTGATCTTCATTTAGGTAGAAAAGGAATTAAGTTTATGCACAAAATTATGTAATTAACTTGCATTCTTTTATTAGAAAATGCTGACCTCTTGCTACTAACAGAACACCCTGTGATATTATAAATCAATGTGATCGGTTTCTGAATTCTTGCTTAAAACAATAAGAAACATGTCCCTTATGGATTAATAAATAAGGATTTATTAATCTAACCAGACAAAATCTAATGAAGATATTAAAGCTATAAGAATGTAATTTCTTTATAACTAATGTACTGAACTATAAGAAACTGCTTTAAACTAGTCTTGTATCTGTATGCTGATAACGACATATTTTTAGGAATGTGAGTGTCCTGATAACTCTTTATTTTGGTAAGAAACTGGGCACTCCTGCATGAACAAGCTAGGGGATAAAAGAGAGAATATTTTTCTTTTAGAGCAGTCTGCCTGAACCCAAATCAGTTGCTCTGAGCGGGGGGTTTGGGGCGCTCCAGTGTCTTTGGAGGCATGGGGGGTAAGGGGACTGCAGTCTCTCTAATTTACCAAGAATAAAGAAATAGCTTTTTATTTTATATTGGTTTCCATTTCTTTGTCGTTCCCGACTTTCAGCAACCACACCAATTTAAGTGATTTTATAATTTTAACTATAATAAGAGGAGTGCTGACAGTTTTTCAGATTTTACCATTTTTTTCTTCATCATGTCTAGTGAGACAAACACATTTACTAGATGTCTAGATAGGAAAAGCAAATCCAAACACATCTCTCCAGTTTTGATGTCACTACACTGGTTACCTGTGTTATTTAGAATTGACTTTAAAATACTGCTTATGGTTTACAAAGCCTTAAATAATCTTGCTGTATCCTCTGTCTCAGAATGTCTTACACCTTACACTCCAAATCGTAACCTTAGATCTTCAAATGAGTGTCTGCTTATTATCCCAAGAGCTAAACTTAAAAGAAGTGGTGAGGTAGACTTCTGCTGTTATATACCTAAATGCTGGACTAGGTTACCAATAGAAATTTGCCAGGCTAATATAGTGAAGCACTTTAAAAAACTGCTAAAACACATTACTTTAACATGGCTTTCTCATAGCTTCATTTTATCTTAATCCTGATACAGGTACTCTGTATATGCATTTAATTATCAATATCATTCATGGTAGGCTCCGAAATCCATACTAACCTCTACTTTCTCAGCTGTTCTTTTCCCGGTTTTCTGTGGTGGCGATCTGCTCCACCACCACCTGATCAAACCACCGTGATGTCCCTACATTGATGGATTAAAGGCCAGAAGTCCACATGACCATCATCATCAAGTTCTTCCATGTGAACCCTGAATACCATGAGGACTGATTGAGGTAATTTATTTTAAGTAGAATGCCTACATGGGGCTGAGTGGTCTCGTGGTCTCAGAATCCCTGCAGATTTTTTTTTTCTCCATCTGTCTGGAGTTTTTTTTTTTTTTTTCTGTCCTCCCTGGCCATCAGACCTTACTTTTATTCTATGCTAATTAGTATTGCCTAATTTTATTTTTTAAAATATTTTATTTTTTTTCTGTTTTTTCATCTTGTAAAGCACTTTGAACTACATCATTTGTATGAAAATGTGCTATATAAATAAATGTTGTCTGCAGAAGAAAGGCAATTCACACTTGTCAGCAGTGTTTCATGTCACTAAGAAGAGCAGGAGAGTGTTTATTGAAGTAAAATGGATTTGCAAATATGTTTTGAGTGTGAGCTGCAGGAAAAAGGCAGCGATTCACCCCCGAGTACCAGCATTTAATGATATTGCTTGTAATGGTATTAGGGGGTCTTTCATGTAAAAATATAAACAAAAATATCATCACATTTTCTGAATAGAATTTCAGGGTTACAACAACATCAGCATTGTCAGTGCAGATATTTGGAATACGTCAAAGAAGGAAAGGAGCATGATACATACTACTATAATGAAACAATTCATAATTTGAAAAACACAACCATTGGCAGTGTCCACAGTTCTTCTGGTTGTGATACCTTTTTCTTTCTCGTATATGAAATGTAGGGAAAGTATTGTAATCGTCCAAAAATTTGATGTTGAGATTTTAATTAATCTCGACGTTTTAGACCTCCCCGAGTCTGAAAATACCATATTTGGAATTATGTCTGTGTGTGTGTGTGTGTATGTAAGCACGATAACTTGAGTACGCTTTCACTTAGGTCAACTAAATTCTGCATACAAATATTAGGTACAAAACCTAGATTTCTGTCAACTTTTGGGCTATTTCCGCTAACCGGAAGTGGTACTTTACCTTTTACTTATGCAGTCCAATTTATTCAACTTTACTTTTGTAATAATTGTTCAATATATTATTAATTTGATTTGATTTGTCGTTGATGGTTCTTTAATATACGTAATATATAAAAAATATAATCATTTTCTAATCATTGTCTTGCGGTTTACTCCTCAAATATCCATCCCCATATCTGAGTATACGAGAAAGTCTAGGGAAGACCACTCCCAATTTTTTCTGAAATAAATAAAAGTATTAAAGTTTGTTTTTAACCTTTGATTTACATCATGCAATTATAATACATACTGCAACAAGCATCTGCAATGAAATCAAGGATTCATTTAGACTGATATGTTTAAATCCGCAATTTTTACTTTTACAATAGCTAAAAACTAATTCCTTTACCTATTTATGCATATTACAGTTTACACTTTAAAGTATTTTTAGCAAATATGTTGTCCTGCATTACTATATGTGTCATTTAGATTTTTGTTTTCATTTTATTGTTTAAAATTATAAGATTTAACAAATATTATCAATATTTATATAGTTATTCTGACAAACGATTCAGTGACTCTTAGAATGGGATTAATTATGGTAGGGCTTAGCTTTAGATGAATATATTAACTAAAGAGAACTGTGCTAAATAAATTATGCAGTTTAATAAACAGACTAAAATGGATAAAATGTTATGAACTTTGTCCTCAACTTGCTTGCTTCCATTGCCAACAAAAATTGCAAAAACATTATGGCCTTCATCATTCATTACTCATAACTGCAAGTCGGGTTGTTTCCATCATATGTAATTCAATTATTTAGTTCTGACTGCATTTCAGTTCATTTTGTCAACATGGAGATAAATATTTGATCCCAAGCCCATTGCTTATCTGTCATTACCGGGCCAGGGAGCCACTCTTGTATATAGCATGTTTAATTACATAGACGTGCACCTGTGATAAATAAGAGCACAACTAGTCATTATAATCACCATTCCTGTGCCAGCTTTGTAGCTGGGAACTTCCCAATTGTAATTTGCCAAGAATGCATCTATAGAAATATGCATATTACTATAAATTTCTGTTCCTTGTTACATTTTGATTTAGTATCAATACATACTTTTTGGAAATGTTTTCTACTAAAGGAATCATTCAATTAAGGGCAGCAAAGCAGATTTCCAGGGAGACAGCAATTAATTGATATCAAAAGTTAGATGAGCCAACAGAGGTAGGTCCAAAAGTAAGCTTCATATGCCACAAAACAATGATCTGTTCAGCCAAAATCCAGCAAAATATTTCCAGGCCTGACCATGAGATTGTGGTCCAGAATGTTGAGTTGGAGCTTTTTCCCCCAACCAAGGCCAAGAACACAAAATCTGTATCTGAATTCTCGCTCATCCAGTCAAAGGCCTACAGACTTGGCTTCATTTAAGTGATCTGAGTCTTCATAGTGGCTTGTTGACATTACATGCATTCTTAAATAAAACAAAAGATCCTTTTTATTATTTTTTATGTACCGTAATTTGCTCAGCCAGCATTGAGAGATGTGTTCATATAATATCAATTAAAAATATATTTAAACTTCAGAATTGCATCAGTAACCTGATATTAGATATTAGTCAAACTTGAAACTGGCTTGACAAATGCTCATAATTCAGCAACATCTGATATGGTCTCACTAACACCAGGCCCTTATATATGCAGTGACTAGAACCAACCATCAACATCCATAGAGTGTTTCACCCACATGGAAGTCTAATAAACCAAAATATGGACCTTTGATACAAAGCTTTCCAATTTAGTTCCAGGACTGGCAAGAAATAAAAATCATGGAAATAACAATATATTATTTACCCTATGCAACTCCAAGCACCTCACACCGAGATAAACAAGACTTGAGCTGGGAGAACTTTTTGCCCGAGTTGACTACGGTGGTGGGGGGGATGGGACAGCAGGCTGCTTGCTGCTTGTGCTGATCGACACATTTACAAAAACAAAAGATGTTAATGGAGGTACGAAGGAATTTAAGGTGACCCAGGATTACAAGTTTTTTTGTAAGCTTCAGGGATTCTGGTGTTAAGTTACGTCTAGTTGTAGGATATGTCAGATTGTCAACTGAAGCTACTGATCTTGTCGCTGGCCCATGTTAATTTACATGATCAAAATGTCAAATTTGGAGACTTCATGCCAATTTTCCACCACAGTTGAGCTTGCCCCTTTTTTTAAGAACCAATAGAGTGCTGTCTAAACAGTGCAGGTGCTGTAGGAAAGATTAACAGGTACAGCAAGTTCAGCCACAATATCTGCCCTTTTTACTTTTTTCCATTCCATCACAGTACATAAAAGCAAGACATCACATAGGCGAGCCACTCTTCTGTTTGTGTGATCCAGATCACCTGTGTTCCTTGTTCATCGTTACTGCATTAATGAAAGTTTGGAAGATCATTCATTTGTTGACAAAACTCAGTCAAACAAAGCTTGTCCCTACAACTAAACTCAAAATTAAACCTACCTGATTTTGTTGGGGTGAGAATGGAGTAAGTCGCTGGGTATGTCTGACTTCATGGGAGCAAACCACCCACTGCCCTTGACTTCCTAAGATTATGTAACTGGAGGCTACGGCTGAAAATAGTCATCTAGTGTGGAAAAGAGAGAACCAATAGCTTTTAGAAAAGTTTGCTGTAAATGTTTAATATCGGAACATTTACAACAGATTTTTAATAGAAAGTATTGCATTCTGGTATATAACAAAAATTAAAATCATTGGTATAGTGTGACAGAAATATATTGATTTGCAAGTAATTTTTAAAATACTGAAGTACCCTGTAACTTGGGGCCTTTTTGAAATGATCTGCAAATTAACGGACAGCATCAAACAATTCTGTTTTATATGATGCGATCCATTTATTTCACATTATTCAAATTGTCTTTAGGAGTGACTAAGGCTTTAAAAAAAAACTTACAAAATTGCTGTGCTTAACAAAAATCCAGCTAGGGACTGTATCCATTCATATTTTGCATATTTCGTTGTAGAAAGCAGGATTTAAATTTTAATCATAAGGATCTTCTACTTTTACATGCTCATTCACGCAAAACTTGATCTATAAAAGATTTTCCATTATAAATATACAGTAGCTAGTGCTGAACTTGAGCTTGCAAGGGGACAGGGCTATGATTTGTAATTCAGCACTAGCTGGTCTGCGGAGAGGTGGTTTTTAATTCATTCTCTTATGCCAATGTGCTGGCATAATTGCTTCTAGACTGCAGTTTTAATTTGCTTTTTACACAGGCCCTTCTGAGTGCCAGCTCATTTTCACTTGAATCGAGATTATGACAGGAATGTTTGGTATGTGCCAGAGCACAATCTGAAGCAATTTCCTATGCTTATAATGCTTGTTCAGAAATTTCTTAGTTTGTAAAGCAGGATTCTAAGGATAGAAATTTACTAGAGACGAAGAACTGAAGAGCACAAATGAAAATATTAGACTGTAATATCATGGTGGTAACAGTGTTTTATTGTGAGCTCAGTTTTCCACTAAATGGCTTTATTGCTTTAGCATTTTGAAATGCCACTTATAAAGCTACACCTCACACACTTTAGACATCACTATGGCACAAAATTCAGCATCATATTTTCAAAGATAAAAGATAGGCTTAAATGCTAGTGCAGGCAGCTCAAATTTGTAACATCACAGAAATGTATTGCTTGCTCATCTGAGCTAATTAAATGACCCAAAACTTGATCATTTTGAACTATATTTAATGTATTAAATGTGCTATATAAATACATTTTATTGTTTCAAAGCATAGATAAGGAAAGAAGGAGATATGTATAATAGATATCAGTGGTGTATGGTGAATTTTCTGCTAATACTGGTAGAGAGTTTTCGTCATGGATGTATTGTATTTTGGTCTGGCTCTTGACTGCATCTTTTCTGCACAGCAAAATTAGCCCTGAGCTAATCCTAAACCTTTCTAATCCACTTATCTACTTCAGGGTCACATGGAGCCAGTGACTATTTCTGCAGTATTAGGTGTGAAGCAGGAACCAACCCTATGCGTTATGCTTGGACTATATAATGTACCAGTGGAGTACTGTGGGCAGTTCTGGTGAGCACACTAAAAAAAGACATAGCAGCACTTGAAGCTTTGCAGTTAAGAGAGCAACCAAGTGTATCCCAGGACTTAAGGACATGTCATACCCTGACAGACTCAGAGAATTAAACCTTTTTAGTCTTGAGCAGAGGAGTCTGCATTGGGGACATAATCCACATCTTCAAACTCCTCAAAGGCATTAATAAAATAGATCCAGCTGAATTCTTTTAGCTTAAGGATATGTCACATACTCAAGGCCACCAATGAAAATCTAGGGTAAGTACATAGAGGACTGAAGTTATGAAGTACTTCTTTAAGCAAAGAGTTGTGGGTATCAGGAACAAACTAACAAGGCAGGTAGTTGAGGAAGAAACCTTCAAATCCTTTATGAAGTATCTGGAGGAGATATTGGGACAGCTTAGATATCAGCTAAGCAAAAGAACTTGATGGATTGAATGGTCTCCTCTTGTTTGTCAAGAGGCAGAGCATTCATCTTGGGGGATTTGGATGTCTTAGATTACTAATGTCTTTTTATTTTTTTGAATGGAAATGTACTTTTATTGGTGTAAATAATTTTGTACCATTTATGTCTCTATTTTGTTTATCTATGAATGCCCTCATTTTGGTCATTCCATCATTAGGACAGCTTGTTGGGGGCATGTCCTCTGAGATCGTGAACCATCCTTAATAATGCAATGAGTTAGAAGGTCTCCATTTCATGCACTTCTCTATTAAACTTTATGGATTCTAAAAGATTTTTTGATCTGCCTTTTTCTTAAATCAACCCTTGCTTACAAACTAATTTTTGGTGTTAACTTGTTCCTGAACGTTTGACTTTTTTGATTCTCATATTGGTTTTGGTAATGATGCGGCAGTCTCCTCAGTTTTAACCAATTTTTCTGGCTTTGACTATGTCTTTTCTCCTGATGTCCTTTAAAAAATCTTTCTTGCTAGCGTGCCAGCATAAGAGATGTCAGTCCATCACAGTATACCCTCAAATATATAGACACACACTGCCATACACATTAACAGTGAGCCAGTTTAGAATGGCCAAGTAATAACCTGTGTTTATTGGCGGGGGGGATTTGAGAGAAAAAACTGAATACCTGGAAAAAAAAAAAACCTTAAATAGGCATGTTGCCCACAGCCATAGTGTCTTTGTCAACCTAGGACATTGCATCAAAGTGTATAATGCAGTTTATTCAAGCCATTGACCAATTAATAAAAAACAGTTCAAGTTCATTGAATAGCTATTAAATAATCCATAATAAAGTCCAGTGCTTAGTTGTGGAAATTAAAATCTTTCAGGAAAAAATAAATTAAACAAGGGTTAAAATCCAGTATAAAAGGCAAGAGTTAAATCCCTCCTTCTCTTTCTTTCTTGCCCCCTTCCTCAGCCAGCAGATCTTCACAGAGGGGCAAAGACGCCAACAAGCACAGTTCCACCTCTGGCTCTTGTTCCAGCCACCTCATTTGGTCACTGTTGGGACATTAAGAGTCTCCATTGTTCTGCCACCTTCCTTAGGCCTGAAGCACTCGATCAGTCTTGATCCTCTGTGTTACTCAGTAGTAGCAACCCGCTTCTGTAGTGTTGTTCCCCTCACTCCCTCATAGGGCCTCTTGACTGTTTTGCCTCCAATCCAATGCACTATGGCCCTGACTTACCTGCCTCATCTTCACTCTCTTTTCCAAATTGTCTCTCCTGATATTACTCCCTTCTGTCTTTCTTTATCAATCTTTTCTTCACCTATTTTTTCCTGTGTTCCTACCCTGACTCCTTTTATACTTTTTTGGATACAGATGCTTTGCTTAACAACCCATGGAGTGTCAATGTGGAACCGCTGAGCCGATGACATCTGCACTTTATCAAGCAATTAGCTTGTTCCCACAATGAACACCACGCAGCCGTACACCCTCACCCACTGAGCTTAAGGTGCACTATTTTTGGTTTAAAACCCTGCACTGCCATGGACACATAACACACAGCACCACATAGACACATGGACAATGTGATTAAAGTAGGTAGGGAGTCGCTTATACACCAAAGATTTGTAATACTTTATCAATAGTGATACACCAAGCTAGCACCATGAAACATTTAAAAAAAACCCTAAAAACTCACTTTCTTAATTTTCTCTTTTTGTAGCTACATTTTAGATCAGGGGTCCTCAATCACAGTCCTGGATGGCCGCAGTGGTTGCAGATTTTTGCTCCTACCCAATTGCTTAATAAGAAGCACTTACTGCTCAAGTAACAATTCTGCTTCACTTTAGTTGTCTCGCTCGTTAAGATTTTGAACCCTTATTGCTTATTTTAGTTCTTAAACAGCTGTATTCTTGGTTTTTAATTGCTCCTAATTAGCAATAACAAGCAAATGACAAAAAAGAGAGCAGCATTTCTCCATTTAGCTTGTTACCATTGACACCTGTGTGTATTTATCATGCACTATTGGGTTTAATTAAATACTTGGAAGGAAAGTGAAGAGAAAAAAGTGAAGGACTGAGAATTACTCATCTATTTTATCCTTTAAATCATTTGGATGATGTTTAGAAAGGAGAACAAAATCTAGGATATGAGAATTACCTGATATAGCAGAGTTAAAGCATTAACAAGCCATGACATTCAATTATTGGCAAGAATTGCTTTCTAATTAAGCAACCAGGTTAGAACAAAAACCTGCAGCCACTGCGGCCCTCTAGGACTGTGAAAGAGGACCTCTGTTTTAGATCTACTCCTAATATACTTTACATGCTCTGGACGCTAGGGGTCGCTGTTGCCCCTTTAAACCCAAAAGACACACACTAAGGACACAGGGTAAAGGCAATGAGAAGTATTTTAATTCTTCTTCATCTATAAACAGCGCCCTAAGCATCACAGCCACACTAAACAGGCAAGTAATTCACACAATTCGGGGCTTCCGTCCTTGTGACTTCTTAGTACTTCCAGGCTATAAGGGAAGCATGACTCCCCAGGTCTTTTCTCAGCACCCCCTGGCGGCACCCACGACACCCAACAGGGCTGAGAAACCAAACTCCAAATCCCAGGGGAGCTGCCATTTAGTGTTTTGGGGGAGGCAGTGTCCACAAGTAGCTGCCCTTACCCATCCTTCCATTTCAAGGGCGTCCTGACCGGGCTGAGCTGTCGGCCGTCTCTTACAATGCATAGAATTATCATATTCTCTGTGGATTTGCAAATTAATCTCTACTTTTCTCTGCTTTCCTGTTTTCTGTGGAGGCATTTTGTGCCACCACCAACTGATCAATGTCCTGGGCAGCCACGTGTGGAAAGAAAGTTGATACCCCAACAGTTAACGAGATCCACTGCATTGAATCTCCTGGAAGAAAGCTTAAAAAAACAATAAGGAAACAACTTAAGAGCATTTATGTTAGGTAGAATGGCCAGTGTTTTGATTTGAGGTGGAGGGTCTTTTGCCCATGGAACCCTTGCACATTTTGGGTTTTTTTCAGCTTCCTTGGAGTTTTTTTTTCCTGTCCTACCCAGCCATCTGCCCTTATTATTGGAATAATATTTGAAAACTTAATACCTTTACTACCTCCTCCTGTTGTTGTTGTGGACCCCCAAGTACTTGTAAGAATGCACCATCTCTACCTTCACTCCCTGAATAGTGGCAGTTGCATACCTTGTAGATTCTCTTTGGTGAAGTAACCAGTTCCTTGGGTTTTCTGATGTTAAGATGCAGACAATTATCTTTGCACGAAGAAACAAACTTTTCCACCTGACTCCTATACTCTCTCATCCCTTTTATCAATACACCCCATAAGTGCAGAATCATCTAAGAATTTCTGCAGCTGAAATGGCCTGGCATTATATTAACAGTCTGAGGTGTACAGAGTGAATAGAAAAGGAGGCAGGACTGTTCCTTGTGGTGCTTCTGTGTTGCTCACATCCATATCAGAAATGCAGTCCTCAAATCTCACAAACTGCAGTCTCCCCTACAGATAGTCCATTACCCATTACACCACAGGCTCACCCACCTGCATATCTCTGAGTTTACCCCTTAACAGGGATGGATGGATGGTACTAAAGGCACTGTAGAAATCAAAAAACATAATACTCATGGTGCTGCCAGCTTTTTCCAGATAGGAACAAGCCTTCTGGAGCAGAAAGATAATTGTATATTGTTTTTATATAGTGTCTTTCTATAAAGAATGCCTCTCCAAGGTATTTTTAAATTACAGAACTGTATCAAATTCACTTACATCGACAAATGCATATGAAAGAAATATTTATAAGACATTGGAGAGGATTAACCATGCAACTTTGAAGCTTATAGTTGAGTGCCTTAGTCCCTAAGCCACACTGCTAATTTAAAAATTAACATTTTAAACTACTCATGTTTTAGCCTTACGTTACCAAGCCCTTAATTGGTTATTTAACATAGTACATGTAGACAAACTACAGTGTGCATGTCCAAAGATTTGGTTTGGCCTCACTTTTAAGCCACTTCATTTTCAGATGCTAGCCAACACATGTCCCATTTATAAGGATGGGTGATCAACAGTGAGATAGCTTACACTGTACAGCCAACGGCAAATTAACCCCCAATCTTTCTGGTTAAAAATCCTAAAGTCTGTTATTACCATGACATACTGTATAATAAAATCTCAGACTGCAGGAAGTGTGGTTTGATTGCAGCGTGTGAAATGAGTGCTGTCTACAGCAAGTCGAGTACAGTAACAAACTTTAATCTGATTTTTAAAATACATTCTCGTGTTATTTTCATGTTTAGGAGGGCGCCCTCTATGGATTAGCTGTCAATAGTGTACACAGTATATGTGTCACAAAGGTAATGAAATGAACCCATTCTGCAACCTGTTTGTCTATTGTGCACATATAAGTTATGCTTATTCATCATATGTATATACTGAGTATGCAGAAAAACATTTGGACTAGAGAGATAACATTGTTTGCCACTGCCATCAGCTACAGCAGAATGCTAAGCTAAGTCTCACGGGAAAAGTCTGAGTATGACAGGAAGAGATAAAGTTTGATTTTGCTCTATTCAAATTTACAAATCAATACAAACATATTGCCTGTTTTCTCTGCATGTCCTAGCTGGGCAATGCTTTCACATGCTGCTCCTGAGAATTTGCAAGCAAAGGTAAAAAATAAATAAAATGAAACTGGGGAATACATGCCCTAAATATTTGTCCTTTGCTTTCAGAAATCCATTCACCCTCCAGTCTCACAAAATGTTGCAGTTTTTAGTTTATCTTACATGTTGTCAGTGAAGAATCATAATGAAATGCATAATGATACATAATGAGCATATCATATTATTTATCTTGATTTTTAGAAAGCATTTGATGAGGTGGCACATGAAAGGTTGGGCATCAAATTAAAAGAAGTGGGAGTTTAGTGTGCAGATGGATGCAAAATTAGCTCAGACACAGGGAGCAATAGTCACAAATATAATATGAACATATGTCTAGACAAACAAAATGTTCAACATAAACAAAGAAACACCATGCAATATGCATTAAACATACATACACTGATTAAATACATTATGTGTATATATATATCTATACTAATAAAAGGCAAAGCCCTCATTGACTCACTCACTCACTCACTCACTCACTGACTGACTCATCACTAATTCTCCAACTTCCCGTGTGGGTGGAAGGCTGAAATTTGGCAGGTTCATTCCTTACAGCTTCCTTACAAAAGTTGGGCAGGTTTCATTTCAAAATTCTACGCGTAATGGTCATAACTGGAAGCTGTTTTTCTCCGTTTACTGTAATGGAGATGAGCTTGAAAGCCATGGGGGCGGAGTTTCGTGTGACATCATCACGCCTCCCACGTAATCACGCAGTACGTAGAAAACCAGGAAGAGCCCAAAAAAGCGCTGAAGAAAACATGCATTATATAATTCAGAAGGCAGCGAAACAATAAGAAGCGAGCGAGTGACATATACAACCATATTCATGAGTTCTGCTACTTCGGAAACAAAGCACGATGTAAACCTAAGCTTTAAATTAAGTTCATAGACAGGCTGCCGCTGCCGTTTGTAATTTAGTGCCTGCCCATATAAGGTCGTCCGTCAGCGGCAATCCAATAGAAACACTGCCACTAAATATTCACGGGTGAAGGACTGTGCTTATGCAGAGGAAGATGAGATGGTCAGGGTGGTGTTTGGCACAAACTCAGCGAAACTGCGAGAGAAAGTTTTAAGTGCCGGGACTTAGGTAACATTAGATACAGCCATGGACATAGCACGACATGGCACCAGCACAGCTGGGAAACTTCGATGCTTGTACACCGAGCGGCTCACGTGAACTGACGCAGTGCACAGACAAAAAGCAACAGTTCCAAAGAGCACTGAACAAAAACCGAATTACACAATTGAAAAGGCAGCAAAAAAATATGAAGCGTCTGATACATACAAGCATATTCATAAGTGCAGCTACTGCGGAAACAAAGCACATGGTGGAAAAAGTCAATGTCCCGCTAAAGGAAGACAGTGTTAAAAAAAAAAACCCATGCATGCAGTGTGTCAGGTCTCAGATAAAGAAGAAGACGAGCTGTTTATTGATGCAGTAAGAAACGAATCGATGAATGAAACCTGTCATCTTTGCAACGATTGACAAACATGGAATGTAACTTGAACACAACACATCGTACAAATACGACCCTGATTGAAACAAATAATGATAATCGAATCCTTGATCACAGCAACACTCAATAACACTCACAAAACAATTACTGTATATTGACAATCATGTTACGTTATTTTTAAAATGTTCCCTTTTCTTTTTCATAGCTTTTTTAACACACTACGTCTCCGCTGTGAATATATATATATATATACCCCGATCTACATACTCTCAAATAGATAAGCCACACACCGTGGCGCAATTGTAGAGGCTTTGCCTCTATCGCCTACATCCGAGGTTCGATTCCCGAGTGGGGATGTACTGAGTATGTACGTGCGCTTCTCGGTTCATTTTAACCTTGCATCTCCTTGGTTTGAGACGTATGAAAAAATATGCGGTTAACGCAGAATAATGTTACATTATTTTTAAAATCTTTCCTTTTCTTAGCACAAGCACAGCTGAGAAGCTTCGATGCATGTACTCCATAACAAAAAATAACGCATTTAATCACACTTACAATTCCAAGCAAAGGGGAACTTTTGTCAATGCATGATTTCCTGGTACATCGATTACACTGATGCACACTTCACAGCTACAAAAATGTTAGAGTCGGAATGAAGCGTGTTCCTACGACTGATCGGAGGAAAATTTCATTTCAAAAAACTACCCGAGCGAAGCCTTGATAAAAGCATGGTTTTGTGCACACTGAAAAGCAAGCAAAATTAGATGCATTACAGAAAGCGGACTTTGTGGCTCTTACTGGGGATCATTGGACTTCCGTGACCGTTAGTAATTCTAATTACATCTAATTACAAAATGTTCAATGATCACACTGTTTTAGCCTAATGTACAAAATAATTTTGGCTAAGGTTACTCAGAGTTTAAAGATTAAGTTGGTCAAATTACCTTTTATGTTTCTGACTTATTTTTTTAAGAATAAAAACTGCACTTTATGTTGAAATTTTGGTTATTATTATTTAAAGACAATACCATTCTGAAAATGTACTTAAAGTACTTAAACTACCACTTTATTTTTAAGTCTGCTCAATTTTAACCAGGGATGATATTTTTGTTTCTGTTTTGAATTCAAATGCAGTTTAAAAGCATTTTTTTTTT
>JANRMT010062854.1:4769617-4807535 GCA_026402145.1 Polypterus bichir lapradei | reverse complement strand
TGTGTGTGTATATATATGTGTATATATGTATATATATTTATATGTATATGTATATATATATGTATATATATATATATATATATGATGTGTATATATATGTTTATATATGTGTGTGTGTGTGAGTGTATATATATATGCCAGCAACACTCATGACAATGACAAAACAATTACATTGTCAATCATGTTACGTTATTATTAAAATATTTCTTTTTCTTTTTACTTCTCTGCTGCCAAACGCGGTTTTTTTGCTGTGTGAAGAGCGTGTATTTTGGTTGTATATATATATATATATATATATATATAGTGTGGCATCCGGCCAGGGCTGGAGCCCAGCCGGGACGCTCAGGAGGACCAGAGGAGGGCTTGTACCTCCTCCAGACCGCGAGGGGGCATCCGCCCTGGTTATGTTGGGGGCCACGGGTAAAGGGCTTGGAAGCCCAGCCCTGTAGGGACCTGTGGCCACCGCCAGGTGGCGCCCCGGTGCCTGAACAACCCTAGAGCCCAGCACTTCCGCCACACCAGGAAGTGCTGGGGGGAAGACAACAGGGGACACCCGGACGGCTTCCGGGTGCGCAGCCAGCACTTCCGCTACACTGGGGCGTGTCTGCGGAGGAGTGCCGGGGAGCAGCTGGAGCCCATCCGGGTTCCTATTTAAGAGGCCGCCTCCCTTCAGTCGAGAGCGGAAGTCAGGTGGAAGAGAGACGGAGCTGGAGAGAGGCTGGTGGTGGCCAGGAGAAGGAAAGGCACAAAGGACTGTGAGGCCTGGACATTGGGGGAACGGTGCAAGAGGCACTGGGGAGTGCACTGTAAATATTATAAAATAAACGTGTGTGTGGTGAACTTAAGATGTCCGTCTGTCTGTGTCCGGGTTCAAGTCAACTATATATATATATATATATATATATATATATATATATATATATATATAGTACAGTATTTAATCAGTACATGTATGTTTAATGCATACTGCATTGTGCATATATATACTAGAGGGCTCTGCCCCCCGCTCGCTTCGCTCGCCAACCCCTGGACAGGTGCTATGCACCAACCACTTCACGTCTTTGCTGCTCACGTATGTGGATTTCACTTTCACCAAACAACAAATCTTTTAATTCTCACAGATACGCCTCTTCATTGGGAAGAAACACTACTTTTCCCTGATGGCAACACGAATTAGATGATCTACAAGTCTCCGACTTAAAGTTTAAAGCTGAACAATATCTACATACTTTTGTCATATCACCTATGTCCATATATTCAATCTCTTTTCGCTGTTCCGTTATTTCACCGAATAATAATTTCCATTTGTTAGCGCTAATTTGATCTTTACTATCAATTTTTTGAGACTTTCAAATTTTAGTACTTTCATAATCTCTAACCTTCTCTGCATGTGTATTGCACCAACGTTTTTGAACCTCTTTAAAACATTCTACTTTGTCTTCTACTCTTTGTCTTTAATTTCCGACCCCGCTTGGAGCTGAGAGTGCAAGAACAGTGTCTGACAATAGCATTCACACAAATGAGAAGTGAGTGGACTGTGGGCGTGGTTGTAAATGTTTGAGAGGAGGGGGGGACTTGTCAAAATCTCTTGGCAAAAAGTCTTGTCTTACAGGACTTGAAATTATCTCTCATGGGAGTTGAAATTATCTCCAAGAAAGTCCTGTCTCAGAATTTCCATTTATAATAGAGAGATGTATCAGGGAGAGTATTATTCCGAATTTCAACTGTCCAAGGACAGCTGCATTCTAAGTAGGAATATTCAGTAGGTATATGATAACAATTTTATTTGAATAGAAAACATCTGAAGAAGGATCCATCAAATGTAATGACACATCCACTTCAATGCAGACCAACTGCTACTACAGATACTTAGAAGAGAAATAAATACAAAAGACTGAAAACTGAACACTACCACTATAATTAAAAAGTAACATAAGGGAGCAATATAAACCAGCAGCTCTAACATAATAATAATAATAATAATAATAATAATAATAATAATAATAATACATTTTATTTATAGCACCTTTCCTATGCTCAAATCGCTTAAACAGCAGGGTATATGTAACATTGGGTATGAATATTTCTGCATAGAATACTAAAAAGATAAATATAGGAGATACAAAGCATTAAATAGAATAAAGACAATAAACCAGAGTAAAATACTAAATTCAATACTAAAAGAAAAGCCAGAACAAATGACATCATTTGTGATACTGTATAACACACACATAAATCATGCTGAGCATCTGGACAGAGAGGTAGACTGAAAGAAGGGGCAGAATGTTAGGTTAGGTTAAAAGCCTTCATGAACAGATGGGTATTAAGTAATTTTTTTAAGTAATGAATATAGTCAACTGATTTAATTAATTTCGGGAGGTCATTCCAATGTCTAGACACTATACAGCCGAAGGCCCTGTCTCCCATAGAGTGCAGGTTAGTGTGGGGCACAACAAGATTTCCAGAAACAGAGAACCTTAGTGGGCAAACAGGAGCATAGTGATGAAGAAGGTCACTGATGTAGTGTGGTGCGAGGCCATTAAAAGCTTTGAAGGTTAATAATAGAATTTTATATTCAATCCTGTAAGACACAGGAAGCCAGTGAAGGTAAAGCAGGATGGATATTATGCAGAGGTGGGTTGAGTAGCCAAAAATTGTACTCAAGTAAGAGTAGCGTTACTTCAAAATAATATTACTCAAGTAGAAGTAAAAAGTAGTCATCCAAAAAATAACTGAAGTAAGAGTAAAAAAGTATTTGGTGAAAAGACTACTCAAGTAATGAGTAACTGTGTTGATCATAATAAATGATTTATTTTTTAGAAATGTTGTAATAAAACATTTAAAATAATATGTGCAAATTCTGCTATTTCCAAATAATAAAATAAAAAATGAGTAAAAATAAATAACATCTTTATAAAATAAAGATGCACAAATAACACAAAGTTCCAAATCTCAGTTTTTCACAAGAAATCTTTTGACGGCAATCCCTACAGTAGGTAACATGTATGTTTGAACAGTGTAAACTACTTACAGTGACAAGATAACCTGTACACTGACAGTATAATACTGCATATTCACTTGCCCTCCAAATAGCACAGCTGATAAAAAATAATATTAGAACAAGACAGCTTGTGCACGTACAAGAAGTCTCACTTTATCATGACTGTCTGTGTCTGTGCATGTTTGGTTAAAACGTTCTTGTTCTTCACTCAGTGAAGTGATGGTTAAGCTTCAGCAGGAGTTGGCTGTCATTTTTCATGTATTCTTTTTTTCCCTGTCCGCTGTCTGTGAGGAGTTTGTGCCGCTATGCTGCCACAATTTGTGTGTGGTCATGTGACTGCATGGCTACGTCTGATTTGTCAAACGGAGCTATGTGATTATTGTTGCTACGTGTAATTTGTGAAACGGAGTCATGTGATTACTGTTGCTGCGTCTGATTGGTGAAACAGTTATGCAGTAGATCCACTAGTGGCTTCTCTCTGGCAAAAATATCGCATCTAATTGAAAAAAAGTAACGATTCGAGTGTTGCCCAATGTAGCGGAATAAGAGTAGCGTTTCTTCTTTACAAATGTACTCAAGTAAAAGTAAAAAGTATGGTGCAGTAAAACTACTCTTACAAGTACAATTTTTTTTAAAAAGTTACTCAAGTAAATGTAACGGAGTAAATGTAACTCGTTACTACCCACCCCTGATATTACTGTGCTCGCTTTTGCTGGTTTCTCTTGGGACTCTTGCAGCAGAGTTTTGGATCAGCTGGAGCTGTGATAGAAGATTAGAAGATACACTTGCCAGTATGGAGTTACAATAATCGATGCAGGATATGATAAAAGCATGGACAAGTTTCTCAGCATCAGAAAAGGAGAGGAATGAGTGAACTTGGGATATGTTACAAAGGTGAAAGTAAGAAAGTTTCTTATTGTGGTTTATGTGGGTGGAATTAGAAAGGGAGGAATCAAAAGTGACAACAAAATTCCTTGCATTACTTTAGAAGAAGGTCTGATGAGATCACTGTCAAGAGTGACTGAGAAGTAGCTCATTTTCTCAACCTGCGTATCTTTAGAATCTATAATGCAGTTTATAAAGATGGTAGAAGCTGAAGAAAAGAAATATCACATAACAGAATCAATTTGAATCAGCACTCGGTCATATACGCTTATTACATGCAAGCACGTCTGAGATGCTTCTCCACTACCAAAGTTCATTAACCTGGGCGTATGGTCTTGGGCCAGTCTTTTCAGGGATTCTGTTTTTGTTGCAGATGCCTCTTATGCTTTGAAATGTTTCTAAACAAACTGCTCCTCAAATGCTTTCAATTGCAGGTGTTCGCCTCTCTTGAACCAGCACTGTTAAAAGTACAGCTTCTTTATCACTCATTCATGAATGCTGCTATCAAGTAAATTTATCACAAGAAACATTTTTTTTCCACACATTTCATTTCTTCCAGTTTGCATCAACTCTCAAATCAGAATGAACCATAATTCCTTCTTCAGAGTATTTTTAAAAGGGTTAACTCATTTCTTGCAGACTGGTCATGTCAATCAACTTAGTGCAGAATCACCCAATGCATGATCCCAATTCACTGTACAAATTCGAACAAGACATAACAGAAATTAAAATAAAACAACATCAATGTAAAATGAATAAAAAATAAAATGGAAAAAAAAAAATGAAATTAAAGCATTAAAAGTTAGAGGGCCCCAAACCCCAATACAAACAAACCAAGACAGTCCCAGATTCAAACAAACAGATGTTTATTGCACAAATACCTCCAGAAAGTATCAAAGCATGAGTTATCTTCCTTCAAATTAACTCTACTCTCTCCACCACACTGCTCTCTTCCAGTTGAGTGCTGCTTGTTCTCCTCCTCCCAGCCCCAACTGGATAAGGCAGTGCGGTCCCTTTTATTGAGGACCCAGAAGTACTTCTGGTGCCAGGGCTGTTGCCCGTTGGAAGCACTTCTGGGTCAAACAGAAGTCCCACATAACAGGGGGTACATCTCCCTGCAGTGCCCTCTTGTAGCACCCACGGAACCCAGCAGGGCTGCACTGCCAGACTACAATTCCCAGCATTTCCCACTGGTTCCTGAATGGGCACCAATACTGAGGGCCGCTGCCATCTACCAACTGGAGAGGGGGGCTGGAGAGTTTGGGATAAAAATCCTCCCAGTGGCAGTTCTTCCCAGTCCTCCTCTTTTATCCCGGCCAGGGAAGGTGCTACACACATGTGCAGTTGGGATGTTTGTCCATTTGTCTGGGGCTTCTCACCCAGGTAAGAAACAATCTTCTGTTCTGGCTGGAATGTCCGTCCATCCATTAGGGAAGTCTTGTATGGGTGCGACCTCCTTCCATCTCTCAGCCAGGATGCCTTTTTGTCCATTCAGAGCCTCCTATATGGGTAAGGTATCTTCCTTGTCAGTTGTTTGTGCCACCTGCAAATAATAATAATAATAATTTAAGCATTTAAGAATATTTTAAAGATGATACACCTGACTGAATTCTAAGCTAGGTTGTAATGAAGGGAGTAAAGGTAGGTTTTTAGTCTTAATGGCAAATGCTAGAGAAAAACAGAAATGCAAAATTACAGTACTCATACAAACTAAAACAGACAAAATTGTGATGACCTAGACAAATAATTTTAAAAAATGATTACTATTATAATGGTAAAATTATAAAGAAAAAATTAAATAGTGTAATATTTTTTAACATGTTCCTTACATTAAAAGGCCCAATCACTAGAAAATTATTAACATATGTCTTAAACTAACAAACCTTTTCTAAAATGGCAGCACTACGTGGAGCTGGCAAGATCAAGTTTCACCCCCTCTTTGTGTAGTCAGAACTGGCGAATCTGCATGTTTTAGTTAAGTAAGTAATAGGTACAAATGCCATGATGCCTTAAGCATAATAAACAAATGAAATAAGATACAAAAGAAACATAAAAAAAATGACTCAAAAATAGAAAAAGGCAAGCAACAAACATACTAACTATCCAAAAAATATTAAAAACAAGTTTCTCTTTTCTCAAAAAAATCAGGACAGCTGATAACCATATGATTTTTTTATACTATGACCAAATGTCCTCTATGAAACCAAAGCCAACTCAGCACTTGTCCACATGATATCATTCAAAGGAGGGCCCAAAAATTCCTGGAGTCGTTCAACAGCACAGGAGTAGGCTGTACTTATTAAATATGCCGCTAGGTATCACATGCCTACAGTCTTGCTAATCAGTCCACTGAGTGGCATTGTGAAGAGGTGATTGAGATGCATATTTCTAACATTTATACTACAATTGTGCACATGACTTCAGTAATGTTTTTTTTTTTCTATAAGACAAAAAAAAAACATCTGGTCATATTGAACATCAAGACAACAATTATTGCATTTGTCAACATTAACAGACTTCTTAAAAAAGAGTTTCTCAGTGAAGAGTTAATCAGCAATATTACACTGAACTGCTGGGGCATCTGTGAGAAAGCATCAGGACACAAACATCTGGAGCAGTGGCATACACAGAACTGCATTTTGCACCACGACAGTGTACTTGCTACACTGAGTTGTCAGTCAAAGAGTTTTTGACCAAAACAACGTAAATGTTGCTTCAAACTTCATGTATTCTCCAGATCTCGCTCCTTGTGACTTTCTTTAGTTTCTACAATTAAAACTGAGACTGAATGGAAGATGATTTGCTACCATTATAGAAATCCAGGAATAAATCACAGGAAGCTCTAGACATGGTAACTAAAGATGAGTAGAGGAAATGTTTTTAAGAATGGAAAAAGTGCTGGACCAAGTGTATAAAGAGAGTATTTTGATTGTAGCAAGTTATATAATACAAGTTTTGTTTTTAACAATTCCAGGAAGTTTTGGGTACCTCCTTAAACAATGACCATATCACTACATACTTTGACCAGTGTGACAACATGCCTCACATAACGTTATGTGCTGACAATCTTGGATTCTTACAGCAATGAATAACTGTCAAGAAATAAACCACTGAAAAAAATGATCAAAATTAACAATAAATTAAGCATGAAAAACAGCTTAAAACATGCTAATTGGTGATACAACCTGACACTAAGGACTCAGAAAAAGAAAGACAACAATCCATAGCTACAAAAGAAGAATTACAAATGACTAAATGTCCTCTACCTTGGCCATTCAGATGAGGAATGTTCATAAAGTAGTAGCCATCAAGCAGAGGTGACAAAAGTACACAAATTCTTTACTCAAGTAAAAGTACAGATCCTTGCGTAAAAAAAGACTCTGGTAAAAGTACAAGTACTCATTCAACTTTTTTACTTAAGTAAAAGTAAAATTGTATAGGCTCTGAAATATACTCAAAATATAAAAGTAAAAAGTAGGTTCCTCAATAACGATTGTACAAGCAGTTTCTGTTCAATGCTGACTGAAAACTCACAGTATATTAATACAGCTTGAAAAATATCAAATCACTGTAACTTCAAATTACCAACAAAACAAAAACAGTATACAGATAATGAACATTCACATTGCTCCAGTGCTCACTTTTCAATGTCAGCATGCCAATTTTGTTTACAAAACTACCAAAATCTTTTATTCAGCTTCAGCAGAAGCTTGTTCTCAAAGTTCTCTGAATCAAGGCGTGCCCTTTTGGGTGTAGAAATCAGTCCTGCAGTGCTGAAAAGCCTCTCACAGGCAGCTGAGGCAGATAATGGAGTGTTGAGCTTCAGAGACAACTTGCATATTGCTGGGAAAGACTTCAAGATATCCATAGTATTAGCTGGACAGGAGAGATAGGACTCTAGTTGTCTTGTGTTTTCTTGAGCATTACACTGCTTGATGGAGGAAAAGAAGTTGTCCTCCTCTGAAGAATGGGAATTGTTCCCTGGGTACACCACAGGTAGCTCTTTCAGATGGCTTTTGATGTAGTCAAGGCCTAAGAAATACAAAAGCAAAGAGTTTCCTACAGTAAGCATAACATTTCTACTCCAGATTTTAAAAATAGAGTACAACAGTAATACAAAAAATATAGTTTGCACAGGTGAACATGACTTTTACCTAGTGATAATTAAAATTGCTTAGTATTTTATGGATACTTCCAATGGCAATTTTTTTTAATTTAATTTTCTTATATTCAATAAACTTAAATCATAACACAAAAGGTGCAACACTTGCCAAGTTTTAGGGTTCCTTCATTACTCATCCAGCATGTCTTGAACATGGGAACAAGAATGGCAGCTGCAATTAGCTCAGGATCAGCAAGCATGTGTGCAAAACGCCTTTCAAGTCCTGCCTGAAGAGCATCCACCAAAGGCCCACAGAACTTGGAGGAAATGCAAAGGTGCTGGAGTTTGGTCTTGAGTAGTGTCACTGTAGGTATCAGAAATCCCATCTGCACACAGGCGTCTCCCTGAAGAACATTGATTGCCTTTGCAAATGGACTCATGGTTTTCACATATTCTGCAAGAAATCCAAGGTCAGCTGAGGTGAACCTGTCAGAAAACAAAAAAAAAATGTAAAGCAAAACAATGGCTAGAAAAAGTCAAATATATTTACACTCGGTGCCAAAAGTCTGAATACACTTGATTTTTTAATAACTAAATCAAAATACCCATTCCCTTCCTATTTAATTGTATCTTACCATTACGTGTTCACTATAACAGATACAAAACCAACATTTGATCAATATATAGTATGTCTCGCACAAGCTACTATCACTCAATCAAGAATGTTCACCTTCGTTAATACATACATACATAATTAAGAGATTATGAACTTTGAAAAGAACAATTGTTATTTTGACACAGTTGTTTAAATAAGTGCTTGTGTATTCAGACTTTTGTTATTTAATGTTAGTTACCCCATGATAATCTATCCTTAACTGTGTCATTTATTAATAAACACTACCTCATATGGCAGTCAATAAGTTTTAAAAAGAAGTGGTAGGTACATACTGTGACAGATAGGGGGCGCAATCGCTCTCTTGAGCCCCGGTCCAAGACTCCAAACACCATGGTAAAAGTCCAAAAGTTGACTTTATTTCTACAACACAGTGCACAAAGCACCCTCTCCTCCACTATACTCTTAAATACACAATAATAACAATCCTCCACTCCCAGACGCGTTGCCACCCTTCCACCTAGCTCAGCTCGCCATCTGGGAGCTCCCACAGTTTTTTTATTCTCCCTGACCCGGAAGTGTTCCCAATCCCCAGTCCATGTGATTCTTTATCACTTCCGGGTCAGGTACAAGTCCTTTTCTTCACCCCGGAAGTACGCCGCTTCTGTCGTCGCTCCTCCTATGACGCACTTCCGGGTTATAGGGCACATATGACTCTTCAGTCCTCCCTGCAGCTCCTGCAGCCCCTGTGGTATCCAGCAGGGCTGTGTATAAAAACTACATTGTCCATGACTGCCTGCTGGTCTTCGGGGCACCTCCATACTGCAGGGAGGGCTCAATCTGGCGGCCTGGGGGTATTGGCCAGGATGACAAGCCGGCCAAAGACCACAATACATAAAAATTTTTAGTGTACTGTACACTGCTGCAATAGCTCATTCTTCTTGCTCTCTTGTGATCCTTACCATCCTCTTCTCACCTCCACCTTGTCTCATTTGGCCTCAGCAGCTGGAGTTTGCATTTCTCTTCTATAATTTCTGCAGCTGTAGTAGATCTACTGCTCTTGTTCCAGAGAGTCCAGCACTGCTAGACTGCTGAATGAGACAGCCTTTTATAGACTCTGTTGGCATTTGTTTCTGAGACATTAACTGTTGTTACCAAGTTGAGAAGGGGGCAGGCACAGCGATGGTGCTTTAGCAGCTGATATTCAAGGCCATCATCTTCATCCAACATGGGTCCAGCTTGAACGAACTCAACACTCACATTGCTTTTCTCCTCCTCTTCTTCCTCTGCCTCACTGTGCTCTCTTTCTCCTTTTTGATTTTGCCTTGCCCCCTTGATCGGTTTTGCATTGTAGTTTTCATTCACCTCACCATACACTCGAAATGATTTTATAAAATTGGAGCCATTATCAGTTGTTGTGCATCTGATCTTGTGACGAATGTTGAACTCTCAATGTATGCCATTCAGGGCACCAGCAAGTGCATTAAAGGTATTTGGTCCTTTCAGCTGTTTACAAGCTAGAGCAGCATAGCACCTCTCCAGGGTTTCAAGCTCTATACAGTGTGCTGGGAAACTATGTCTGTGTCCAGCAATCAGTCGTGGTAGCGATGAACACAATCTCACTCATAGCAGCCTTTAGATTTTCCTTCATTTCTAGTGTTGCTTTCTTCACTTTGTTTTTCACGGTACCATGAGACATTACAACAACATCTGGTTGCACAAGACTTTTAAAACCCTGCTGTTCAAAAATACTGAAAGGGTGCAGACCTTAAATGACAAAGTTAATGATGGCATCAACACTTTTCTGTGACACTTTCTTGGTTTGTCACAATTTCAGTTCCTTTGATGAAAGGCCTCTCTCTGATGTTGATCTCCTTTTTACAGAATGTGAAGTGAGATTTGTGTACCTCTCCAGGTGATTGAGGTGTTTTCTCTATGAAAAAATATGCACATGAAAACATGCGGGCAGCACGGTGGTGCAGTGGTAGTGCAGCTGTCTTGCAGTTAGGAGATCCGGGTTTGCTTCCTGGGTCCTTCCTGCGTGAACTTTGCATGTTCTCCCTGTGTTTCCTCCCACAGTCCAAAGAAATGCAGGTTAGGTGCATTGGTGATCCTAAATTGTCCCTAGTGTGTGCTTGGTGTGTGTGTGTGTGTGTGTGTGTGTCCTGAGGTGGTTTGGCGCCCTGCCTGGGGGTTTGTTTCCTGCCTTGCGCCCAGTGTTGGCTGGGATTGGCTCCAGCAGACCCCCATGACCCTGTAGTTAGGATATAGTGGGATAGATAATGGACAGATAGTTGAAAACATGCAAATACACTGAAACTGTAAAAGAATTCTGTTAACATAATGGTAATTGTTTTATTTTGTAAAAGCATCTATATTCAGGTGTGTTAGCTGTAGATGACGATCTTCTGTAATGAAGAAAAACTTTTTTAACCGCAAAACTAAGCAAGAAAACATTCCTTTATATTAATGCTATTGATGCTATGTGTATAAACTGACATTAAAGAAAATAATAAATTAGTTCAAGATAACATAAAATTTTATTTACCTCGATGTGTTTTTTCAGATTTGATGCAGAATTTTTGAATGCCAGAAGCTTGTGACTTTTAGGTTTGCACAAAACACAACGCATTCGTCAAGAATCATTTTTAGAGCCGACAATTTCAAACATTTCTCTTAAATAGGGCCATGGATGTGGAATTTCCTGTTGCTCTGAATCTGCTCCGTCTGTACTGTTATTTGGTTCACTTTCTTCCATGTTTCTATGACTTCACTGTGTCATGGAAATCACTTTCGATAGACACATGCCCGCCTTATTTTTACAGTCAAGTCCCTGCTCCGTTCTTCTTTCTTGTTATGTCGTTTCCGTTTTGTTACGTCCGTCATGCGTGATTCAAGCTGATTGATATTCTATCACGATTGTCTTTCCTATATACCACTGGTCCATTCATTTAAGTTGAAATCGATCTTTATGCTGAGAACATGAAAGTATGAAAAATACTTAATTCCCCAAGGAGTAAAAAGTAAAAATATTGTGTTAAAATGTAAGGCATAAAAGTAAAAAGTTGTCTGAAAAATAAATACTAAGTAAAGTACAGATACTTCAAAATTCTACTTAAGTACAGTAACAAAGTATTTGTAATTTGTTACTTCCAACCTCTGCCATCAAGTCATTAACATGAATAGTGATGGTCTTTTTCAGAATTCCAGGTTTCACCGAAACAAACACCACCAAGATTTGCAAGATCTGGTGGTTTTTGAGATTCAAAGCTTTTGAAAGAAGGTAGTTGTTTTAAGGTAATGTTTGTAACATTTTGAAGTTTACTTTCAGAGATTAGCAGAACAATACAGAAAGCTTAAAGTGTTGCAACATGAGACTAAACTAAGTTGAAACTGTGGGGCCACCTGAAATCAACTTGGGCAAGGTGACACCGGTCCTTTCTGTCACACCCTATTGCTCTTTGAGGTTTTGTTTCATTGTATACTGACTGATTAGGATTAAAATGGCTTCATGTGAAACAGCTGGAGGAAGTAGAATACTATATAAGCTTAATATGCTGTTGTTGCAATGAAATTGAGCTCATAGTGACCACCACAGCAGCTGTTGCCTAGCAACTAGATGATGCCAGGAGGGAGCAGGACATGGTCTATGTAGTATGTAAGTACAGACAGATGGCACAAAATCACACAAGATGAAATCTGCATATATACTTATATATGAGTCTTAGAGATCATCATCAGAGTCTTAGAGCACTAGCAGTGATAGGAAAATATACTTGCATTCCTTTGAATGATTATGTAGGCTGCATTCATTTCTTGTCAAAGACAAAAAGATGAAACTCATTTTTTTTGATGGTCGATTCAAAAAATGCCCATTCTTGAAATTTAATGTTCTATTTGCAACTATTTGTCTCACAATATTCTGTAAATTACCACCAGAAATCATTAAATGTATGACAGCATAAATGACCTACATCAAACATTGCTTTTAGATAGGCCATTAAAATAGGAATTAACAAAGTAAAAATAAAAGCAATGTTTTTAATCTAATATTTGAGATCTTCTATATTTAGAAACAGAAGTTAAAAAATACTGTAAATACAGTCAAGTACTGTCTCTTTTGTTAGGAAAGCTAACTTTAGCAAGATGATACAATTTATTCACAACACGGGGCAGTGATGTTTCTGCATTAAGGGCTAGTAGGGATTTTGTGCAAAATAAGAATAGGCTATAGCAGTAATTTAACTTTACATTGAAAAGTTTCCAAATTTTCTATCATATACTCAATGTAATTGCTTATCTAGAAAAATGTTGCCTTGTAGAAATTGTCTTCATGCTGGAAGCTACCAGCCTGTTTCCAGCTGAGGGGCTGGACCAGTTGAACCTGCGCTGTTCTTTACACCCTTGGGTGTGCGTGCGCATTGTCAGCCTGAACCTTCCCCTTTAGAGACAGGGCTTGAAGGTCATCATCACCTGTATTGAAAATGATGACCCTTCAGTTAAAGCTTTTCCCATATGAGGACATACTGCATATGCCAGTAAAGAGATACAAAACCTTAAGTACCATTTACATCCTTAAAGATGGCAAAGTAATTTGAAGGAAAAAAAAAGAAAATCGATATCAGGAATGAATTGTTCACAAGTGTGCTGCATCTTGATTGTCACCCAACTCTGCAGAGCACTGAGCTAAATTTGAAAAAGACACCAAGGAAGCCTATGTTTGCTCACTCTATTTTGTCAATGGGAGCCAGAAGTATGATGCTCCTGATCCAAAGAAGCACAGAATTCTCGTGTGGATAAAGGTAAATAGATATGTATAAAGAAAATAATTTTTTCAGTTGTTTTCTAGCCTTGTGTTGATAAGCAAACACCTCGCTCATAAAAATGCATTGAAGTAAAAAGGAAAAGAAAAACTGAACTAGTGTTGAGTGAAATGGTGTTTTAAATGTTCCTGACGGTCAGGGAAATGTCTGCCAACTATGCTGGACCGACTACTATAGCCAAAAATGTGGCTTGAGCTGATAGACAGCAGGGCTAACCACTGTGCCATCGTGCCTTAATGAGATAAAATTAATAGAATTAGATTATTAATTAATTATTAGAACAGTAAAATTCCTTGCAGACAAAAATCATGAAATTACTAAGGTTTGCCTCCCACAAATTCCATAGCAGATATTCACCTCTTTCAAGCCAAAACTAAAATTTGTTTTTTTTTCTCTTATGCTTTTTTCATTCACTGCTGCTGGTACCAAATAAAGCACATGGAATCTTCACTCCTTCCTGTTTGCATCAACTGCACAGCACTATGGGTAGTACAATTAAAGGGGTAAGCTCATGTATTACAAACAGGTCGCATACATTTCCATACAAAAAGACAACACCTTTAACAAATAAATACACCAACACATTTCTAGATTCCTCCTGCGTGTGCGTTTTATGTTTAAATGTTTTTTGTGAGTTTTTTGTTAATTTTTAGCCCACTACTAGGATCATCATTATACACTTGGGGGCTATACCATTCAATAATGAGCGCTACAGCTCTGTGATAGCACACTGGCCTCGTAAAGCATCATGGGGCACTAGGAAAAAATAGTTTATGCAAACTGGCCAAACTGCGAATTTCCAGGAAAATATTCGGTGAACAAAATAACTGCTGAGCACAGCATGTTTGCAGTGAAAAACACTTTGGAAAATGTTGCAGAGCCAACATACCAACATACCAATATACAGTACACATAAGTATATACAGTATAAAGCAAAACACAATAAACCCACTATGAAACAATATATGTATACAGACTCACCTCCTTTCTGTCTTTCTCCCATAAACATGGTGCAATCTTATTAGTTTGAATTGCCATCTTAATTCCATCCTTCCATTTTCTAAACCTATTTATTCAGGGCAGGGTCACAGGGAAGCTGGAATTTAACCCAGAACATGGTGCCAGCCCACTGTAGGGTGATCTCACACTGGGCCAATTTAGCATCACCAATCCACCTAACCTGTATGTCTTTAGTAGGTGGGACGAAATCAGAGCAACTGGAGGAAACCCATACAGACCTGCGGAGAAAACTCCATCTCCTTGTTGCGAGGTGGCTACACATCCGTGCCTTCCACCTTCTTAATTCTCTTCTGAAACATCACATGATTAGGAAATACTTTTCTTTCAAACCCAAATTTAAAATCATTTTGTAAGAGTTTCTGGTCTTTCTGCCATTTTTCTTTCTTTTTTTTCATTCAGTGTCTGCATTCTTTTAAAGGCATCACAACTTTTTTTCACTCTGAGTCTGTGTGCAACATCACACTGACAGCCTAAGTAGCAGTGTGGTGCTTGAGTGAGCACCTGTAAGCTTAAATAAAGGAGTTTGTTATATTCTGTAAAAGATCAACAAGGAGATAGCAACCAGGGAAAGGAATAATAAACAAGAAACCCTAAACTAGAGTCTTCTTGGAAGTGCCTTTTAGGTGCCTGTATTCTAACACGCAAGTAACTGAAGAAGGCTATTGACTGGTAGTGACAAAGTAATGTACACTTTCAGGGTGGGAGCAACAGAAGGCAACAGGCAGTGGTCAGTCTCAAATAAGACTGGAATCACAAAACCAAACAAAGCAGAGAGAAATCATCTATTAGAGGCAACTCTCAAAAACAAAGAAAACCCAGCTGCAGATCTTTACACTAAATATTGCTGTCACCAATAACTAGTGCTAGTAATTGTCATTTAGAAATTGAATCCAGTACACAGACACTAGAGGATATGTGCCATCATTTTTTTACAAATGGAACATAAGGACACACACTGTCACATGACCAGCAACAGGCATTGCTACCGTAAACCACATGATTAAACATGGTTACAAAATGGTGGCAACCAATCAAAAACAAAGCACAAAATGAAATTAACAGAATAATAGTATATGCTAATAATTCAAAATGTGCCAAAAAACAAACCACAACCCAGGTGCAAAAATTCAAAAAAACAAGACCACAACAGGTAAGTTATTATTATTATTCTTGCTGTCCAGGCCATAAACAGGTAAGTAATGTCCTTGGATTTATTAGCAAGAGTGTTGTTCAAATGTGATTAATGTTTCTTATGAGACCAGAAGATCCAGATGCTGGGTATGTAGAGAGAGGCCTGTTCTACCAGTTATGTGTGCTCACCTTTTAATTCCTTAAATAGTTCCACATTGGGTGAGGTGGAAGGATGATGGTAAGTGTGCAATAACAGCTTTCTGTTTTCTGACCTTAGATGTAAAGTCTATTTTGCCATACCAAAAAAAGAGGGCATTGCCACTTTGTTGTACTCTGTACAGTACATTTTTCATAATTCTCAATAAAAGTTTTTCTAAAAAATCCTAGTGTTAATTATTTATCAAAGAAATCAGTGACCAGGGCTGGCTTTACCATTTAGGTGAACTAGGCAGAAGTCCAGGGTGACAAAATATAGGGAGACAGCATTTTTTTTTTAATAATACTGGCCTGCCTTGCTAACACTCCAACTGCCGTTAGCAATATTATATTCTTTTCACTGACGACTTTCATTATTAACTTTACCAAATTGTTGTATAATTATTATTACTGCAGCAGCCAGTAGATTGAAGCTCTTAATAATCATGTGGGGCCAAGTATCTGCAGTGTTACCACATGGCTGACAGATAACTCTCTAGAAGCATCCTGTCTGTTTCAGAGGTTTCATGGCCCAGGTTATTTAAATGGGAGCATGGCGAACATTTCTGGGGGCAGGATGTAATAGAGAGGAGTTCTGATGATTCACGTTGAGGAAAAGGGATCATCAACTGGTGTTCACAAGTTGGCTGGAACACTATAAAGAAGAGCTTGAGATTATCTCAAGAGCACACACAGTGGGAACAACACAAAGTGAGGATCAGTTTGTCCCAGTGTTTAGCAGCACATTCCTGGTTTTGGTGGCGCTCCCCATGGCCACTAATAAAGAAGATATTTGCATCATCACACTATATTAGTATCAAAATGAATTCATCTGTCTATATACACCATCTTTAGGGCAGCTGGAGCCTATTAGCAAGCATTAGGGTGCCAGCCCATTGCAAGGCCAAACACACACACACACACACACAAATTCACTAGGGTAGTTTTACCAATCCAACTAACCTGCATGTCTCTGGACTGGGTGAGGAAACAAGAGACAAATTTCACACACACACACCAGGAGAACATGTAAACTCCACACAGGGAACACTTTTTCACTGTTCTAATCAATATGCAATGCATTACCACTCTACAGCTCCATGGTTAGTGAGTATAACAACCTTCCCTCAAAACCTCTGCCTTTATTGTTTGAAATAACTATCTTATAAAAGTCTGCTTTTAGAAAGAGGGAAATGCCATGTTAATTTGTGTGTGTGTGTCATAATGATTCATATAATTCTTAGCAAACTTATCAGTGGAGGGTGAGTTAGTTGAAACAGCGAATTCGAAAGAAACGTTTTTCTAAGTTTGATAAAGTCAAGAAAAAAGCAGTATGAATTTCAGAAATTTGTATTTTTATAATTGTAAAGAACTTTAAACATATTATTTATTGTTATAAACTGGTGTTCTCTTTGTAAAACAAAGCTAAATCATTAATTACCAAGAACTGTTAAATGTATCAAAACAAATATACCCCTTTAGGGCACAGGCTGCCATTCCTTTGCTAGGCCAACTCACATACTGTAAACACAGGGCCAGTTTGGAATTGCTAGTTAATTTAAAATCTGCAAATCTTTGGGGATGTGAAGGGCAGCGGAATCATGGTGAGAACTCCACAAGAACAGTGAATGACTAGACATAGGATTTAAACAAAGAATGCTGGATCTGTTAACTGGCAGAAATAACCACTGTGCCACCTTGCCAGTCAGGCACCAGCAGCAACAGAAGGTACATTTAATGAGATCTCTGCTTCACCTTCTGGCCAAAACTATGAAGACACTTGTACAGTTTATCGACGAAATTCATAAATCAGTGAAACTCCACATAAGTCAACTTTAACTTTCCAGTTTGGACGAGGCGACTGTTTTTTAACAAATAACCTGAGCACACTTCCTCCAGTAAACCAATTAATACAATTTCATCATAACATAAGGATAACAGAAGTTGGGTACATGCAAGTATATAGAAACAGGACAATAATGAACAACACAAAACATACATTTTTGAGAGTTAAGATTGATCCTTTTCTCTCGTATAGAAAAAAGCACAACACTTGTTAAATCTTTTACCTTAATTCTTATCATAAAAATAAACACTCAAAGCATCATTCATTCAGGACAGAATTTAAAATGTTATTTTCACAATTTTGGACTTTCAGATAGTTAGATGGATAAGTTCATTGCTAGTTATAAAGTTCCTCAGTACCTGCACAATGATTGCGACATTCATTACTTCACAGCTAGTCTACTCTGGTTTATACTTACCCAATGCCCCCAGTTCCTCATTCCCAGCTCTTCAGTGTGTCTGTATATGTGAGATGCTGCTCTGAACTTTCCTACTGAATTTATGAAGAGAAACTTATGATATGGTTCTTGTTGACTCTGGGTGTAGGCAATAATTTGTCCCAGTTCTATTAGTATAACCTTTCTCTGGCACACATGGATTGCACGCAGTACTTCAGCTTATTTTTGAGGTTTCACACACCAAGATCTTCTTTTGCTTGGACAAAACACCTTCTGCTAGAGCAGTCAGTCAGATGACTGCCTTCTTCTTTCTTGCTTGTGCACCTTGCTGTCCTATAAAAAAGATGGACTAAATATGGCACCCTCATCCTTCTCCATTATGGATGGTCTTTCTCTCCTAAGGTCCTGCAGCAGGTTACTCTTCTGAGTAAAAAGGTTTACTCCAGCCTTTGATACACCCACATCCCTTGTAGTAGGAGTCCTGCTATTAAGAAGTAGTTATGGCCAGGCCATGAGCTGAGACAGCACAGGTTGACAATTGGTGCAAGGTTTTGTTCATCAAGGTTGCCAATGGCTGAGTTATGGCTCTTTGTTCACTGTGCATTATCTTTGTTCATGAAGACATCCTTGGATGTCACTTTCCTGTAAATAATCAGATGAGACCCGCAAGTTGCATTACAAAGAGTTGTCTCTCTGAGGAGAAACTGAAGTTAAGTGTCAGAAAAGAGTCAGCAAAAGGGGCCTGGCAGCTGCCCCTTAAGTAAAAGACTACAAAGCAAAGCAAAGTGGGTAATGCCAGACTTTTCCTACAAAGAAGATCAAACTGGTTTTATTATATAATATATTCAATATATGTAATATAAAAACTATGTCTGTATCTTAATACCCTTATTAATCTCTATCTATGGACAAAGAAAAGGTGTTTGATATGGATGAATGAAGCAAATTAATTGCAATATTGTTTAACCGTTGCTTTGGACCTAAGCTAAACACATAAACTCAGTTATTATATTCCACCTTAAAGCGTCATTCTTTACATAAACTGCACATTCTGATCCGTTTGCCCAGGAGTTAACATTCATCAAGCTTGTGCTCTTTATCTTTTTTTTATTTTTGCTATGTGAATGAGCCTTTAACTGTTTACTTGTGTAACCAACTTTAAGTTCTTAAAATACAAGTTAGACTTGTACGAAAAGTATCGCTGATGTTGCATTTAGACTCCTCCATTACACATGTCTTATGTGTATTTGATGAGTTCCATATGATCTCTTGGTTTATAAGATCAATTTGTGTAAGAGTTTATTACTCACCTTTAACACTTACATATATATGAGTGTCTAATTTTTTCTTTAATTTTTCACATTAATTCACAAATTTAGGATTTACAATTTCACAACTTAGATTCAATTTTAACAGTTTTCTGATGTGTGTTATTCAAGAGCTTTCTGGCTGATCCAATACTCACTTGTCAGTAAGTGTAAATGTAAGAGCCAATCTTAGAAAACTAATGTTAATATTAAAATTACATAAGTGTCTTCTCATTTCCATAGAATATCAGTTTCACATAGTTACTCAGATTATGGTATTCTCTTTTACCCCCTTAAGTTAACATGAAATAGACCTTTCTTAGTTAATCCAGTAAAAACAGAGTGTTAATTTAGCCAGTTAGGATATAGTCTCACTGTTAGAAGCATGGACTGTTAGATTAGCTTACAAATAAAACATTGGCATACAGTTTTCTGACCATTCTGACCATCTCCTGATCTATCTACAACTTTTAATGAACATACCGTATGAACATTTGAAACTATGACCGCATGACTATATTTGGATAGAAATGAAACAAGATAAGCAAGCCTTAAACAGAACTTTCTTTTAATAAGAAATTTTCTTTGCAATTTCAATTTTTATCTCTTATTTTTGTGTGAACAGTATTGCCTTTAATTTTACTAAAACATTTAAAATGAAGATTCTTGGAATGTGCAATTATTGGAACACACATCACACTATTGCCAGAATTCTTCTATGAAGTAGGCTAAAGCTAAAGAAACTGTGCACAAACACAGCTACAGTAAAAATGATAATAATCAAAATGAGGTTTTTAGAGGCCAGTTTCACTTAGCCCCTTAAAGTTTCCACATTTTGTGATTTGCATTATTCTCAGATATCTTGTTACCTTTATTTTGTATAATTCCATATTTTATGTGTATATTTACAATATATTGATTCTCTAATCAAGGTCATGAAGGCAGACAAAGCAGAAAAATAATGTGATTGTGAGATTGAGGTCTTTCATAATCTAAATTCTTAATCAGAGAACTGAATGATAAAGTACAAAATTTAGGCCTACAATTTAGCAAGAGTAACAAAACAAAAGGCTTAAATCTGGTATGATGTAATTCTTTATTTAACTAAAATTGCTTTAAGATTGGGTGGCACAGTGTCACAGTGGGTAGCGGTGCTGCCTCACAGTAAGGAGAACTGGGTTCGCCCCGTGTCTGCGTGGGTTTCCTCCGGGTGCTCCAGTTTCCTCCCACAGTCCAAAGACATGCAGGTTATGTGCAATGGTGATTCTAAATTGTCCCTAGTGTGTGCTTGGTATGTGTGTGTGTGTGTGCGCGCCCTGCGGTGGGCTGGCGCCCAGCCCGGGGTTTGTGTCCTGCCTTGTGCCCTGTGCTGGCTGGGATTGGCTCCAGCAGACCCCCGTGACCCTGTAGTATGGATATAGCTGGTTGGATAATGGATGGATGGATGAATTAGTGTAAGCCACCATAATTCAGTGTATTCACAAGCAATGTAAGAATTTACTTCATGAGGCAGAATTATATAACTAACAAGAATAATTGCATCAGATATTTGAAATATTAAAATATGTGCTTCAATTTTATGTCTAAATAGTCTTGATTGCAATAATAATTTGTGATTTTTCACCTTCTGACAAAGGTCCATAGAGGGCTAGTAAACAATCAAAAATCAAAAATAACATCATCGTATATAACTCACCTTAAAATAGTCTAAAATGATATCTGACATGCTTACGCCTTTCAAATGACATCTATGTCATTTTAAAATATCTGGGAGTGGCTCTTAGAGAGCTAGGACCACTGATAAAGAATCAAATATCAAAAATATTATCACATTCGTGATCAACAAGTATGAAATAGCGTAGAATAGCACTTAACATGCCTGTATTACTGGTCCTGTAATAAGCAGTAACTTTGACACCTTGTATTTCATTAAGGGGTGAACCCACGGCTATTTTTCCTAAAAACAGCTATTGGTTTACTCTTTATCATAAGAGTGGAATTTCCTGAACAAAATATGCTCCAGAAATGCCCTAACAGTAAGGGTATTTTGGTGTTTGCAGGGCCCCAAAATAGGGGAGAACCCCAAAAGGCTTAAAGTCATGCATAACCTGCCATCAAGACAAGTTAAACCATAAATCATATGTGGGCATTTCCTCATACTGGTGAGTTGGGAAGCACCAGACAAGAAATCTGTCAATTTCAAAGTGTGGTTCATATGAACAAAATAAGGATTAAAAAAATCAAGTGGGTATGTGTTGAGGTTCATGTAAGTTCCTAATCTTAATCAAGTTCATTTGCAGTTTATCTTAATATACTTATGCAGTTTACTTACTATTTTTACGGCTATCATATTTATTCTATTTGGTTTTATTATTGTTATTCATATTATTATTATTATCTCATCACATTATCCAACCTGCTTAATCTAACTTGGGGTTATCGGGGTAAGGGGAGATAGATTTTGGTAACACGGTGCATGAAGCAGAAAAATGTCCTGGGCACCTGTACATGTCTATGCTGGCATCCACACATGAGCAATTTTTAATTGTCAATTAACTGAACTGGTAGATTTTGCTGGTGTGGAGAAAAAAAGGAATATCCACACAAAACCCCATGCAGTCATTGGGAGAAATAACAGAGTCCAAGAGACAATGTTCATAAATGGATTCAAATTGAGGGAACTGGAATCACTACTTGCTGTACCACCGTGTTATTATTCTTATTATTAGTACCACTTAAATTTTATTTGTATATTAATAGGTAATAGCAAATATACTTTGTTGCCATGTTTAGTCATGCCCTTCCAACATCCTTGCTAATGTACAGTACAGGCCAAAAGTTTGGACACACCTCCTCATTCAATGTGTTTTCTTTATTTTCATGACTGAAGGCATCAAAACTATGAATGAACACATGTGGAGTTATGTACTTAACAAAAAAAGGTGAAATAACTGAAAACATGTTTTATATTCTAGTTTCTTCAAAATAGCCACCCTTTGCTCTGATTACTGCTTTGCACACTCTTGGCATTCTCTCGATGAGCTTCAACAGGTAGTCACCTGAAATGGTTTTCACTTCACAGGTGTGCCTTATCAGGGTTATTTAGTGGAATTTCTTGCTTTATCAATGGGGTTGGGACCAGCAGTTGTGTTGTGCAGAAGTCAGGTTAGTTGGACGATCATTTATTTTTCAACAGGACAATGACCCCAAACACACCTCCAGGCTGTGTAAGCGCTATTTGACCAAGAAGGAGAGTGATGGAGTGCTGTAAATGGTCATGAAAATAAAGAAAACACATTGAATGAGGAGGTGTGTCCAAACTTTTGGCCTGTACTGTATATGCAGTACTATAGCAGTGCCCACCCTTTCTTCATCTCTCTTGTAACATTGCCTTCCAGGTTGCAATAAACTTATCTACTTATTTAAATCCTTAAATACAAAAACTACCTTGTGATTCAATGCTACACTCTGTAGGGTGAACCTTACATTAGGCTGCTCAGCACAACAGTCACCACTTTTAAGTCTTTTCATTAACGTTTTCCTATTAAATTGGTACAGCAACTGACAGCTTCTCCTGGCTGCTGATTTTTATCACACATAAATTGGTCTTCACATATTTTGACACTGGCAGCATTTTACTGACTAATAAAGCAAAGATAAATGAATGTTTACATGGAATGAAATCTTTATTGAAATGTACGCTTATCTTCCTTCCCATATTTGTGTGCTTTGTTTAATTGCTTGGCTTTCCATTGACTACAAAATTATAATCATACTACAATAATAATTAAAAAAAATCCATTTCTAACTTTTAACTTTGAGATACTATTAATCTGAAGGAGTTTATGGGTTAGTGTATAAATAGGTTCATAGTCTAAATAGAATAAATTGGTTGTTTTGCATTTCAAACATGAAATGTATCACTTTTTTGGTAATTCCAATTTACAAAACTACAGTATATATTCCACTTAGATCTTCTTATAAATAGAAGTTATGTTATACTGAGCACTACATGGAAAGATGATTTTTTATTTAAACTTACAGATACAGTATATGAATCATCAGCATAATTCAAATAGAATGTTGCTTGCACTCATCTTACCTAACCTCTTCATATCAAACACAAATTCTCAGCATTTTATACATATTTTACTTAAAACATATGCCCAATTATGCATTCTATATGCTTTCCTTGGTATGTTCTAGCAATGCTACAAGAATCTCACAATGTGTCCTATTCTTGTAAGTTATCCATATTACATACACTAAATCCGACACTCTGTGACTGTGGTGGTATCTTCGTTTCCAGTTCTCAGTACTTATTTAAGAGAGGATAGCTCAAACATGCTAATTACTATTTTAATTGGGTGTATTGCTCAGTAGAGTAAGATAAAATCATGAATGAATTTACATAAGACAATGCACCATCTGTTTTAAAAATACAGCATTCTAGAGATTATAGATTCTTCTTCCTCTTCATCTTTTAACACTTCTATGTGGTGTCAATGTTTTATGTGATTTGGTGAGATTAAGAATAAGAAGTAAAGCCAATTCAATAAATAATTTATTGGTATCATCAGTGTTTGTAAGCAGCTGTGCTGTTCTACTGTGGATTTTTTTCTATTTTATTTGTCTTTTTAAATTTTGTTTTGTTTTCCTTGTAATAAATGTAATATTATATGTAATGCATTAATTCTGTAATTAAGTTCTGTAAGGCATCACCAGTTTAGATAATTGCCCTCTGGTGCTGTAATTAGGTCAAGCTATAAGAATCTTGGTTTGCAACTCTTCCGACCGTGTTGTGTTAATTGGCATTCAATTATCTTTCTTTTTGTCCCCCCCTTTTGATTTTTGCATTTTGGTCTTGGAGTTTTAAAGACCTTTTGAATATTTAGTATTCACTTTTCAATTTTCAGGATTTTGTAGTTGTATCTTTTTTGAATATTGAAATATTTTGTTCCTTATTGATTTTTACTCAATTATTGTTTTTAAATGAATTAGCATTATTGGAAATTCAGGTGAAGTACATTTAAGACTAAACCCAAGAAGCACTAAAAGACTTATAGAAATCTGGAACAACATAGTAAGTCTTAAGTTTGGGTTGTGTTGTTCATTATTTACTCAATATTACCTTTGATTTGGTATGATCGTATACATGTTTTAGTGGTGGCCGGGGCGGGGGGGGGGGGGTCGCCCGGTTTCAGAGTCATAGAATCCATTTCTTGCATTTACTTTTTGATTCTTCAGTGTTTAATGTCTTTTTTTAATGTTTTCATTGCCATTTCATGTATCAGCTATTTTTTTCAATCCATTGATATTTCCACATCAGACCTAGGCCTTTGAGGTCATGACCCATTTGTAATCAGTGTGATGAGTTAAAAAGTCAGCCACAGGTGCACTTCCTCCTCCGATCTGCATATTCAAAATCCTTTAAATCTTTTTGTTAAATATTCTTTCTCATGATTATTTCTCAGTATTGGGGGGTATTTTTCCGTACGTCGCTTAAATCATCCGAGATCAGATGCCTCATCTTGGATGAGTTAATGCTGGTGAAACTCATCCGGGATAAGTCGGTTTTTTAAATGTAGCTGTGTAGTAGATTAGTCTAGCTGGATCTAATCATCCGAGATGATTGTGCGAGCCCGCGCTGATTGAAAAGCCCATATATATTGAGTCTAGAAAACATGATCAGCAAGTCTTTGATAGGCTGCAACAAAATGACGAAAGAATGGGTGCATTTTTTCACACAAGCGGAGCAGGACCTTTTACTCGAAGTATATGAAGAATTTCAAGATTTAATATGCACAAAGGGTAACACTGCAAAAGCAGCCCAAACCAGAAAAGATGGCTGGCAAAAAGTGGCCGACAAATTAAACACGTAAGTAGTGTGCATTGTACTTATTGAATGCAACGTTTCATTTCTATGTGTCAGATTAATAATTATTTAATATGTCATAATTCCAGATCAAACGTGAGCACAAAGAGAACATGGGAACAGGTTAAAGTGAAGTACAAGAATATACTTCAAACTGGTAAATATTGGTATATAACTATTTAAAGAATTGTTGACATAAAGAATCATATATAATATAAAAAACATTAATTTTAAACCTAATAAGAAGGCAGACAAGCAAAAAATAGGTGGAGGTCCACGCGGTCCAGACCTAACCCTTGCAGAAGAGCTGGCTCTCCAGCAAAATGGCCATCACCCTGTTTCTGAGGGCATTCCAGGGGGAAGCTCCTCCTCAGAACCAGTGGCAGAATGCAGTGGTCACTTCATTTCAGGTAAAGGATGGTCATTGCATATATTTGTCCTCAATGTGTGCCATAGGTATGTTCCATATAGCCCTCTTTTTTTGTTGGGTCAGTTGCAGGGAAAGTCATATCCCTAGAACCTGTATTTGACCAACGAGATATTGATGAAGGTCAAATATTTGATGAAGACACTGTGTCTGATTATTCATCAGGAGGAAAGGTAAATTTTCCAAATAATGTTTGATCAAACTCCACTCTGATCAGTCCCATGTGCCTCAATCACATTTGGAAATCCTGGGTAATGAGAATGTTAGGCTCATTGTGAGATTCTTTATGGATCTGTGGGTGTTTTTGCCTGTGTATTACCTACCTGCAATGGCGTGAAACGCCTCTTTTATTGTCTGCACACGCGGGTGTCCAGGAAACACTATGAAAACTCGAAGGAAATATTTCAGAGCCAAACAGACTTTACAAATTGCCTGGCAAAGTGCACTTTTAGATAGATTTTCAGCATCACCTACAGTATATAAAAAAAATGTCGCTTGCAAAAAACCACAAAGCAATGCATACTGTCTGTGTGGTTGTAAGAGCCCAACTTCGCCTAGTTTGACTTTGAATATAAGGTGCTAATAAATCTTTGAGGTACAATATTCCCCCCCGGTAAAGTGGTATCTTTTGAAAAGAATTTCCTCCAGGAGTAATAAAGGATCTTGCCAATCACACAAAACCCTCTCTATATGAAATTCTCTTCTTATAATTTGCGCACCGATATCAATTGGTCAATCATTCATGAACGGCAAAGCCATGGCTGAATGAATTCTATGCATGGGCACTGATTAAGTGTGTGAGCTAATCCTTGTTTACATAGAACAAACCTGCTCTGAGCAGGCTTGAGGATTTGGATGTGCTGCTGTGACAACGCATCCAGCAAGAGTTCCGAAAAACCGACAGAACCAGGATCATGCTAAATCATCAGCAATTACATCCGGCTAAGCGAGTAATCCACGTATGAAAAATACCCCCCTGATCTCATTCTTTGACTTTCTGATAACGATTATTTTAGCGCATCTCCTGGCTTCTCACAAGATATTTTGCCTGTCGATGCAGGACACTGAGTGATGTAGTTAAATCTTGACAACCTTTAAGAAGCATCTGGGTAAGATATTTGGACAGCTTAGCTATTAGCTAAACAATCCTGATGGACTGAATGGTCTCCTCCTACTACGTTCATTAGTTTTATATTTTAGCATACTGACTACAAAACAGGCAGTCAGTCCAAAAAAAAAAACAGTAATGATCAGGAAAAAGAATAGAGTAGAAAGGCAAAGCAAGGGTCAAAGTTGTAAGTTAGAGAGAATCGTCACAGTCAAACCACAAACTAAAAATCAAAAAGTCAAAAGGCAGAACTTGTATGTAGAAATCCAGAAATCAAAAATGATCAAAATTTAATTCGCTATATATGGATGTATATTTGATGTTGAGTGACTGTTTGGGGGACCTTTATACCAGTGCACCTGATGATGTCATACATGTTGTTGACCCAGCTCATCATTGGATAGAATTCCATGGAGACAGTGATGTAATATCTGCAAATCTGCAATGTCAACAGCCATAAAAAAGAATGACATCAGAAAACCCATTAAAAAATAATGAATTTCAAAATTAACATTCTAATTAAAATTACAGAATTCGATTAATTTAATTTCAAAACCCAAAGCAACACCAAAATGTATGTTTCTAGCTTTAAGGAAGCCTTAGAAAAACTATAAAAGGACACAAATCATAACAGAGTACCCTATTTAGGCTTGCTAGGATGTCATTTATGAAATCCAGAGAAAAAAATGTGCTGCATTAATGTTACTGGAATGAACCCAAGGATGGTCCTCAGTGCCATAGCCTTTTTTATAGCACCAGACTTTCAACCACCCCACCCCCAGATCATCAGAAATTAAGATAGCTAATGAGTATTTATGAATGCAAAATATTAATGCAAACTTGTGGTTATTACAGACTATTATTGTTGGTTAGTAATTTTGAACCTGATGAAAGATTAGGTAGACTTCTCATTATTGAAACTTGCCTTAACTTCTGACTACGTCTTGTCCCCTCTGCCTGTTACTAAAATATTCACTGTCTCATTTTCGAGTCAGCAAATATATAACAATTAAAGTTCATCTTCAAAGTAATACTAGAAGAGAGAGTTTCATGCACAAGGATAACTAAACAAACAATAGATTTCAACATTTACAAACCTGATCAAAAAATATCCCCACATTTTTACTGGGTGATACCCAGGCTCAGATTTTACAAGATTTCTCTTCATTACACCAAAGACTGAACAAAAATAATTAGGACCTTGCTATTAGGATTCATCTCTCACAGGTGCTGCTCTCTTTTCGTTGTTTGTAGTTACAAGGATAGTTAAATTGTATATGATTTTACCTTCACAAGCCTAGGCTATCACCTCACTATGGAATACCTAGCAGGTGTCTCACAAAGTGACTTCACTCTCAAGGATTTTCTTCATCCCTTCACCTCTAAAAGGTTAGATAATGCTCATGACTAATTTGAATCAAATAACAAATAAAAGCCATGTACAAAAATTTAAAAATGAAAGGAATACAAAAAGTTAAAATAGATAAATTAAATTTAAAAAAACAGGAAGAATATATTAAAAATGACCTTTTCAAAATGTCCTTTGCAAAAGGATATTCATGGGTTTCTTTTTGCCTTTGCACTTTGAGGCAAATCAAATAAACTTAATCAAGTAAAATGAAATCTTAAAATGTGCCTTCTAATTCCTAAAATGCTGTCTCCATATTTTTTCATGACCAAGTTTATGTGGCATGCTGCATAGGGAAAAAGTGTGCACTGTTTTTCTCCAAATTTAAAACAAATGGTGATATACAGAACAGATCTTTTTAAGTATAATTTTTACATTAGGTTATAAAGTGTGGAAAAGGTAAGAGTTAGAAGCTTAAGAAAGTCCAGCAAAGAAATATATGCTAGTAGTAATTAATGATTAATTTTGTAATCCATTTCATTTTTCTTATTGCATGGGTAACACCATTATCAAGATGGTATAACGGAAGAATGCTTTAGAAATACAGTGATAATTTTAAGTTATGTCTCAAGTCAGACATGAGGTAATAAAGAACAATTGTGTACAGATAGAGATGGTGATGGTTCTGATTTCCTGAGAGACATTGGTAATACAATTAGTTTAAATTACAGAAGACAGAAGGTGGTAAAGGAAAAAAAAATTTTGTTAAAGTTCCAGGCACTATTGTGGGCCCAACACCAGCAGGAGGAATATGAGCCTGGTGCAATATGACCTGGGCAGCGGTCAATGGCAGAGGGCTGGAACCCAGACACACAAACTTATTCTTGGGACGTAGATTGTTCACCTCTGTTGTGGGGGAAGGAGCCAGAGTTGGCGAGTGAGTTTGAGAGCTACCAACTAGATATAATTGGGCTCATATCCACCCCCTCATTTAAGTTCTGGAACCAAACCCCTTGAAAGAGGCTGGACTCTCTTTCTCTCCTGGGGAAAAGGCATCTGGCGAGAGTGGGCTTTTTATTGAGTCCTTGCCTGGTTGATGCTACAGTATGTTGGAGTTTGTCCCAGAGAAAGTGAGGGTGGACTGGGAATGTCTGAGGGAGGCCTGTGTCCAGAATACTTTTAACTCCAACCACCGAAAGAGCTTTTCTCACATACCAGGGGAGGCTTGGGACATAGAGTCCAAATGGGCCCATTTAAAAGCCTTTATTCTGGAAGTGATTGCAAGGAGCTGCAGCCTGAAAGCCATAGGTGCCTCTTGAGGTGGCAATCCAAGAACCCAATGGTGGCCACCAAAGGTGAGGGACGCAATCAGGCTGAAAAATGAGGCCTTCCGTGTATGGTTAGCATGGGAGACTCCTGAAGCAGCAGATAGGAACTGACAGGACAAAAGGGTTACAGCCTTGGTGATCAGGTAAGCAAAAACCCAGGTTTGGAAGGAGTTCACAGAGACCATGAAAAGCAACTAACAATCAGACTCAAAGAGTATCTGGCAAACCATCGGGCAACTCAGAAAGGGAGGGCAGGGGTTTTACCCAGGCTGTTGTTCGGCAGTTGAAGGAACACTTTGAGGAGCTCCTGAATATGTCGGATATGTCCTCTTGGGAGGAGGCAGAACCAGAAGTTGATTTGGGATCAATGCCCATTTCCCTGAGGGAAGTCACTGAGGTAGTTAAGGAACTCCATGGTAACAGTGATGGATGAGATCTGACCAGAAATCCTGAAAGCTCTGGACATTGTTGGGCTGTCATGACTGACATGCCTGTTCAATGTTGCATAATATATGCAGAAATCAATGGATGGGATGCAAGATGATTGGTTGGCGAAAATACATAATCTAGTTTCCTTTTTTGTGCATTTATTTATTATTTTAATTATTATGATTTCTTGCTACCATGTAGTTTTACCAAATTATGACTATCATTTTTTATTATTCTGGCATCCTTTTCAGTGACTGATTCTGTGTCTTGTACATTGCTGTCCGGACAGGATCTGACTCTCACCACCTGACCCAGAATTTCAAAATGAGATCATAGATCAAATTTTGTATTTAAAACTTTATTTTTTTCATTATTTTTTTATATGCAATCTGCCAACAATTTTGACAGGTATACCACTGTGCTCTCCTTCCCTTGAGCTTTTAAGACTGCGGCTGAAGTTTTTACTTTGACCCAATACACCTCTTGTGTCAGCATCGTTTGACACTGAGTTTACAATAATAAGCCCCCACAGTGGTTCATGTCATTCCAACAATGCCTTTGCATCTTTGCCTGGCAGGTTGAGGCTTTTAACCTGTTAAAGTGACTACTTGCTTTGACAGCCTTGTCTTTTAGAGAACACTGAAATATATATCCTGTATTTTTCTTATATTTATCTGTAATTGTTTGATTTCAGCGCTGTTGTGATATTAGACTGAAAACAAACATTTTTTTTTCTCTAAGAAAATATTTAATTTTATATCTTTCTTTTTTTTAATTAACTAGAAAGGCAATGTAAGGTTTTCATTTTGACAGATAAAACCCAGATTGTGAAGGTTTGTAGCAGGGGCTGCAGAAAAGAAAGAGAAAGTGTCCGCCAAGTTACCTGTGAAAATGTGTCATTTGGTCTGGTGCTTATCACATTGTTGTCTAGAAATAAGAATGTTACAGACAGACTATCAGTCAAAATAGAAAAGGGATGAAGCACAATGGAGGTCCTGTTAGGCAGCAGTGAAAGAGGAGTCCAGGTAAAAATTTAGGGGTTTTTATAGCAACAGCCTGGGAAGGTATATTGAATATGGTTCATCATTCGTGTGCTTTGCTTTTGATGGTGTAGTATATAGCTGGCTATCAAGAATATCGCACCACTGGAGGCCTATGCCTGGAATGTTATGGGTGGTAAAGCTTTGTAATAAGACAAAAGAAACAAGCGTAAAGGTTTGGGGTATCCGTCCCCATATATTGGAAAGTATTATGGTCAGTCAGTTCATACAGAACACATTAGACATTGTGGAAATGACAGGCGGACAATTTATGGGGTGGAGACAGAAGTAGGCAGATGGAATGCTGGGAAGAAACCATGGTGGTAAATGGGAGTAATGACGTCATCAGGAGGGGACCAGAAGGAAGGAAGGAACCTGGAAGTGGCTTGTTTCTTTAGCGAGTCCAGGTGAATTCACGGCGGTGGTGCTTCGTTCTATCTGAGGAAACAAAGAAAGAGAGGTTAGTACGCCGTTGTTGTCCCCTGGTACAATATGTCGCGGTGCCCGTCGGGTCTTTAAGCTGCTCCCTATGTGCTCGTGCATGACAGCTTATAAACCTCTCCTGCTAGAGTGCTGTCCCTTTTCCAACATTCTTACTGGCACCTACCTCACATTACTCTGTACAGGGAGTTGTGGTCAAGCACTCATATGGGAGAATCCACCTATCCCAAATCCCTAAATCCTCAAAGTTCCAAGGCACAAGACCACTTTTGCTAGGCCAGAAACACAGTTAAACGACAAGTTCACTGTGGCTTAATATGTTGCTGTCCATGTTTGACAAGGCCATATCACACATCAGTTGTTTTAGGTTTTAGAAAGCTGTTACATGTTGGGTTTAAACAGTTTGTCTAACATACCTGGTTATTTAAAGCAGTTCAGAGTTGGATGCTTGTAATAAATGGTGGGATGCCTATATGAAGTTGAGCTCTGAGAGCTTCACAAGTGCACAAGGGTGGTGGAAGCCGTCACCATGGAGTTTCAGCATAGCTGTGGAGAACAAAAAAGAAAGTGAGTTGCCATTAGAGAGAAACCTATGAGGGACCTGTGGGCCAAGAGAATTTGTCCAGGAGGTTACCTGTACATGGTTAAGGAGGGTGCCTGGATGGAAGGACTACATGGATATGTGAGTATCCAGCATGTGTGTAGCCGAATCTCCTAAAACAGGAATGTGTGCCTGCTTAAAGTATGCAGCAGCAAGACACTTAGAATGGCGGGGGTTTGTGAAGAAGTATTTTCCCGTTCATTTTCCTAATATTGTGAAGTAATTTGAGAAGGCAGACTTGCAATACGGTGTAGTCGCTGTGGTGTGTCGGTTAGAACACAGGAACTAATCCAACCATTTCAGGAACACTACATTAATGTTGAAATTCCAAAAAATGAACATGAAGTAGAACAACTGTACAGGCAGGTGAGTAGGTGTATGTGGTTGTAACGGGCAAACAACAAAATAAGACATTTAGTACATACCTGTTTATACATATTATCTCACTATGCTATACACAAATGTCCAATAGGTGGCACTATAGCTTCACACTTTCAACGTAAGGTGTTTGCAATTACAATTTCAATGTGGTAACATAATAGGTTTATATCCATATTAATACACAACATCTCTTAAAGATTTAATGCAATATCCCAATAATTTACAGGCTGAATCTACATTAAACAAAGTACATCCTCTACTTTACTGAATAGTATTAACTGGATCTACGGTAATAATAATAAACACTAAGTAACGTAAAATATTAACCTAATTACTAATTCCGAACAGTTTTCGCTCTAACATTTAACACTTAACTTCTAAATATGTACATAGGAACTTACATTTGGTCAACAGCACACAAACTTAAACTTTATCTAGTGGCTCCAGTAGTTCCGGCTTTCACGAGGTACATCTCACAAACGCACATGCTCACTGCTCACTCCACAGTTTTCACATGACCATGCTTCAGCGCCTTAAATGCACACGAGCCTTTTTTTACAGCCGCCCCCCAAATTTGGTATCCCAGATTTGACCTCTTACATCATTCTGAAGGTTTGTCACTGGAAGGCTCATTGTCAGGTATTTTTGGAAGTTCTATAAGTCGGGTCACAGGTCGAATGTACACTCTTCCATTAATCCTTACTTCAGCTGTTCGAACTTGTCCGTCAGCTCCTGGTATGATGCGCAGCACTCTACCTACAGGCCATGAAGCTCTGGGTAACTGTGGATCAAGAAGCATTACTGCCTTTCCATCTGCTAGATTAGCTGCCTCTTTCTGCCACTTCTGATGTGTCTGAAGATTCGGTAGGTAATACTTCAGAAAGCATGACCAGAAACGATCTGCTAGCACCTGGCTGTGTCTCCATCTCCTTCTAGTCAAGAGATCTGATTCAGGATAGACAACATGAGGAAGAGTTGAGTTAGGCCGCCCCATAAACAGATAGTTGGGGGTCACTGGGTCAAGATCAGCTAAATTGGAAGAAATGTACCCCAAAGGTTTTGCATTTAAGATCCCTTCTACTTCCACTAGAATTGTCCTCCAGCACCTCTTCAGTAACTGTTTGGGACCCCAGGGTTATGTTAAGTGCAGTCTTTATCGAACGAATCTCCCGCTCCCAAGCACCACCAAAATGGGGTGCACCTGGTGGATTGAACTGGAACCTAATTTTTTGTTTGGCCAGAAGCAACTTAAGATCACTTGCTAAACTTGCAAAGGTCTCACACAATTCTCGATTACTTCCACGGAAATTTGTACCTTGATCACAAAGCAATTCATAGGGTTTTCCTCGTCGTGGAATAAAGCGTCGAAGGGTCATTAAGAAAGAGTCTGCATCCATGCTATTAAATATGTCCAAATAGACACACCTGGTTGTAAGACATTTGAATACCACTCCCCATCTCTTTTCATTATGACGGCAGACTTTCACAATAAAAGGCCCAAAGCAATCCACTCCAGTACTATAGAATGCTGGCTTAAATAAACAGAGCCGGCCATCTTAGGCATTTGAGGTTTAGCTTGCCATCTTTGACACTCTGCAAACATGCTGATGTTTCCTAATTGCCTCTCTTCCTCTCAGGATCCAGTATGTGTGCCTAATTTCAGCAAATAAATGTTCTGGTCCAGGGTGACTAAGTTGTTCATCAAATCTTTGAATCAGCAATTTTATCAGGGTGAGTAGGATCCAATATAATAGGATGCATTGCATCACATTCCAACTGCTCAGCTCATCGCAGCCTACCACCAACTCTGATAATTTCACTGGAATGGTCAAATTCTGGAGATAATCTATCAGTCTGCTACTAGAAGAAACAGGTTTACCTTCTTGTAGTTGATTGAATTCATCAGGAAAACTATCTATTTGAGCCCTTTGTACAAGTAGCAATTCAGCCTTTTGGTAATCAGAGGCACAAGGTTGATGATCTTGCTCAGGTCCTTCAACTAATCTTGCAGTGGCTTCTAACAACTCACCATAGATGCAAAACTGACTAGTATCTGGAATAGCTGGTACTGAAAGTAGGAGGACTGTACAGGGTTTAGGAGGCTTTAATTCGGCTATATCTACAGCAACACTGGTGCAAGTCATTTCAGGCCAATCTCTTTGGTGCTGTAGGTTGGTCCAAATCGCCAGTGACCTGGTTTTGCTATCTTTATTAGGGTCTTTCCTCTAGTAATGCAATCGGCAGGGTTATTAACAGAGTCTACGTAGCGCCAGGTACTGTATCATGTTCTGTTAGCTCTTGAATCTTAGCTACTCTAGTGCCCACAAATACCTTAAATCGGCATGAACTAGAATGAAGCCAATTAAGAACAGCTGTTGAGTCTGTCCACAAAGTGACACTGCTGATCGGTATGGATATTTCTGTTTTAAGTAGCTTGGAAACTTGAGCCCCTGTCAAAGCAGCATAAAGTTCTAACCTTGGGATTGAAAGCTGACGCTTTGGGGCTACTCTGGATCTAACCATTACAAAGGAAACCTGCCGGTTGCCTTTACAGTCTTCCATTCTGAGATAGGCCACTGAACCATAGGCCCGTTCTGAGGCACTACAGAATATGTGCAGCTCCCGTCTGGTTTCTGGGACATCCATAACAGTTGGTTGGTAGTACTGGGCGATTGTAACATTTGATAAGTGAATTAGCTCTGCCTCCCATGAGCACCAGGCCTGAAGTAAATCTCCAGGGAAGAGGGGGTCATCCCAATGTCGCTCCTTTTGCCAAAGCCGCTGAACTAATACCTTTGCTCGAGTAGTGAATGGAATAAGGAACCCAAGTGGATCATACTGACTTTGTTAGAACTTTATAAATATTCCGTAATGTGGGCCTGTCATACTTAATTGCCCGATGCCTGTAGCCTAGAGTGTCAGAAGAGCAATACCATCATAAACCCAGTGTAGACTCTGGAGAATGTATTTGATCGTGAGCTAGCCACAGTTCACTCATTTCAGACTGTGCTTCGTTTTGTAAGTGACCTATCACAGCAGGATTGTTACTAGCCCACTGTCGTAACTGAAAACCTCCTATATTAAGAAGATTTATTAATTTATCCATTATGTCCTTCGCCTCTTTAAATGTGAAGAAACCTTGTAGAAAATTGTCAACATAAAAATGCCTCTCAACTGCTAATCTTATATCATCACCAGGTTCACTATGATTGTGAACATGAGTCTGCAAGGCAAATGTACAAGTCGTGCCAAATGGCAAAACTTGCCACTCATAGATGTCAGGATCCATCTTTTGTTTAATATCTCGCCAAATGAATCGAAGGAGGATTTTATCCCTTTTCTAACAGGCGTACCAGGAGGAACATAGCCTTAATGTCTCCACTAACAGCCACAATATATTCTCTTAACCGAATTAACACTCCTAATAGTGATGGGCCTAAAGTGGGGCCAGGTTACAAGTACTCATTTAGTGTTGATCCTCTGAACTGAAATGAGCAGCTGAAAACTAGCCTGTTCTTACCATTATGATGAACCATATGGTGAGGGATGTACCACGATACTGCTTCCCTCAGTATTTTAGTGATATAGCCTGCTTTCTCCAGTTTCTCTACTTCCGCAGTGTAGATGGCTGCAAATTGTGGATTTTTTGCTAGTCTTTTCTCTGTACTTCTGAGACTTGGCATCACTGCTTCTAATGAAGAACTCAGGCAGGGCATGTCACATCTTCGTGTTGGTAAAAAAATGATAATTTAGTGAGAGTTTTGAGGAAACTAAGAAGAGGTGAGAAAAAGTGTAATATCATAGCTATGTGATATCAATGTGCACATGTGAAGCAAATGCACCCATAACACACTATATTGATGTCATCAAGGCATGACAAATGTCAATGAAAAAATATTAAAGACTGAAAAAATAAACAGCAGAAATAAACAGTAAAAGTGGCTGTCATACTTTTTTGTAAAAGTCATCAAAGGCATTGAAATTCACATTCCGTCTCATCTCTAATAGGGAAAGGTAACACAAGATGGGTTGGTAATGTATTTTAAAGGCAGCACTTCTTTTAAAGGACTATTTTCAGTTTAATGGTCATTTTAAACCAAGGAACTTATCACTTTTACTAGGCAGATATATCCTGATATTTTTAATCTCGTCATAAAGTACTTTGCTTCATTTGGCAAATAAAATGTATAAATGAATAAAAATGTATGCAAACTACATTGCCTTGTATCTCATGTTCATAATAAAAAATTCTAAAATTCATTTTAAGATAGATAGATAGATAGATAAATAGATAGATAGATAGATAGATAGACCAGTACATTTTTAATCATGCCCTTTATTTAACACTAGGCATCATTTCTTTTAAAATAAAATCATTATTAACAAACCAGCAACAGAAATTATTTATGTCATTTATACAAAGAGTTTTAATTTAATTTGTCATGCAAGTGTCTCTTGGTCTGATACTAATTGTTTATAATCCCTTTCCTGGCTTTCTTTGCATCATTATTTAAAAACACTTAATAATTAATTAACTTAAAAACAATTAATAACAATAATATTGATGCATTTCACTTGTATAAAGGATTTCCCTTGTTTCTAATTTTGCCTTGCATGCCTTAGTTTTGTAAATTTATCTTCAGAGGAATTCCCTTCTCCACAGTACTTGATAGAAAATTATTTTTTCCCAGGGGGAAATTTGGCTTTTTACAGAAGCTCTTTAAATTAATACATAGGTAGATAGGTAAATAAATACATAAGTTCAGAAAAAAAAGAAAAAACAGTAAAAAATACAGAAAAAATAAAATCAGTGAAAAATACAGAGCTTCTGTAAAAAGGCTGCTGCTTGACTATGAGATTATAATTCTTGAATAGGGATCTCTGTAGTAGCAGAAAAAGAAATCAGCTAGAGATACAAAAAATACTATACATAAAACTGGTTCAATTTTTATATCAAATACAACATTTTACTCAAAACTAGTATCAATTCTGGCAAAAAGCAGCTTTAAAACAAATTTAGATAAGAAAAAAACATCTAGTATGCATAAAGCAAGTGGAAAATGTACAAAAGGATAAATATTTCTTCCTTGGTATTTGTTTAAAAACTGTGAATTATTTATTAACTAGCTAAATACCCGCGCTTCGCAGCGGCGAAGTACTGCATTAAAATATTTATTAAGAAGAAAATTTAACCTTTTTAAACTGAGGGAAAATATGCCAATAATTATTTGTTAAGGATCTCTTTGTATACCACATTGTGAGTTCGGCCATCCGGTTGTAACATGACCAAGCTGTGCGCTGAGCTTACTCTTGAGCATGCAACTTACAGTTGGCCATGTGAACAGTAATCTTGTCTCAAATCTCACAGCTTGGATTGCTGCTGTCATAATCAGTTTGAGGTTCATGGTTTGTTTCAATTACGACAGTATTTGTAGGACTTGTGTTGAAGTGACATTCGGCATCTGTCAAGCGTTGTAAACTTACAACCGGTTTCATCGATAACTTCACATCCAGCTTTTGAGAGTTTAAACATTCATAAACATCAAAGTGTCCACTACTGAAATCGTCACCTGTGAATGTAAGATGTTTAAGAGGCATTGGCGGTTGTCGAAAGGTGTAA